>CM033476.1:4609966-4716739 GCA_019447015.1 Hymenochirus boettgeri | reverse complement strand
CTGTAATAATAGATAACACCTGTAATAATAGATAACACCTGTAATAAACCTACCTGTAATAATAGATAACTTACCTATAATAATAGATAACACCTGTAATAATAGATAACACCTGTAATAATAGATAACTTACCTATAATAATAGATAACACCTGTAATAATAGATAACACCTGTAATAATATATAAATAAAACACCTGTAATAATAGATACACCTGTAATAATAGATAACACCTTTAATAATAGATAACCCTATACTGTAATAATAGATAAACACCTGTAATAATAGATACACCTGTAAATAGATAATAACACCTGTAATATAGATAACCTATCTGTAATAATGATAACACCTGTATATATACACCTGTAATAAACCTACCTGTAATAATAGATAACACCCTTAATATAGATAACTTACCTATAATAATAGATAACACCTGTAATAATAGATAACACCTGTAATAATAGATAACACCTGTAATAATAGATAACCTACCTGTAATAATAGATAACCTACCTGTAATAATAGATAACACCTGTAATAATAGATAACACCTGTAATAATAGCTACTTATAATAATAACCTGTAAATAATATAAACCTGTAATAATAGATAACTTACCTTACTAAATATAGTACTTAACCTGTAATAATGATAACCTTCCTGTAATAATAGATAACCTACCTATAATAATAGATAACCTACCTGTAATATTGATTACTTAACTGTAATAATGATAACCTACCTGTAATAATAGATAACCTACCTGTAATAATAGATAACCTACTATAATAATAGATAACCTACCTGTAATAATAGATACTTACCTGTAATAATAGATAACCTACCTATAATAATAGATAACCTACCTGTAATAATAGATAACTTACCTGTAATAATAGATAACCTACCTGTAATAATAGATAACCTACCTATAATAATAGATAACACCTGTAATAATAGATAACCTACCTGTAATAATAGATAACACCTGTAATAATAGATAACACCTGTAATAAACCTACCTGTAATAATAGATAACACCTGTAATAATAGATAACCTACCTATAATAATAGATAACACCTGTAATAATAGATAACCTACCTGTATAATAGATAACACCTGTAATAATAGATAACACCTGTAATAAACCTACCTGTAATAATAGATAACACCTGTAATAATAGATAACTACCTATAATAATAGATAACACCTGTAATAATAGATAACACCTGTAATAATAGATAACACCTGTAATAATAGATAACCTATCTGTAATAATAGATAACACCTGTAATAATAGATAACACCTGTAATAAACCTACCTGTAATAATAGATAACACCTGTAATAATAGATAACTTACCTATAATAATAGATAACACCTGTAATAATAGATAACACCTGTAATAATAGATAACACCTGTAATAATAGATAACTACCTGTAATAATAGATAACCTACCTGTAATAATAGATAACACCTGTAATAATAGATAACTACCTGTAATAATAGATAAAACCTGTAATAATAGATAACTTACCTGTAATAATAGATAACTTACCTGTAATAATGATAACCTTCCTGTAATAATAGATACCTACCTATAATATAATAGATAACCTACCTGTAATATTGATTACTTAACTGTAATAATGATAACCTACCTGTAATAATAGATAACCTACCTGTAATAATAGATAACCTACCTATAATAATAGATAACCTACCTGTAATAATAGATAACTTACCTGTAATAATAGATAACCTACCTGTAATAATAGATAACCTACCTGTAATAATAGATAACTTACCTGTAATAATAGATAACCTACCTATAATAATAGATAACCTACCTGTAATAATAGATAACCTACCTGTAATAATGATTACCTACCTATAATAATAATACATTATCTACCTGTAATAATAGATTATCTACTTGTAATAATAGATAACCTACCTATAATAATACATTATCTACCTGTAATAATAGATAAGATAACCTACCTATAATAATACATTATCTACCTGTAATATAGATAAGATACCACTATAATAATCATTATCTACCTGTAATAATAGGTAACCTACCTATAATAATACATTATCTACCTGTAATAATAGGTAAACTACCTATAATAATACTTATATACCTGTAATAATAGATAAGATAACCTACCTATAATAATACATTATCTACCTGTAATAATAGGTAACCTACCTAAAATAATACATTATCTACCTGTAATAATAGGTAACCTACCTATAATAATACATTATCTACCTGTAATAATAGATAAGATAACCTACCTATAATAATACATTATCTACCTGTAATAATAGATAAGATAACCTACCTATAATAATACATTATCTACCTGTAATAGGTTACCTACCTGTAATAATAGATTACTACTTACCTGTAATAGTTTACCAACCTGTAATAACTGTAATAATAGATTACCTACATGTACTAGATCACCTACCTGTAGTAATAGATTACCCACCTGTAGTACCTGCAATAATAGATTACCTACCCTTATTAATAGATTTCTGTGGATGATAGGAACATTTTATAGGCTAATCAAGCAAAGGAATTTTGACCTTTTCCTACCAAATATCCTTTTGTCGAATTCTGCATCTCCCTAGAATGAGGCTGTGTCAGTACGAGGTCAATTGGAAACATGAAGCAGCACTGAATAAATCCAGGTGTATAAGCAGATCGGTTAGTGGGAAGGAATCATTATTTATAGATCAATGTGATGTTAAACATGGAAGCAGCAGAATAACGAATTGGGGAGGGTGTGATTTGTTTTCTACAAAAAAATAATCCATCAGCTTCCAACTTCTCGCAATATAAATAAAACGTATCAGTGAAAACATTCCGACTGGTGCGACTGTAAAGTACACGGGCGATTTCATGGCCGACACATTACTGGTTAAACCGACCTTTTGCCTCTTCCGACCGGTCGGCCAGGAGTAAGAACTGACGGTCGCGGCAATAGTGGCTGATCGGCTCTGGTTTTCTGAACCTGTCAGATTGTGCGTTCGTCCGATTCGGGCAAATGGTCCGTTGTGTCCGTAAACCCATACAATTATCGATCGAGGTGTGATAAGGGATTTCTCATGCAAGTAACATGTGGCATCTCTCCGTTTGGAGGGTAAAATTTCCCCCTCGGTCAGGAGTTGTTTGGAATTTCACCTGGTCTGACATGGCCTACAAACATGGCTGCCATCAGGAATGGGTATAAACCTGGTCTGACATGGCCCACAAACATGGCTGCCATCAGGAGTGGATATAAACCTGCTCTGACATGGCCTACAAACATGGCTGCCATCAGGAATGGGTATAAACCTGGTCTGACATGGCCTACAAACATGGCTACCATCAGGAATGGGAATAAACCTGCTCTGACATGGCCCACAAACATGGCTGCCATCGGGAATGGGAATAAAGCTGGTCTGACATGGCCTACAAACATGGCTGCCATCAGGAATGGGTATAAAGCTGGTCTGACATGGTCTACAAACATGGCTGCCATCAGGAATGGGTATAAACCTGCTCTGACATGGCCTACAAACATGGCTGCCATCAGGAATGGGTATAAACCTAGTCTGACATGGCCTACAAACATGGACTGCGCATAGGAATGGGTATAAAACCTGGTCGACATGGCCCTACAAACATGGCTGCCATCAGGAATGGGTATAACCTGCTCTGACATGGCCTACAAACATTCTGCCATCAGGAATTGGTATAAACACTAAACTCTGACATGGCCTACATACAAACATGGCTGCCATCAGGAATGGGTATAAAGCTGGTCTGACATGCCCACAACATGCTGCCATCAGGAGTGGATATAAACCTGCTCTGAGCATGGCCCACAAACATGGCTGCCATCAGGAGTGGATATATAAAACTGCGTCTGACTGGCCAACAAACATGGCTGCCATCAGAGTGGATTATAAACCTGCTTCTGACATGGCTCACAATGGCTGCCATCAGGAATGGGTATAAACCTGGTCTGACATGGCCTACAAACATGGCTTACCATCAGGATGGAATAAACCTGCTCTGACATGGCCCACAAATCATGGGGCCTGCCATCGGGAATGGGAAATCAAAGCCTGGTTTGACATGGCCTACAAACATGGCTGCCATCAGGAATGGTATAAAGCTGGTCTGACATGGCCTACAAACATGGCTGCCATCAGGAATGGGTATAAACCTGCTCTGACATGGCCTACAAACATGGCTGCCATCAGGAATGGGTATAAAGCTGGTCTGACATGGCCTACAAACATGGCTGCCATCAGGAATGGGTATAAACCTGGTCTGACATGGCCCAAAATGGCTCCACATGGAAGGGTATAAAGCTGTTGACATGGCCTACAAACATGGCTGCCATCAGGAATGGGTATAAACCTGCTCTGACATGGCCTACAAACATGGCTGCCATCAGGAATGGGTATAAACCTGCTCTGACATGGCCCACAAACATGGCTGCCATCAGGAATGGGTATAACCTGGTCTGACATGGCCTAACAAACTGGCTGCCATCAGGAATGGGTATAAACCTAGTCTGACATGGCCTACAAACATGGCTGCATCGAGAATGGGTATAAACCTGGTCTGACATGGCCTACAAACATGGCTACCATCAGGAATGGGTATAAACCTGGTTTATGCTGGGTACACACCGTACAATAATTCGGACCGACATTTCAGTGTTTCGATTGGTTGGAAAACCACGAGCGATCATGCGGTCATCTATGGGATGCACGTTTGGTCGCAGTTAATTGTCGAACGTGGCTGCTTTTGCCTTGACCAACAGTCCTTCCTCCTCACCAACCGGTCGGAAGCCTCGATGGGTCACCCAGGAGAATTGTATGGCGTGTACCCACCTTTAGGCGTGACACCAACAGATGCAAACCACAGGCTCACACCTAATATATTGCTATAAAGAGAACCAACGGATAATCTCCCGTCTTTATGGTCGTCCCAATCGCATTCCCCTGCTTCCTTGTCACTCAGCGGTTATCTGGATAGTTCAATGACATCACACGTCCGGTAATTGACAAGTATCTAGTGCTTTGTCTTCCTGCGACACTTGTTTCATGTACCAGGAGGTAAAGGCTTTAGACTGAGACTGTTCCCATTCACAGAGCCGGAACAAGGAGACACCGCGAGGTTAATATAATGGGTGACATTTGGATGGCAGTAGATAAAGGTCACTATAGGGATATGGCTTCTTATCTGACAGTAGAACTTTTGCTTTCTATTAACCGTGAAGGTCTTTTCCCCCTCTTCCACTGGAATACAGATTGTGGGGATTTAGTTATTCTATTACTGAATTTCTCTAGAAGGTTCTCTCGGAATTTAAAGGACAAACGAGGCTTTCATATGCCGAGCTCCTCCGTACATTGTTCTCATGTAAACCAGTTTGTTGTATTTTATTTTCACGTGTTTTTATATGTAGATCAATGAAAATCGGAATATAATCCAATAGGGAACTCAATCGCATTAATGTTCCTCACAAAACGCACATCGCAACCTGAACATGAGATGGGCCCGATAAAGAACAATGCGTTTGGCCAGGGGATTCAATGATTCTGACAGAGAATTTCCATTGGTCCTTATATTCCTGCTATATACACCCATTTATTAACCCTTTGCTCCCATAAAAACTACCTAGATGAGAACCTAAATCCCAGGTCCCTGTGTGATTTCCATATTGCTGCCCTTTTGTAGCTCGGAAGGCGGTCAGGAAGGTAAATTGTTAATATAATAAAGTAATAAGAAGAAACACGGGACTTTCTTTCTCATGGGAAAAGGTCATTCACAAATAATAGATGGACCTTTAATAAAGCAAACTGTATGTTTCCAATCGCCGGACGGTAAAACATCTATAGAGCGGCTGAGCGGCTACACATGAATAATATTACGCTCGGGGGACCTGGAACTTACCTTACCGCCGCTCCACTTGCAGCCGCTTCTTCACTGACAGCCGTTCTGTCCCGATCGCGCGCCCTATCTTTTGTACTGGCGCGCATGCACCTAAGATAGAGCGCGTGGTCGGGACAGACCGGCTGTCAGTGAAGGAGCGGCTGCGAGTGGAGCGGCGGTAAGGTAAGTTCCAGGTCCCCCGAGCGTAATATTATTCACAGGGAGGTGAGAATAAGCGTTGTTGTTTTTCTGGATTATGGGAGTTTAGTTTCCCTTTAATTATAACGTTTAATATGTTGTAGGGAATCCCTTCCCACCCCAACCACTACATTAGATTGGTAAAAAAAGAAGCAGCGCTCTGCTTACAGCCCCTCGCTCCTGCGGCGCTCTGATCCGGCCCTCTATTTGCCGGAACTTGCGAACAGAACTGAAATGCAGCCAGTCACAGCGGCAGCTGCCGGCAATAGAGAACACAGAGGGAGCAGTTTGGATTCTTTTTTTAGAGATCTAATATAGCAGTTAGGGCTGGGCAGGGAAACCTTTATATTATATATAAACCGTTTTACGCTAGATGAAGGGCAGCCATGGAGGGAGGGGGGGGGGGGGGGAGCTCCCCTGCACATGCCGCCTCCTACTCTTCAGTGTCCTGAACTTAGGACAAGCGCTGCAGGAGAACCATTAGGAGCAGAGATGTACGCTAAGGATTTTTTCAAACACAGTGGGGCCAGTATGGGGTTAAATTTTAGTTTGGGGAGGTGGACGCGCCCTTTAAAATGGCAGGTGTTGGTTTTTGCTATTAGAAATCCAACTGGGCTATAAAGCACATGGATATATTACGGATACCTTGTATCCATTCCTACATGGCTCAGGTGGGTCTGATAATAATGCAGAATCTTCCTCTCCCTGGGACTGATTGACAAAACAACATGGAAGTGGGAGCAGCTCCTGACAAGGTCATTTTAGGAGAACTTACACATGAGAGACGAGTGACATCTTTCCCATCTATCTAAACCTTCTGGAAAGCACAAGACAAGCCCAGTGCCCCATAAGTCATTTCTCTCTGTCACTTAAAAGTGTCGCCCATCAGTAAATCCGTCAAACTGATGTCAAGAAGACGTTTCACACCCAGGAAGGTGTTATATGATGACATCAGGTTAGCAGTGTCAGGTCACCTGGATGAAGGTTCCAGAACTAAGAGATATTCTCATCCTCCAATGAATGAATGAGACGTGAATAGATTTCCTTTATTAAACACCAATGCTCTGTACTGATTTATGGATGGAAGGGGAACTTGGGAACTCTAGGTAGAAATGTGATTTATGAGCTTATAATGAAATTGATGGTGGGAGTTATTATAGACTACGGGAAGGTGGAACACGGGGTCAGGAACAATTAACGAGGGTGAGCAATCAGCGATGACATTAACCATAAATTATAGTGACGTTGCCTTTATTCCCACGCTACAGTGACTGCAGTGTGGATTGTTCAGTATTCAGGTGGTGCCATTGTGCAGTGCTACAAATCTATGGCAATTCGCAGACACCTATGGCAGGAAATACTATCAGGGTAAAGGGTTTGGGGTGAATTGTACAAATACTGAATGGGAGAAATATAGTTTATTTCACAGACGTCTGGTTCATTTTCGTACCATATAGTCGGGGATTTCCCAGAGCTGTGTCCATTGGAGAGAACAGGAATGTGCTGTCCAGAGTTCTGAAACCAACATCTCACTCCATACAACATGAAAGGGCTGCTCGCCATTGTTCTGAAAACGTTCCTGCAGCTCGATTTGTGTTTAATTTAAATGTCTCTATTTATTCAATGTAACTTTTATTTAATACCCAACATAGGATAAGGCAGCGATTTAGCATCTTGGATCATTGAAGCAGGAGATTTCACCCAAACGGAGGAAGCCACCCCCTTCCCTGATACAGGTTAAATGCCCAGGCTACTGGCCCTGTGTGTTACCCCCCCACACTCCCATACACATTGCTAGATTGGTGCTTTATTATCCACCATGTTGTAGATTGAATTGTTCCTATATACGACTAGAGATGGAATGTGGTTTCTAATCGAACCCGGTTTCACGGAACCCAGGTTTTTCTAATTTTCGATTTTTATCGAAAATCGGAAGTAGACGATTTTTGAAAATCAAAAGTAGATGATTAGCGAGAATCGAAAATCGAAAGTAGACGATTTTCGAAAATTGATGATATTCAAAAATCGAAAGTGGACGATTTTCGAAAATTGACGATATTCAAAAATCGAAAGTAGATGATTTCCGAAAATTGAAAGTAGACGATTAGTGAGAATCGAAAATCGAAAAAAGACAATTTTCAAAAATCGAAAGTAGACAATTTTCGAAAATCGAAAGTAGACAATTTTCGAAAATCTAAAGTAGACGATTTTCGAAAATAGACGATATTCAAAAATTGAAAGAAGACGATTTTCAAAAAAAGCCGATATTCAAAAATCGAAAGTAGAGGATTTTCGAAAATCGAAAAAGTAGACGATTAGCAAGAATCGAAAATCTAAAGTAGACGATTTTCGAAAATCTAAAGTAGACAATTAGCGAGAATCGAAAATCGAAAGTAGACGATTAGCGAGAATCGAAAATCTAAAGTAGACGATTTTCGAAAATCTAAAGTAGACGATATTCAAAAAAAGCTGATATTCAAAAATCGAAAGTAGAGGATTTTCGAAAATCGAAAGTAGACGATTAGCAAGAATCGAAAATCTAAAGTAGACGATTTTCAAAAATCTAAAGTAGACAATTAGCGAGAATCGAAAATTGAAAGTAGAGGATTTCCGAAAATCGAAAGTAGACGATTTTCGAAAATAGACGATATTCAAAAATCAAAAGTAAACGATTAGCGAGAATCGAAATTCGAAAGTAGACGATTTTCAAAAATCGAAAGTAGACAATTTTCGAGAATCTAAAGTAGACGATTTTCGAAAATAGACGATATTCAAAAATCGAAAGTAGACGATTTTCGAAAATTGAAAGTAGACGATTATCGAAAATTGAAAGTAGACAGTAGCCTGTGAAACAATGAATGTTGATAGGGGAGGGGATAATTCTGTGTGGCATTTATACTTAACTGGAACGCATTCTCTCCATTGGACATAGGGGTCACAGCTGGCGTGAATGCCTTCCTAGACACAATGCGATATTAACGCTCAGTAATTTACATTCACAGTGCAGCTCGGACACAGATAAACAGTATCACTGAAATGTTAAAATGCCAACCCGTGTTAAAGGAACAGAAAACCACCCAAAATGCATTTAAAGGGATTTAAATCTCTAGGGACTGAATCCATATTTCTTTTACTTATTATCGTTATTTGGACCTTCCGAATGTCACCAACCCCCTAACACATTAAAGAGAAAGGTATCCTATATTGGGATATTGTACTGATCACTTTGTACATACAATTTTTCAGGGAATGCCTGGCCACTTTCCATTAAAGGTCGGTCTGTACATTTTTATTGATCACTGGCTGTTTTATCATTAGTATGGCAGCTCCAATATGCACAAATAAGCGAAAATGTACTACTTACAGGGTGAATCAACTTCTATTTAATTTTAAAGGGACGCTGTCAAGAAAGTACGTGTATTGTTCATGCTGTTGATTTGAAGCAGCGTCTAGAACACTAATTGTCATTTATATGTATTTCTTGGCTTTCAGTTTAGCTTTGCCTTGACATTATGATCATAAATAATACGGATACTTCTCCGCTGATTCTTGGATTTACATGTCCTGCTCAAAAACATGTGCTGGTGCCTTTCCCTTTAAATAAATGCACGTGTTTCCCCCAAAAAATTAGAAAATTCCAAAATCCGCAAGCGAACCCATTAAAACCTATTAAAATGAAAGTTCGGCAAAAATCCGTTCTTCGAAAATACGAGGATTCTTTGAAAATATGGACCCGAAAATGTGGCTTGCTCCGTCCAAAAGTGTGAAAAATCCGCGAAATTTTTAATTTACGAGGATTTCTCGTATTTTCCCGTATTTTGAAAACCGGAAAATCCGCGATATCCGCCGTTCGTGAACGAGGTAAATCCGCTGCGGATCTGGGTTCGGATCCGTGAACTGGGCCATCACTGTTATGCACCAGTGATATTATAATTATATTATATATATCAATACTGCAGGGATATTTGCAGGAGCCGTTCATCAGGAGGACAGTAACAGCATTTACTTTAGAATCCCGTCTCCACATGCCCTGTGATGTTTTTACAACTCTCTTCAATATTCTCACACAGTAAATCAGCTTGCATTGTCGGGACGTCTCTCCTGTTAAAGTAACACCCAATATAATGACATTGATCCCCCCGCAAATCCTGCCCCTTTCGTTTTATTTTCGCCGTTTACTTGACCTTGACAATGAACTCTCTCTATATAGTCCCAACTGTGTCCCAACAAAGTCAACACAATGTAGCCACGGACATATGGACAGTACGGGTGGGCTATGGTAGACTTGTGGGTTAACGTCTATAAAGCATTTCTATTGGCTGTCCCTATAATTCTACTTTCACTTGAACTTTTCTACAGGCCAATTCCCATCTTTGTGCTAATAGATTCCAAGGTTTATCGCAGGGCGGTGAGGAATTTCCCATCATTCTGCTCTCCCCTGTGATCTCAGGACAACACGCTGGTATGGCGAGCGGCCCTCTCCCTACTGCGATCTTATTATGGCGGCCATAAGTCTTACAAATATACAGAGAAGGAATTATATTCCACGTTCACTTGCTGCCCTTTACAATGATCATTTTAATAAACATTTCTACATAGAAAACCCATTTATTGGACTGACTCTTTTGTCTCACATTTCATTCCGAACTCCGTGGTTGTAATGCAAATCTGGTGTAGAATTAATTGCACCATTACCCACGGTTACCCAGGATGCACTACTCTATCACCCATAATGCATTGCACCATTATCCAAAATGCATTGTACCCGTACCCGGAATACTTAGGGCCATTACCCTGAATGCACTGCACCATTTTCCTGCTATTTGCCATCAGTTAGGCAGGAAATGAGGATATTGCTAGATGGGTTGGACTGGATGGACGTATGTCTTTATTCAACCTCAAATACGATAATATACTATAATTTACAAAGATCCTATGGTTGAAATTACTGGTGATAAATTGACGGTGTCTTGCTGCTCTCCGAATACAAATATAAACTGGTAAATATTCAAATTATTTTCCTAGTCACAGCGTGTATATGACAACACTGCCACATGTTCCACCTTCCTCGGCTCTGTTCCCAGCCGCTAGAGTCAAGTGAAATTCCAATATGTAGGAAGGGACACTACGCAAATATAACCAATAAAGACACTAAAGCTGCGTAGTGTTCCCTTCCTACTGGAATTTTAGTTCAATTATTTGTCTACAGCAATTCATTATAACGTTATAAACAATATTAACAGTCGTCTTATTTATTCCGACCCTTGACTGGCAGATTGCCGGGTCATATTACAGAGTACAGGGGGAATGATACAGGAATTGGATGTCAGTGTCATACTCAGACACATTTATCAATGGACAATAAATGTCACCGTTATCACGATTCTCGTCTAAAGCAACCGGTGTTTGGCGAATAACCAATCACGTGCAATGTAACAGGCTGTACTCTATTCAGTGATACGGAATGTTAGTGCTCAATATAGTGATGCTAGAAGGAGTCGATACATTGGGCCGTGTATATCGATTGTAATCCAATATGTCTATGAGCAATGGCAGTGGGCGGATCTGGAGGAAACCCCCAATACATTGACAGTGCAGTTTATTTTATTTGCAGTATGGTCGCCCCCACCCTGTGCTTCTTTACATTTCTACACCCCAGGTGCACTATTACTGGTCTCTTTCCTTTTAAAGGTACAGTGACCTCAATCCTGGTTGGATATTCATTTCCTTTTGGCTGAAATTCCCTCTCCTCCGTAGTCATGTTATGGCTCTGTGTCAATCAATATCCCAATGAGGCCAATGATAAGATCAATGGTTCACTATATAGGAAATCAGCACCTGGATTGGTCTTTGCACATTTCATTTTACATTATTTAAAGGACCAATAAACTCGGTGATTAGTAATATGAATTCAGTTCCACCTGAGCTGGGCTGCTCTGATATTGGATCATTAGTTTAATGTAACGTCCCAGCACATGGTAAATAGATTCTACACAGAACCATAAAACAATTTTCAGAGCATTCAACGCCGTATAATTCCCTTTTCTGGCAGTGAAGAGGTTAATTGTGCCTCTCCTAATTACCGTATTGACTGGACATGATACAGTGCCTGGTTTATGGGATGTCTCTGCCTGGAGGATGAAAAGAAATGGACCACTGGGGACCTCTCATTGTTACACTGGCCAGTGATGCTAATTTCTCTGACCTGCTGGGCAGTGCGAGTCGTTTAAGTCTAATAAATAGGATAAAACTGGGTCTGACTGTGCGGCCTGTTGGTCCTGTTTAATTTATAGAACTGCTGAATTGCAGGTTTGAATGTAGGGACAGCGGTAGTGGTTGTTTTGTAGAATCTAATGTGATATAAAAACCAGCATGGCAACTCCCACATATAAAATAAATAATGTTTCAGCCATTTTCTTAGAATTTACAAATAAAATGACAACTTGCAATGTACATTCAATACGCAACTAAGGATTGTCACAAGATTACACAATGATTTATAAAATCTGCGATTCCTAATGAGCTGTGGAGGGGATGCTGGGAATTGTAGTTTAGACAGTCTTTGTTATGTCCCCTCCCTCCCTTTAATCGTTAGCACGGAACAGTTCCCTTTATTAATAAAAACTCTATGGGCAATATTCACCAAGGTGTAACAACTGAGATGACGGTGTAAAATAAAAGCCCAAAGCGTTCGGACTTAACCCTTTAAACGCTCCATCTTAACAATCAGTAGGGTCGCACCAACACAGGCCAACATCAAAAAAGGGAAAAATTTGTTTTTTTAGAATAGTGTTAAAAATTCCCTTTTCCTTTGGATCAGCTGGTGAGAATATCCTCTCCTTTCCCTGATCCTTATTACCCCTCCGTGATTGTCCCTTGGTATGTGTTTTGTTAAATCCTTGAATAGTTTATATTCCTGTACGGCACATTATTATATTGTAGGTTGTGTCGAACCCAAGTCTGGATGGCTTTTAAACAGTTCCAGAACAATTGTAAATCAGTGCAACAGCTCCCATTGAAGTTAGCGATGGTTTCAATCAGTAGGTGCGGATCATGGGAAATTGTGCTGTCAGTCAGACTTGGTAATAACCAATCAAAAAGTACATCAGACTCAACACTAACCAATCAAAATGTACCTCTGACTCAGCACTAACCAATCAAAATGTACCTCTGACTCAGCACTAACCAATCAAAATGTACCTCTGACTCAGCACTAACCAATCAAAAAGTACCATTGGAAAGAGAAAAGACACGGAAAAGACAAAATAAACACCACAGGGTAGAACCTGCTGGTCCTATAACCTACATGCTGGTAGGAAGGAGTTCAGTTTAGGTGCCGCTGTTGCAGCCAGGGCATTGTGCTAGCATAAAGGTCTCGGTGCATTGTTGGCTACTAGTGGACATGGACCTTCCAGATATCCTTTGGAATCGGTTCCGGAAGTGGCTGCTGTTGTTCCAGGACCTGTGTCTGTTCCTTAGGTATTCCTTGTAGTTCTTGGTGAGCAGGGTATAGAGAAATGGGTTGATGCAGCTGTTGCTGTACGTCAAGCATGTGGTCAGATAGTTGATATTCTTGGCTGCTTTGGATGAAATGGGCAGGAACTCGTTGTACTGGGTAAGGAGTTGCCATATCCAGAAAGGTAAGAAGCATGCCCAAAATACAAGGACAATGGTGAAGATTAGGTAGAGGACCTTTTGATTTGGAAGTCTTTTGGTCTGTTTGAAGGACACTGTCTGAGATACCCAGTAGGTCCTGGCAAGTCTTATATACAAGTAGCCTATGATGAGCCCAGGGCCAACAATGCTTGTGCTGAAGAGGACCGTGAGATAGATCTTATAGGACGTCTTGCTCCAGGTGGGTAGACAGATACTTTTATTGTCTTTGTGAACCAGCTTAATCATGATGAGCATGGGTAACGTGATAAGAAGGGACACCACCCAGACAACAACAGCAATGCACTTACGGTAACTTTTAGACCTTTTAACCGTGTCCAGGGGCTTTAGCACCGCAAAATAGCGCTCCGTGCTCATAATGGTCAAGGTTAAGATGCTGGCATGCATTGTCAAGAAGTCCAAGCTAAAGAGAATACGACAACCAATGTCTCCGAAGTACCACTCCTGGATGAAATAGGTGCCCACGATGAAGGGGATGGTGAGTAAGTAAAGGAGATCAGCTAGAGCCAAGTTAATGATGTAGATGTACATAGATGCTGCAGACCTCATGGACTGACACATTACCACCAAGGTGTAGACGTTCCCAGCCACTCCGACCACACACATGATAGAGAGGATTGCCCCAATAGTGCAGGTGGCTAATAAGTCCTCCATGGATCCTGATGTAGAGGGAACATCTACCGAGGTATTGATGGAACTAGTTACATTCATCTTGAAGGGCATGTCGGTGGTTGAGGAAACTCTGCCTTGAGGCTCTTCGTGAAAAGACATTGTGATGTCACAGTGCTGGGGTCATCATAGCGTGTTCTGGAAAGGATAATAGAAGAACATTCATAACGTGCTGTAATCGATAATACAATGCTTCCTATAGTTATTGTACAATTAAAGGGTATCTAAATTGGAATAAATTACCCATTACTGGAAATTCTTGGTTTGTTGATCTGTCCACTATTTCTTTAGCTATTCAATCTGAAACATCTTACATTTCAGCTGTCCATCAAGTGCCTTATTAGCATAAACTCTTCTGTTATGTGTAACTGGACTGGTGAAAATCAGTGTGTGTGTGAATTGCATGGTGGGAAATTCCCTCTACTAGTGGTGCCTGGTCGTGATAACTGAGCATGCTTGACTTCACAAAGAGTCATGTCAGGTGGAAGGAAGAATTGGTTAAGAGCGGGAGGGTGGATACAAACCGTAGCAAAACAAGCACTGGATTAAAAGCAACACTCATACTTTAGAGTAAACGCTGCTTACGTTTATTTAATTATAGATTAAGGTGAGGCAAAACCATTTTTCAGTATAGTTGCCATTTAACGATGTAGTCTAGTGGATACAGGGCATCTGTTGTTGGAAGATCATAGTTTATTTAGAGGGAGATTGGGGGGGTCTGTTCATGTCAATCATCGGCAATTATTAAATGTCAGTAACAACTGTTTCCATAGAGTTAGAACATTCTCTAAAATCCCATTGCAACATGGCTGATGTTAACTGTCCCTTTCATCATTTCATGTGGATATTATGGGCAGAGATTGTTCCCTTTAGAAATGGAATAAGAAAAACATTTGTTTGGGTCAATAGATGAACTGACCCACCATGCACGTTACAGAGGAACAATTGCAACAGATAATGAGCTGACTAGATGGACCAGTATATCCATCCCCAGACACAGCTATGTCCTTATAATGCCTCCTAGTGACTTTTACTGGTTTTAATGAGGTGGCAGTATATTAAGGGAGACCAGCTCTCCAATGGAATTGTGGGGCTTTAATTAATGAGCTGTATCTAGAGGTAAGTGTCTGCTAATGGGAATTGTGTGAGGTCTTTTAAAGAGACAGGTGAATGGAAAAAGTCTGATGTAGGGGAATTACCAGAGGATGTTCTGCAGTTGAGCTGCCCCTACACTACACACGATTAAATGGAGGGCAAATCTTATATGTAAAAAGTGTTTGGCCAGAATAAGTTTGTATTTTATTTAATGGTCAGTGGCTTGCAAACTTTTTCCGACCATGGCAATGCAAATTCTTCTTGTGGCACAACTGAGTTCTTAATGATATTATTAACTTTAATTTATTCCATTTACAGTGTATATTGTAATCACATTTCATTATAAATAATCAATGTAATGTAAAGTACATTGACTGAATTGACATTTTGTAATAACGTATAATATCTATAGCACCCAGCGTACCCCGCACACCCTATCAGATACCCTGGTCTATAGCACCCAGTGTACCCCACACACCCTATCAGATACCCTGGTCTATAGCACCCAGTGTACCCCACACACCCTATCAGATACCCTGGTCTATAGCACCCAGTGTACCCCACACACCCTATCAGATACCCTGGTCCATAGCACCCAGTGTATTCCACACACCCTATCAGAAACCCTGGTCTATAGCACCCAGTGTACCCCGCACACCCAATCAGAAACCCTAGTCTATAGCACCCAGTTTCCCTACACACCCTGTCAGATACCCTGGTCTATAGCACCCAGTGTGTCCCACACAACCTATCAGATACCCTGGTCTATAGCACCCAGTGTACCCCACATACCCTATCAGATACCCTGGTCTATAGCACCCAGTGTACCCCACACACCCTTTCAGAAACCCTGGTATATAGCACCTAGTGTACCCCACACACCCTATCAGATACCCTGGTCTATAGCACCCAGTGTACCCACACACCCTATCAGATACCCTGGTGTATAGAACCCAGTGTACCCCACACACCCTATCAGATACCCTGGTCCATAGCACCCAGTGTATTCCACACACCCTATCAGATACCCTGGTCTATAACACCCAGTGTACCCTGGACACCCTATCAGAAACCCTGGTCTATAGCACCCAGTGTACCCCACACACCCTTTTAGAAACCGGGGTCTATAGCACCTAGTGTACCCCACACACCCTATCAGAAACCATGGTCTATAGCACCCAGTGTACCCCACACACCCTATCAGAAACCCTGGTCTATAGCACCCGGTGTACCCCACACACCCTATCAGATACCCTGGTCTATAGCACCCAGTGTACATATGGGTGGGAGCTGCCATATTGTTTCCCTTAGACAGTTATAGTATAGGGTATAGCTTATTGTATGTACAAACATTCCTTCTCTGTAATTTTATACATATGGGTGGGAGGCCATATTGTTTACCTTAGACAGTACAGTATGAGGGTATAGCTTATTGTGTGTACAGAACATTCCTTCTCTGTATTTTTATACATATGGTGGGAGCTGCCATATGGTTTCCCTTAGACAGTACATTATGAAGGTATAGCTTATTGTAGTACAGAACATTCCTTCTCTGTATATTTATACATATGGGTGGGCTGCCATATTGTTTCCCTTAGACAGTACAGTATGAGGGTATAGCTTATTGTGTGTACAGAACATTCCTTCTCTGTATACTTATATTTATACATAGGGTGGGAGCTGCCATAGTGTTTCCCTTAGCAGTACAGTATGAGGGTATAGCTTTTGTGTGTACAGAACATTCCTTCCCTGTATATTTATACATATGGGTGGGAGCTGCCATATTGTTTCCCTTAGACAGTACAGTATGAGGGTATACTTATTGTGTGTACAGGAGATTCCTTCCTATATTTATATTTATACTATGGGTGGGAGCTGCTGCCATATTGTTTCCTTTAGACAGTACAGTAGGAGGGTATAGTTATTGTGTGTCATAACATTCCTTCTCTGTATATTTATATTATACATATGGGTGGGAGCTGCCATGTGTTTCCCTTAGACAGTACAGTATGAGGGTATAGCTTATTGTGTGTACAGAACATTCCTTCTCTGTATATTTATACATATGAGTGGGAGCTGCCATATAGTTTCCCTTAGACAGTACAGTATGAGGGTATAGCTTATTGTGTGTACAGAACATTCCTTCCCTGTATATTTATACATATGGGTGGGAGCTGCCATATTGTTTCCCTTAGACTACAGTATGAGGGTATAGCTTATTGTATGTACAGAACATCCTCTCTGTATATTTATACTATGGGTGGGAGCTGCCATATTGTTTCCCTTAGACAGTACAGTATGAGGGTATAGCTTATTGTGTTTACAGAATATTCCTTCTCTGTATATTTATACATATGGGTGGGAGCTGCCATACTGTCTAAGCCCTTGCAGTTTATTAACATCTGTACATCACAATCAATACCCTTGCTACAGATACTCGACCCCTAGTGTCATTCATCCAACTCGTATTTCAGAATCCCCGCCCCCTTTCCTGCATGTGCCAATCGAGGCCAGTGTGTCAGGAGTACTGATAATTCCCCAGGTAAGTTGGCACTGACACCGTGACTATATAATGTCTGTATATTAGAGAGAGAGGGTCCTGATCTCTCTCTCTCTCTATGTAACATCCTGACAGGCCATTGCTGCTGTCACATTTTTTCAATGTTTAGGTCTCTCTGATCTAAAACGACCTTCCTGGCTCCCGTCTAATATTCTCCTCTGCCCGTCAGATGAATCTTTGACATCCCAGCCAGTTCCACTGTTAGAGGGAACGGGCGCAATGTGCAACCGTACAATACAACACGCCAACAGCGGGAAAGGGAACGGAAAATCTGCCAATGAGAAATGTCATTTACCAACAGGGCAGAAGAGTTTTAACCCCCAATCCCAATATAGGGAAGAGGTGGGAACAGAGTTTTTCAATTGAGCAAATTAGATGCAGCCTGCGTGTGCACGGTATACACACAACTACCATGGTATACACACACTAACACGGTATACACACACTAACACGGTATACACACACTAATATGGTATACTCACACTAACACGGTATACACACACTAGTATGGTATACACACACTAACACAGTATACACACCACTACACGGTATACACACACTACACGGTATACACACACATGGTATACACACACTAACACGGTATACACCACTAACACGGTATACACACACTAATATGGTATACACACACTAACACAGTATACACACACTAACACGGTATACACACACTAACACGGTATACACACACATGGTATACACACACTAACACGGTATACACACACTAACACGGTAATACACACACTAACACGGTATACACACCTTACATGGTATACCCACACTTACACGGTATACACACACTAACACGGTATACACACACTAACACGGTATACACACACTAACACGGTATACACACACTAACACGGTATACACACACATGGTATACACACACTAACACGGTATACACAAACATACAAGGTATACACACACTAATATGGTATACAACACATACAAGGTATACACAACACTTACACGGTATACACACCCTTACACAGTATACACACACTTACAAGGTATACACACACACATGGTATACACACACTAACACGGTATACACACACATACAAGGTATACACACCTTACACGGTATACACACCTTACACAGTATACACCACTTACAAGTGTATACTCACACTTACATGGTATACACACACATACACACATGGTATACACTACACACCACACCACATTACACACGGGGGTGGTTATACCACACCATCACACACACGTGGTATACACACATGGTATACACACACATACACATGTGGTATACACACATGGTATACACACACATACACACATGGTATACACACACAGTATACACACATGGTATACACACCCGGTATACACACACATACACACATGGTATACACACACATTCACATGTGGTATACACACACATACATACGTGGTATACACACATGGTATACACACACATACATACGTGGTATACACACACAGTATACACACATGGTATACACACACAGTATACACACATGGTATACACACACGGTATACACACAACATACACACATGGTATACACACACAGTATACACACACATACACACGTGGTATACACACACATACACACGTGGTATACACACGTGGTATACACACACATACACATGTGGTATACACACACGGTATACACACACATACACACATGGTATACACACACAGTATACTGTATATATAGCACTGCTTCTAGCAGATACAGACCTGCCTGCTCCTCTGCTGTGTATTAAAGGAGGAGTCTCCCTCTGGTTCCAGATGCTGCTCTGACACTTACAAGTAAGGGATTGTTCAGATCGTACAGAGGAGCCAGGTTGGGAACAGACCAGGTTCTCACCACGGTATATCTTGCTACAGAGGGGACAGAGTTACCGAAAAACCCAGAGGATTAAAGGGAATATCTTGGCTATCGGGGGAGGACGACGGACCCAATGCCAGGAGACACATGTCTGGAACGTCCCATTGAGAGGTAGTTGTGTGTGACTTATTCTGATTGAAAGCAGAGCAATATTGGTTTTCCCTGTGACAATCCAGTTCTGTGGTTATACTGTGTCCGTCTACTCTCCATCCCCAGATAAAGTAATGTAAGGGCAGGGAAACTATTATTATTATTATAGATCCATATAGTGACACATGCTATGTATACGGTACAATTACATAGTACATACAAGTATTATTATAGATCAATATAGTGACTAATGCTATGTATACGGTACAATTACATAGTACATACAAGTATTATTATAGATCCATATAGTGACACATGCTATGTATACGGTACATTACATAGTACATACAAGTATTATTATAGATCAATATAGTGACTAATGCTATGTATACGGTACAATTACATAGTACATACAAGTATTATTATAGATCCATATAGTGACACATGCTATGTTACGGTACAATTACATAGTACATACAAGATTATTATTAGATCCATATAGTGACACATGCTATGTATACGGTACAATTACATAGTACATACAAGTATTATTAGATCCATATAGTGACACATGCTATGTATACGGTACAATTACATAGTACATACAAGTATTATTATAGATCCATATAGTGACACATGCTATGTATACGGTACAATTACATAGTAAATACAAGTATTATTATAGATCCATATAGTGACACATGCTATGTATACGGTACAATTACATAGTAAATACAAGTATTATTATAGATCCATATAGTGACACATGCTATGTATACGGTACAATTACATTGTACATACAAGTATTATTATAGATCAATATAGTGACACATGCTATGTATACGGTACAATTACATAGTAAATACAAGATTATATAGATCATATAGTGACACATGTATGTATACGGTACAATTACATAGTACATACAAGTATTATTATAGATCATATAGTGACACATGCTATGTATACGGTACAATTACATAGTACATACAAGATTATTATAGATCCATATGTGACACATGCTATGTATACGGTACAATAACATAGTACATCAAGTATTATCAAGATCAATATAGTGACTATGCTATGTTACGGTACAATTACATAGTACATACAAGTATATATAGATCCATAAGTGACACATGCTATGTATACGTGGACAATTACATAGTACATACAAGTATTATTATAGATCTATAGTGACACATGCTTTGTATACGGTACAATTACATAGTACATACAAGTATATTATAGATCCATATATGTGACACTGCTATGTATACGGTACAATTACATAGTACAACAAGTATCATTATAGATCCATATAGTGACACATGCTATGTATACAGTACAATTACATAGTACATACAAGTATATTATAGATCAATATAGTGACTAATGCTATGTATACGGTACAATTACATAGTACATACAAGTATTATTATAGATCCATATAGTGACACATGCTATGTATACGGTACAATTACATAATACATACAAGTATTATTATAGATCCATATAGTGACACATGCTATGTATACGGTACAATTACATAGTACATACAAGTATTATTATAGATCCATATAGTGACACATGCTATGTATACGGTACAATTACATAGTACATACAAGTATTATTATAGATCCATATAGTGACACAGCATGTATCAGGTACAATACATAGTACATACAAGTATTTTTATAGTCATATAGTGACATAAGCTATGTAACGGTACAATTACATAGTACTACAAGTATTATATAGATCAATATAGTGACTAATGCTATGTATACGGTACAATTGCATATACTAAAAGTATTATTATAGATAATACAGTGATACTTACTAGTATACGGTACAATACATAGTACACACAAGTATTATTATAGATCCATATAGTGACACATTGCTATGTATACGGTACAATTACATAGTACATACAGTATTATTATAGATCCATATAGTGACACATGCTATGTAACATACAATTACATAGTACATACAAGTATTATTATAGATCCATATAGTGACACATGCTATGTATAACGTACATTACATTGTACATACAAGTATTTATTATAGATCCATATAGTGACATAAGCTATGTATACGGTACAATTACATAGTACATACAAGTATTATTATAGATAATATAGTGACTAATGCTATGTAAACGGTACATTACATAGTAATAACAAAGTATTATTATAGATCCATATAGTGACACATGCTTTGTATACGGTACAATTGATGTACATAAAAGTTTATTATAGATAATACAGTGATACATACTATGTATATGGTACAATTACATAGTACATACCAGTATAATTATAGATTAATATAGTGATACATACTATTATACAGTACAATTACATTAGTACATACAAGGGTGCTGTGTTTATTGGTTATTTACATAAGTCTGGGAATTTTCGTTAGTTTGTGACAGTCTGGTATGATACGGTTTACTGTGTGTAAAGGAAGCAGTCTTACCAAACTAGGGGCTCTGTATAGTGAATTATCTTTCACTATCTAATAGTGAAGAACACTAAACATCTACCTGTAATTTTTTATTTGTTGAGTTATGGATCTTGGACCTCGGTTACAGCAAAGGACTTCAGAATGGCCAAAGCCGGGTTTCTGATAGGTGTGTGGGGTACACTGGGTTCTATACACCAGGGTTATGTAGGTGGGTGTGGGGTACACTGGGTGCTATAGACCAGGGTATCTGATAGGATGTGCGGGGTACACTGGGTGCTATAGACCAGGGTTTCTGATAGGGTGTGAGGGGTACACTGGTGTTATAGACCAGGGTTCTGATAGGGTGTGAGGGTAGCACGGTAATGCGTGCTACAGACCAGGGTTTCGATAGGGTGGGGGTACACTGGGTGCTATGGACCAGGGTATCTGAAAGGGTGTGAAGGGTTGGGGGGTACACTGGGAGCTATAGACCAGGGTATCTAATAGGGTGTGTGGGGTACACTGGGTGCTATAGACCAGGGTATCTAATGGGTGTGTGGGGACACTGGGTGCTATAGACCAGGGTATCTGATAGGGGTGTGGGGTACACTGGTGCTATATACCAGGGTTTTGAAATGGTGTGTGGGGTACACTGGGTGCTATAGACAGGGTATCTGATAGGTGTGTGTGGGACACACTGGGTGCTATAGACCAGGGTATCTGATAGGGTGTGTGGGGACACTGGTGCTATAGACCAGGTTTCTGATAGGTGTGTGGGGGTACACTGGTGCTATAGGCCAGGGTGATTTCTGATAGGGTGTGTGGGGGTAACACTGGGTGTTATAGACCAGGGTTTCTGATAGGGTGTTTGGGGTACCACGGTGCTATAGACCAGGGTATCTGATTGGGTGTGCGGGGTACACTGGGTGCTATAGACAGGGTTTCTGAAGGGTGTGTGTGGAATACACTGGGTGCTATGGACCAGGGTATCTGATGGGTGTGTGGGGTACATGGGTAACATTGGGTGCTATAGACCAGGTTATCTGATAGGTG
The DNA here is from genome assembly GCA_019447015.1 of Hymenochirus boettgeri. Classification (NCBI taxonomy): domain Eukaryota; kingdom Metazoa; phylum Chordata; class Amphibia; order Anura; family Pipidae; genus Hymenochirus; species Hymenochirus boettgeri. Next base: position 4,693,097 of record CM033476.1, on the reverse strand, counting down.
GGTGTGTGGGTACACTGGGGTGCATAGACCAGGGTATCTGATAGGGTGTGTGGGGTAACACTGGTGCTATAGACCAGGGTATCTGATAGGGTGTGGGGGTACACTGGGTGCTATAGACCAGGGTATCTGATAGGGTGTGTGTGGGGTGGTACAATGGGTTGCTATAGACCAGGGTATCTGATAGGGTGTGTGGGGTACACTGGGTGCTATAGACCGGGTATCTGATAGGGTGTGTGGGGTACACTGGGTGCTATAGACCAGGTTATCTGATAGGTGTGTGGGGTACACTGGGTGCTATAGACCAGGGTTCTGATAGGGTGTGGGGTACACTGGGTGCTATAGACCAGGGTTTCTGATAGGTGTGTGGGGTACACTGGGTTGCTATAGACCCGGTTTCTAAAAGGGTGTGTGGGTACATGGGTGCTATAGACCAGGGTATCTGAAGGTGTTGTGGTGGGTACACTGGTGCTATAGACCAGGGTATCTGATAGGGTGTGTGGGTACACTGGGTGCTATAGACCAGGGTATCTGATAGGGGTGTGGGGGTACAATGGGTGCTATAGACCAGGTATGATAGGTGGTGTGGGGTACACTGGGTGCTATAGACCAGGTTATCTGGTAGGGTGTGTGGGGTACACTGGGTGCTATAGACCAGGGTATCTGATAGGTGTGTGGGGTACACGGTGCTATAGACCAGGGTATCTGATAGGGAGGTGTGGGGTACAATGGGTGCTATAGACCAGTTATCTGATAGGGTGTGTGGGTACACTGGGTGCATAGACCAGGGTATCTGATAGGGTGTGTGGGGTAACTGGGTGCTATAGACCAGGGTATCTGATAGGGTGTGTGGGGTACACTGGGTGCTATAGACCAGGGTATCTGATAGGGTGTGTGGGGTACACTGGGTGCTATAGACCAGGTATCTGATAGGGTGTGTGGGGTACACTGGGTGCTATAGACCAGGGTATATGATAGGGTGTGTGGGGTACACTGGGTGCTTATAGACCAGGGTATCTGATAGGTGTGTGGGGTACACGGGTGCTATAGACCAGGGTTCTGATAGGGTGTGTTTGGGTACACTGGGTGCTATAGACATGGTTTCTGATAGGGTGTGTGGGTACACTAGGTGCTATAGACCCCGGTTTCTAAAAGGGGGTGTGGGGTACACTGGGTGCTATAGACCAGGGGTTCTGATAGGGTGTCCAGGGTACACTGGGTGTTTAGACCAGGGTGATCTGATAGGTAGTGTGGGAATACACTGGGTGCTATGGACCAGGGTATTGATAGGGTGTGTGTGGGGTACACTGGGTGGTATCTCATACAGGTGATCTTGGTAGGGTGTGTGGGTACACGGGTGCTATAGACCAGGGTATCTGATAGGGTGTGTGGGGTACACTAGGTGCTATATACCAGGGTTTCTGAAGGGTGTGTGTGGGGTACAGGGTGCTATAGACCAGGGTATTGATATGGTATGGGGGTACACTGGGTGCTATAGACCAGGGTATCTGATAGGTTGTGTGGGACACACTGGGTGCTATAGACCAGGGTATCTGACAGGTGTGTAGGGAAACGGGTGCTATAGACTAGGGTTCTGATTGGGTGTGCGTTGGGTACACTGGGTGCTATAGACCAGGGTTTACTGTAGGGTGTGTGGAATACACTGGGTGCTATGACCAGGGTATCTGATAGGTGTGTGGGGGTACACGGGTGCTATAGACCAGGGTATCTGATAGGGAGGTGTGGGGGTACACTGGGTGCTATAGACCAGGGTATCTGATAGGGTGTGTGGGGTACACTGGGTGCTATAGACCAGGGTATCTGATGGGTGGGTGGGGTACACTGGGTGCTATAGACCAGGGTATCTGAAGGGTGGGTGGAATACACTGGGTGCTATGGCCAGGGTATCTGATAAGGTTGTGGGGTACACTGGGTGCTATAGACAGGTTATCTGATAGGTGTGTGGGGTACACTGGGGTATAGACCAGGGTATCTGATAGGGTGGTGTGTGGGGTACACTGGGTGCTATAGACCAGGGTATCTGATAGGGTGTGTGGGGTACACGGGTGCTATAGACCAGGGTATCTGATAGGGGTGTGGGGTACACAGGGTGTATAGACCAGGGTTTCTGATAGGTGGTGGGTACACTGGGTGCTATAGCAGGGTTTCGATAGGTGTGTGGGGTACACTGGGTGCCATAGACCAGGGTATCTGATAGGGTGTGGGGGGGTACACTGGGTGCTATAGACCAGGGTATCTGATAGGGTGTGGGGGGTACACGGGTGGTTATAGACCAGGGTATCTGATAGGGTGTGTGGGGTACACTGGGTGCTATAGACAGGGTATCTGATAGGGTGTGCGGGGTACGCTGGGTGCTCTATAGAATATACGTTATTACAAAATGTCAATTCAGTCAATGTACTTTACATACATTGATTATTTATAATGAAATGTGATTACATATACACTGTAAATGGAATAAATAAAGTTAATAATTCATTAAGAACTCGAGTGTGCACAAGAAGAATTGCATTGCCATGGTCGGAAAAGTTTGCAAAGCCACTGACCATTAAATAAAATACAAACTTATTCTGGCCAAACACTTTTTACATATAGATTTGCCCTCCATTTAATCGTGTGTAGTGTAGGGGCAGCTCAACTGCAGAACATTCTCTGGTAATTCCCATCATCAGACTTTTTCCATTCACCTGTCTCTTTAAAAGACCTCACACAATTCCCATAGCAGACACTTACCTCTAGATACAGCTCATTAATTAAAGCCCCACAATTCCATTGAGAGCTGGTCTCCCTTAATATACTGCCACCTCATTAAAACCAGTAAAAAGTCACTAGGAGGCATTATAAGGACATCGCTGTGTCTGGGGATGGATATACTGGTCCATCTAGTCAGCTCATTATCTGTTGCAATTGTTCCTCTGTAACGTGCATGGTGGGTCAGTTCATCTATTGACCCAAACACAATGTTTTTCTTATTCCATTTCTAAAGGGAACAATTCTGCCCATAATATCCAATGAAATGATGAGAAGGGACAGTTAACATCAGCCATGTGCAATGGGATTAGAGAATGTTCTAACTCTATGGAAACAGTTGTTACTGACATTTAATAATTGCCGATGATTGACATGACAGACCCCCCAATCTCCCTCTAAATAAACTATGATCTTCCAACAACAGATGCCCTGTATCCACTAGACTCATCGTTAAATGGCAACTATAATGAAAAATGGTTTGCCTCACCTTAATCTATAATTAAATAAACGTAAGCGGTGGTTACTCTAAAGTATGAGTGTTGCTTTTAATCCAGTGCTTGTTGCTACGGTTTGTATCCACCCTCCCGCTCTTACAACCATTCTTCCTTCCACCTGACATGACTCTCTTGTGAAGTCAAGCATGCCAGTTATCACGAACCAGGCACAATAGTGAGGGAATTTCCCACCATGCAATTCACACACACACTGATTTTCACCAGTCCAGTTACACATAACAGAGAGTTTATGCTAATAAGGCACTTGAGGACAGCTGAATGTAAGATGTTTCAGATTGAATAGCTAAAGAAATAGGGACAGATCAACAAACCAAGAATTTCCAGTAATGGGTAATTTATCCAATTAGATACCCTTTAATTGTACAATAACTATAGGAGCATTGTTATTATCGATTACAGCACGTTATGAATGTTCTTATATATCCTTTCCAGAACACGCTATATGACCCCAGCACTGTGAAATCACCATGTCTTTTCACGAAGAGCCTCAAGGCAGAGTTTCCTCACACCACCGACTGCCCTCAAGATGAATGTAACTAGTTCCATCAATACCTCGGTAGATGTTCCCTCACATCAGGATCATGGAGGACTTATTAGCCACTGCACATTGGGGCATCCTCTCTATCATGTTGGTCGGAGTGGCTGGGAACGTCTAACATTGGTGGTAATGGTGTCATATGAGGTCTGCAGATCTATTGTACATCTACATCCTTAACTTGGCTCTAGTGATCTCCTTTACTTACCACCATCCCCTTCATCGTGGGCACCTTTTCATCAAGAGTGGTACTTCGGGGGACATTGGTTGTCGTATTCTCTTTAGCTTGGACTTCTTGAAATGCATGCCAGCATCTAACCTTGACCAATTATGAGCACGGAGCGCTATTTGCGGTGCTCTAAAGCCCCTGGACACGGTTTTAAAGGTCTAAAAGTTACCTAAGTGCAGTCTGTTGTTGTTCTGGGTGGTGTCCCTTCTTATCACGTTACCATGTCATCTGATTAAGCTGGTTCACAAAGACAAAAAAGTATTGTTCTACCCACCTGGAGCAAGACGTCCTATAGATCTATCTCACGTCCTCTCAGCACAAGCATGTGGCCTGGGCTCATCATAGGCTACTTGTATATAAAGACTTGCCAGGACCTACTGGGTATCTCAGACAGTGTCCTTCAAACAGACCAAAAGACTTCCAAATCAAAAGGTCCTCTACCTAATCTTCACCATTGTCCTTGTATTTTGGGCATGCTTCTTACCTTTCTGGATATGGCAACTCCTTACCCAGTACAACGAGTTCTGCCCATTTCATCCAAAGCAGCCAGAATATCAACATCTGACCACATGCTTGACGTACAGCAACAGCTGCATCAACCCATTCTCTATACCCTGCTGCACCAGAACTACAAGGAATACCTAAGGAACCGACACAGGTCCTGGAACAACAGCAGCCACTTCCGGAACCGATTCCAAAGGATATCTGGAAGGTCCATGTCACTAGTAGCCAACAATGCACACAAGAGAACCTTTATGCTAGCACAATGCCCTGGCTGCAACAGCGGCACCTAAAATGAACTCCTTCCTACCAGCATGTAGGTTATAGGACCAGCAGGTTTCTACCCTGTGGTGTTTATTTTGTCTTTTCCGTGTCTTTTCTTTTCAATAGGTACTTTTTGATGGTTCAGTGCTGAGTCAGAGGTACATTTTGATTGGTTAGTGCTGAGTCAGAGGTACATTTTGATTGGTTAGTGCTGAGTCAGAGGTACATTTTGATTGGTTAGTGTTGAGTCTGATGTACTTTTTGATTGGTTATTACCAAGTCTGACTGCAGCACAATATTCCCATGATCCGCACCTACTGATTGAAACCATCGCTAACTTAATGGGAGCTGTTGCAATGATTTACAATTGTTCTTGGAACTGTTTAAAAGCCATCCAGACTTGGGTTCACAAACCTACAATATATAATGTGCCGTACAGGAATATAAACTATTCAAGGATTTAACAAAAACATACAGGGAATCACGGAGGGGTATATAAGGATCAGGGAAGGAGAGGTATTCTCACCAGCTGATCCAAAGGAAAAGGGAATTTTTAACACTATTCTAAAAAACAAATTTTTCCTTTTTGGATGTTGGCCCTGTGTTGGTGCGACCCTATGATTGTTAAGATGGAGGTTAAAGGGTTAAGTACCGACACGCTTTGGGCTTTATCATACACCGTCATCTCAGTTGTTACACCTTGGTGATATTGCCCATAGAGTTTTTATTAATAAGGGAACTGTTCCGTGCTAACGATTAAAGGGAGGGAGGGGACATTAACAAAGACTGTCTAAAACTACAATTCCCAGATCCCCTCCCACAGCTCATTAGGAATCGCAGATTTTATAAATCATTGTGTAATCTTGTGACAATCCTTGTTGCGTATTGAATGACATGCAAGTTGTCATTTTATTGTTAAATTCTAAGAAAAATGGCTGAAAACATTATTTATTTTATATGTGGGGAGGTTGCCATGCTGGTTTTTATATCACATTAGATTCTACAAAAACAACCACTACCGTTGTTCCCTACATCAAAACCTGCAATTCACAGTTCTATAAATTAAACAGGACCAACAGGCCGCACAGTCAGACCCGTTTTTATCCTATTTATAGACTTAACGAACTCGCACTGCCCAGCAGGTCAGAGAAATTAGCATCACTGGCCAGTGTTAACAATGAGAGGTCCCCAGTGGTCCATTTCTTTCATCCTCCAGAGGCACAGAGCACATCCCAAAAACCAGGCACTGTATCATTCCAGTCAATACGTAGAATTAGGAGAGGCACAATTAACCTCTCACTGCCAGAAAGGGAATTATACGGCGTTGTGAATGCTTGAAAATTGTTTTATGGTTCTGTGTAGAAATCTATTTACCATGGTGTGGGACGTTACATTAAAACAATGACCAATATCAGAGACAGCCCAGCTCAGGTGGAACTGAATTCAAATTACTAATACCGAGTTTATTGGTCCTTTAAATAATGTAAAATGAAATGTGCAAAGACCAATCCAGGTGCTGATTTCCTATATAGTGAACCATTGATCTATCATTGGCCTCATTGGGATATTGATTGACACAGAGCCATAACATGACTCGGAGGGAGGAGGAGAGGGAATTTCAGCCAAAAGGAAATGAATATCCAACCAGGATTGAGGTCACTGTACCTTTAAAAGGAAAGAGACCAGTAATAGTGCACCTGGGTGTAGAAATGTAAAGAAGCAACGAGGTGGGGGCGACCATACTGCAAATAAAATAAACTGTCTAGGTGCAATTTATTGGGGGTTTCATCCAGATCCGCCCATGCCATTGCTCATAGACATATTGGATTACAATCGATATACACGGCCCAATGTATCGATTCTTCTAGCATTCACTATATTGAGCACTAACATCCGTATCATGATAAGAGTACAGCCTGTTACATTGCACGTGAGTTGGGTTATTCGCCAACACACCGGTTTTTGCTTTAGACGAGAATCGTGGATAACGGTGACATTATTGTCCATTGATAAATGGTCGAGTATGACACTGACATCCAATCCTGTATCATTCCCCCTGTACTCTGTAAATATGACCGGCCAATGCCAGTCAAGGGTCGGATAATAAATAAGACGATGTTATATGTTTATAACGTTATAATGAATTGCTGTAGAAAATAATTGAACTAAAATTTCAGTAGGAAGGGAACACTACGCAGTTTAGTGTCTTATTGGTTATGGTGCGTGTGTCCCTTCCATCAATTGGAATTTCACTTGACTCTAGCGGCTGGGAAACAGAGCCGAGGAAGGTGGAAATTGTGGCAGTGTTGTCATATACACGCTGTGACTAGGAAAATAATTTGAATATTACCAGTTTATATTTGTATTCGGGGAGAGCAGCAAGACACCGTCAATTATCACCAGTATTTCAACCATAGGATCTTGTAAATTATGTATATTATCGTATTTGAGGTTGAATAAAGACATACGTCCCCATCCAGTCCAACCCATCTAGCATATTCCTCATTTCCTGAACTGATGGCAAAAGCAGGGAAAATGGTGCAGTGCATTCAGGGTAATGGCCCTAAGTATTCCGGGTACGGGTACAATGCATTTGGAAATGGTGCAATGCATTATGGGTGATAGAGTAGTGCATCCTGGGTAAACGTGGGTAATGGTGACATTAATTCTACACCAGATTTGCATTACAACCACGGATGTGCTGAATTTTGAGTGGCCAGAGTCAGTCCAATACTGGGTTTTCTTTGTGGAAATGTTTTATCATGATCATGGTCGGGCCGAGTGACGTGGAATATATTCAATTCTCTGTATATTTGTAAGACTATGGCGCCATATAACAGATCGCAGTAGGGAGAGGGACGCTCGCATACCAGCCGTGTTGTCCTGAGATCACAGGGGGGAGAGCAGAATGATGGGAAATTCCTCACCGCCCTGCGATAAACCTTGGAATAATTAGCCACAAAGAAGATGGGAATGGCCTGTAGAAAAGTTCAAGTGAAAGTAGAAATTAATATGGGACAGCCAATAGAAATGCTTTATAGACGTTTAACCCACAAGTCTACCATAGCCCAACCGTACTGTCCATATGTCCGTGGCTACATTGTGTTGACTTTGTTGGGACACAGTTGGGACTTATAGAGAGAGTTCATTGTCAGGTCAAGTAAACGGCGGAAAATAAAACGAAAGGGCCAGGATTTGCGGGGGGATCAATGTCATTATATAATAATTAATTTATTTAATCTTGTAAATATACAGAGAAGGAATGTTCTGTACATACAATAAGCTATACCCTTATACTGTACTGTCTAAGGGAAACAATATGGCAGCTCCCAACCATATGTATAAATATACAGAGAAGTTAGTGCTGAGTAACACTGTATCTGCAGTATACATACCATACATTAATGTATATTCCCCATTTAAAGCTGTGAGGGTTTTGTTATCTATACAGAAGGTAGAAAGTGAGACTAGAGTAGAAATCCATTTCAATCCAATGGGCTGTAAGGGGGATACGATGGTCCCTTATCTCACCTGCATTCTGGAGACTCACTGTCAGACTGATGCTGTAGCAGTGCACAGAGAATGCAGATAACATAGAATAAATAATCATTCCTATCACAGGATCCAGGGTCAGTTATAGCTGAGGGCATTGTGGGATGTTCGTCTGGACCCACAGTCTCATGGGGCCCCATAAGCAGAAATATCATTAAAAGTAAAAAAAAATATATATATATATCCTTCCAATTCTATTGGCGGCAGAACTAGAACTCTCAGCGCGTTCAACCCCAGGTGACGGTGAACTAGGGGATGCACATCTATAGCAGATTTTGCCATAAATAATTCAGAGCTACCATACTGCAGGGTCTCAGGGATACAATAGCGGGGGGGGGGGGGAATTTAAAAAGTCAATCTATTCATATCATTAAACGCCTGCTCCCCAGGGACAGGTTCTTGAGGTTTTTGTAAACGAAAAATCTTTAATCCGTAATTAAATGTTCCCTTTTCTAGCTGTTAAATTGAAAGGACTTGTAAATATTGATACCTTGAATCCTTATGTCCCTAGAGCCTTCCAGTGTAAGGGCAGGAAAATAGAAACAGAGCTCGGTATAGAGACTTGCTCCAAAGGCTTGCACTCTAGTGGGAGTCAGAGGCGACCAATCGGGTTGGGCTGCTTGTGGGATCGGTAGGGATGTTCTGTGTGTTGTATTAAAGTGGCTATAAAATAGAACCTGTGTATAAAGCTGCACATCCTAGTATGGAAATATCGTATGGTCTGCCACACGCGTGCCCAGTTCCACCTGATCATATTGCTTTACGGAGTTACCAATTGATATATAGATCGATGTGGCTGAGAAAATGAAATTGACGTGCCCCGGACTATTGAAGACGTCCGAATATTACAAACACGTCTGGTCTTTGCTTTGATTGACTGTACCTAAAATCAATTTAAATATCGACCTTACGAGGGCAGCAGGTTGGGTGTAGAGCCTGGACCATTGCGTGTTATGTAGGAAAGATCTGAGCAGACCAAAGCCACAGGAAAAATAGATTTCGGCTCCAGGCAGAATGTTTTATCTTTAAACAGGAGCCGTGTTGATTTGTGTAGGTGATGCACATTAGAAGTTATGGGGATGAGAGTAAATATGGAGAATAGAAAGGTGATTAGTTCCGTTATAGTTACAGATAAGCCTGGGGGGGAGGAATGTCTGGTTACTTATCACTCTATCTGTAACCAGAGAGATATCACAGGTACACTGACCAGGTAATCAGGTCATACATTGTATGAATAGGGGACTGACAGGGTTAATCTTTCCTCCTGTCTCTATAGAAAAGAACTAAAGGTGACCATACATTAGGCCGATTTTATGTACAATCCAACATACAATCTGACATTTCCATCGATTGGCCGAGAAATTGTACATTTTCCCATTCTTATCACACGACATTAGATCGTAAAATCGATGGTAATTACGATCGGGAAAGTCGGTTTTTAAGTCGATTGGTAAAGTGATTGTAGTGTTTTCTAAAGTTCCGATTAAATGTGAATGTAATGTAACCTCACAATGCACGACATTCAACATTAATCACAAAACAAATTGAATGTCGAACAATATTTATTGTACATCTTGGTACAATTAACATTGTTCATCTGTCTATCAAAGTATCGGTCGGTTTAAAATCGTAATTACGATCGTAATAGTGTATGGCCACCTTAAGTCTTGGCCGCTGCCAGACTGTCTACATGGCAACTTGTTAAGCCTCGTACACACGTTGGATAATTGTCGTACAATGCGGCCGATGAACGAGCAATCGCACGATATTTGTACGGAAATATAGCATCAACGATCGTCAAAGACCAACGACCGTCCAGTATTGGCTTTTTGGCTTTTTCCGACGATCAGCCTGTCGGATTTGTTCTGCCGATTATCGTAGATTTGTACATGGTCGGCAGATTATCGTTAACGTTCTATGGAAAAATATATAAAAGGCGCATGCGCTGCTTTCGTAATTGCGCGAATATACGAACGTTACGTTACGTACGGACGTCTACATCTAACGACTATCGTGGTGACTATTGTTGGTGTGTGTACAGATGTCGTTTCAATTATGAAAAAAATTCCGTCCGCTGCATCGTACGGAAATTATCCAACGGGTGTACGAGGCTTTAGTTGTGTCGAGCATTGTGTGTGCCTGGTCCAAAGCTGCGTTCACGCCATTTAATATTTCAGCCTGACCGACATTTCAGCGTTTCAGTCAATATTGTTTATCCATGTTGCGGATCAAACACGTCAGAAAACCACGGCCAATCGTGGAGTCCTCTATGGACCGCACACTCGGTTCCGGCAAACCGCGGCTACTTTTGCCACCACCAACAGTCCTTTTTCCTGGCTGACCGGTCAGAAGTGCCAAATGGTTGGTCAGGAGGAAGGATTGAATGGCGTGTACCCATCTTTTTCTGCCACGTGTATGTAGTTTAAAGGGAAAGTTCAGCACAAGAATAAAGGGATTATTTCTTTCGATTCGGGAACCATAATCAGCCCATCCAGTGATTTCTCTGTGTACAAATAAACGATTCCAATTTTCTTTTTTGTAGGATCACAAATCGTCTCCGTTTGGTGTTCAGTAGAGATCTGAGCATGTGTGACCCATCCAACAGTCAATCAGTAGAAATGACTGTTAGGGACATTCCAAGGAAGATCCTGAAATGGCAGCTCACTAATGTGGCTCTTCATAATTGTAATACAAAGAGAGAGTATCTTAACGTAAGCATGTGGACTATATTACAGCATCTGCAGCAGTAAGTGGGCCCCTAGGCAGGAGTCGTAGCCGATATGGCTGTTATTTTTCTCTCTGCACAAAATGTCCCACGTTTACCATAAACACCAGTTCAGTAAATCATAGTTGCCAATCATTGGCCCTCATTATTCTATCTGCTTTAGACCAATCAAGGCTAAGTGCTCGTTGGTTGCTATTGGATACCAGAGGAGAGCGGAGCACATGGCGTAGTTTGGGAGAGCTATTGCCGTTTAGTGGGAGAATATTTAAACGCGCGATATAAATAGCAGATTAACAGTCTAACACTTTCCTAATTCCTACGCATGCATCCACCTTTGCGCAATCAGGAAAATCACCCCTGCCCATGGATAGACCAAAACACCGAGATATAATCCACCAGACTGTGTATTATAGTTCTGTTACAGAGATGCAATTTAATATACACCCCATGTGGTTGCACATATTTACAGTGTCCAGTTTTGGAGCTGCCATATTGTTTGCCTTTATATAAGACACGTTTGCAGATGGGGCATTCATTTCCACGGTGAATGTTTGGGTACCTCAAGCGCTATGGCAGCTCCTGCACGTATACAGAGACACGGGCGAATTACAGTTGAGGACAGAATAGTCACTTATGATAAATCACTGTGGCTTGCAGTAAAATTGATGTGCAGTTTATAGACCTGTTTATATTCCATAGTGTGAGGTAGAAGGATTCATATTGCTTTTTTCAGGGCCAGAGGTTAATTAGCTACTGACCTATGGCAGATATCAATAGGGATGAATGGGACTAGATTGAGCCCTGGTCATGTACCGTATATCTTGTATGTGTAATGTAAAGGGGAGATTGCATCTGTTAAATACCCTACTGAGATCTGTTTGTATAATAAGAAATAACAATTCCCTCTCCATACGTGATCATTGCTCGGTGCATATGATCTGAGAATCTTATTTACTGAACGTTCCATAAAGCGGATTTTCCTGTAACATCACTGGGAGAATCAGTGGAAAAACGTTTACCGAAATCCTCCTGGCACAGAGCGGTATAGAACATTCCAATTATCCCCACCCCCTTCTTGCAGAGAACGTCTTCTCATTGGCCAGGCCCTGGGCTCAGGTAGGGGGAGGGTTTATACTGACACAAGTGCATTTTCTGGATTACAGCCATATAGCCCAGACACAGCAGTGCAGGCATGGTGGTTTATGGCTCAACCTTGTGTATTAGGGGTGATCAGTATTGGTAGCTTTTGTCATAGGATATAAACCTGTATTTGTTAATGAATTCTACCCCCCAATAGTAAGCAGTAAGCCAGCCAATCATTTTTAACTTTATTCCATCTCTACTTTGGTACCTATATGGTTAATCTAGCCGTACCATTATTCAGATCCTGGGGGGGGGGGGGGGGTTGTCTTCTGATTTCATGCCCTATTCAGCTCGGTGGGTTGGGTGATTTATCCTCTGCCTGGCTGGCATTGCCATGGGTTGGGTGATTTATCCTCTGCCTAGCTGGCGTTGCCATGCTGCTTTATTTTTGCTCAGATTCTCTTCATAGCTTCCTGAAAGGAAATAACCAGCAGAACAATATGTTGTATTGTTATTGATCCCATACATTACAATTCCCCACTGGGATGACTTTTATTTTATCTACCGGCAACAAAATCTCCAGCTATAAACCGCAAGTAACCTTCCTAGGCGAACATCTGCACCGGCTCCATCTAGAGAGCATCCCATCTTCTCTAGACTGCAAGCTCTTGGGGCAAGCTATGTTGCTTTACTATTTGCTTTGTTACATACTGTTCATTGCTTTCTTCTTTTGATCTGTAAGTGTCCATTGTAACATCCTAGTGTCTATTCATCTGCTCCTAGTTCACATCCAACTCATTTGCTTACATTTATCTTTACCAGTGGATTGCACTTAAAATTCACTATCTATTCATCTGCAGCCTGGTCCCTTTCATGTCTCTGTATGTAGTCGGGTTTCTCTGTTTCCTGACGTCATTGAAACACTTGTGTGTAAATATCCTGCGATCATGTAAAAAGAGCGAAATCCCTTCCCTTCCGTGTTGGTATTAGATATCTGGGAATAGTGTAATGTGGGAAGCCACACTGCTGGATTTTCACCTACTAACGATCCTGATTGTGATCCATTAGCGTGTGAAAAGCACAGTGCATGCGATCCATGCTTTCCATGCGTGTTTCCGTCCAGCATTGTGTGGCCTCAGCGCAACGTGTTTATAATTTATTTAGTGGGCCGAGGTCATAACAAGTCTGTACATGTATATAACTAATTTGTGTTTTATCTAGGCACAGAATATAGAATCACTGCATTGATAGTACTGCTATAATGATCCAGTGCGCCTGCTATAATGATGATCCATGTGCGCCTGCTATAATGATCCAGTGCGACTGCATAATGATCAGGCGCGCTAAATGATCCAGTGCGCCTGCTATAATGATCCAGTGCGCTGCTATAAGTATCAGTGCGCTGCTATAATGATCCAGTGCGCCTGCTATAAATTATCCAGTGGGGCCTGCTATAATGATCCAGTGCGCCTGCTATAATGATCCAGTGCGCCTGCTATATTGATCCAGTGCGCCTGCTATATTGATCCAGTGCGCCTGCTATATTGATCCAGTGCGCCTGCTATATTGATCCAGTGCGCCTGCTATATTGATCCAGTGCGCCTGCTATATTGATCCAGTGCGCCTGCTATATTGACCAATGCACCTGCTATAATGATCCAGTGCGCCTGCTATAATGATCAGTGCGCCTGTCTAATGATCCAGTGGCTGATATTGATCCAGTGCACTGCTTAAGACCAGTGCGCCTGCTATAATGATCCAGTGCGCGGCTATTGATCAGTGCGCCTGCTATATTGATCCAGTGCGCCTGCTATAATGATCCAGTGCGCCTGCTATATGATCCAGTGCGCCGCTATATTGATCCAGTGTGCCTGCTTTATTGATCCAGTGCGCTCGCTATATTGATCCAGTGCGCCTGCTATATTGATCCAGTGCCCGCTATAATGATCCAGTGCGCCTGCTAAATGATCCAGTGCGCTGCTATAATGATCCAGTGCGCCTGCTATATTGATCCAGTGCGGCCTGCTATATTGATCCAGTGCACTGCTCTATTGATCAGTGCGCTGCTATAATGGATCCAGTGCGCCTGCTATATTGATCCAGTGCCTGCTATAATGATCCAGTTAGTATGCTATAATGATCCAGTGCGCCTGCTATATGATCCAGTGCGCCTGATATTTAATGATCAGTGCGCCTGCTATATTGATCCAGTGCGGCCTTGCTATATTGATTCAGTGCGCCTGCATATGATCCAGTGCGCCTGCTATCTGATCCAGGCGTGCATAATGATCAGTGCGCCCTGCTATAATGATCCAGTGCGCCTGCTATAATGATCCAGTGCGCGCCTGCTATAATGATCCAGTGCGCCTGCTATAATGATCCAGTGCACCTGACTATTTGGATACAGTGCTCCTATCTATAATGATCCAGTGATCCTGCTATATTGATCCAGTGCGCCTGCTATATTGATCCAGTGCTCCTGCTATATTGATCCAGTGCGCCTGCTATATTGATCCAGTGCGCCTGCTATATTGATCCAATGCACCTGCTATAATGATCCAGTGCGCCTGCTATAATGATCCAGTGCGCCTGCTATAATGATCCAGTGCGCCTGCTATATTGATCCAGTGCACCTGCTATAAGTCCAGTGCGCCTGATATGATCCATGGCCTATAATGATCCAGTGCGCCTGCTATATGATCCAGTTCGCCTGCTCTAATGATCCAGTGCGCCTGCTATAATGATGTCCAGTGCGCCTGCTATATGATCCAGTGCGCCTGCTATATTGATCCAGTGTGCCTGCTTTATTGATCCAGTGCGCCTGCTATATTGATCCAGTGCGCCTGCTTATTGATCCGTGCGCCTGCTATATGATCCATGCGCCTGCTATAATGATCCAGTGCGCCTTGCTATAATGATCCAGTGCGCCTGCTATAATTGATCCAGTGCGCCTGCATATTGATCCAGTGGCACCTGCTATATTGATCCAGTGCCCTGCTATAATGATCCAGTGCGCCTGCTATTGATCCAGTGCCCTGCTAATTGATCCAGTTGCTGCTATAATGATCCAGTGCTCCTGCTATATATGATCCAGTGCGCCTGCTATAATGATGACCTATGCGCCTGCTATATTGTCCAGTGCGCCTGCTATATTGATCCAGTGCGCCTGCTATATTGATCCAGTTGCGCCTGCTATAATTGATCCAGTGCGCCTGCTATATGATCCATGCGGCCTGCTATAATGATCCAGTGCGCCTGCTATAATGATCCAGTGCGCTGCTATAATGATCCAGTGCCCTGCTATATGATCCAGGCACTGCTATTTTGATCCAGTGCTCCTGCTATAATGATCCAGTGCTCCTGCTATATTGCTCCAGTGCGCCTGCTATAATGATCCAGTGTGCCTGCTATAATGATCCAGTGAGCCTGCTATATTGATCCAGTGCGCCTGCTATATTGATCCAGTGCGCCTGGCTATTTGATCCAGCGCTGCTAGCCTGCTATATTGATCCAGTGCGCCTGCTATATGATCCAGTGCGCCTGCTATATTGATCCAGTGCGCCTGCATATTGATCCAGTGCGCCTGTATATTGATCCGTGCGCCTCTATATTGATCCAGTGGCGCCGTGCTATAATTGATCCAGTGCGCCTGCTATATTGATCCAGTGCGCCTGCTATATTGATCCAGTGCCCCTGCTATTTGATCCAGTGCTGCTATATTGAGCCAGTGGCCTGCTATTATTGATCCAGTGCGCCTGCTATATTGATATAGTGCGCCTGCTATAATGATCCAGTGCGCCTGCTATATTGATCCAGTGCGCCTGCTATAATGATCCAGTGCGCCTGCTATAATGATCCAGTGCGCCTGCTATATTGATCCAGTGCGCCTGCTATATTGATATAGTGCGCCTGCTATAATGATCCAGTGCGCCTGCTATAATGATCCAGCCACACCTTTATAGGGGAACTGTGGTCTCCAAACAAGTTGGGTTGAAATGAAAGACCAGTTTCCAACCTTTAAAACGAGCCATCAACCACCTCTCTACCTGCTCCACAGCCCAAGATATAAAGAAATGACTGACCAGAAAGTTAATGGGTGGGAGGCTGACATGTGACATTCCTAAGGCTTCTCCTGCACAGTGTCGCCGGTGAGTGGGAGGGGCCACGGCACCTGTGAGTAGGTGGGACCACGGCACCCACAAGTGGGCGGGGCCACGGCACCCACGAGTGGGCGGGTCCACATGGGGCTGTAAGGAAATGGGCCAAGAGGGGCCTGCAACTGGAGGGACCATGGGGTCCATGAGTGGGAGGGACCAGGGGGGCTGCAAAGGGGAGGAGACACAGGGCAGATTGACTTCTCAGGAGAGCAATTCCTATCAATTTACCTAAAGTCATTTTTGGACCACAGTTCCCCTTTAAGCAGTTATATATATTTAATGATATGTGGTTAGCTGGAGCCCCTCACGTTTACCCAGCAGGGTGCGATGGATGGGGGTCTGGGGGATTGAGCTAGGAGTTATTAGCTCTTCGCTGTGAGTGCTTTTCAGGGGTTACTTTATAGGTTCTTTCTCTTTTTTGGGGTTTTTACGAATCACATTATCCCCTAACACCATTGAATGGAAGTTAGTCAGTATACAATTTATTCCAAATAATTAATCAGTGATCCCTTTATCATGTTTTTTACACCAGCGGGGGGGGTCTCTCCCAGGGAAACGTCTCAGAGCAGACTGGGGTCTCAGGATGGGTTGTTCAGGGTTTTTTGAAGAAGCACAAAGCAATGGGGAACATTTAGGACCATACAGGCAGCGATCAGCCAGGGAAACTTACAGGGAGATTCAATAAAAGTTCTTATCGTTTAAAATGGTGCTAATTTTGCCCCAACCAATCAGATATTATTTAACATTTGAAAGCTAACATCTGATTGGTTGGGGCAAAATTAGCACCATTTTAAACGATAAGAACTTTTATTGAATAACCCTGCTTATTGATAAAAATGGTGCTAATTTTGTCCCAACCAATCAGATCTTATTTAACATTTGAAAGCTAACATCTGATTGGTTGGGGCAAAATTAGCACCATTTTAAACGATAAGAACTTTTATTGAATAACCCTGTTAGTTTGGAAAATGAAGTCCTTCAATTCAGAAAAACAAGGCCAAGCTACTTACCTATACACAAAAACTGGGCTGCAGAAAAATGGCAGCAGGGGCCCTGAACTGTTTTGGATTTTTGGCAGTAGGAGGCTGGAGATACAATAGGTACACCAGGGGTGTCCCTACCATGAAGCCAGCTGAAACATTTGCTCAGGGCATGCCCCTGCAGGTACCAGACACTCAATGGAGTCTGCAGATACTTCCCATCATGCAATTGCATCATGTAGGCTTCTGATTGGCCCCAAATGTATTCTGCAGCAATAAAAATCTACCGTAAATATGTAGATTTGGTCCACACAGAGCCCCTCTGGGATTACATAAGGAGGCGTTAATGTGTGGATATAAGATGTTTGGAACTACCTACCTGCTGAGTAAACCTGGAAAAAGGGCAACTGTACCTAAAGTAGAAAGATCGATGCAGTTTCCAAGGAATCTCACCTTAAAGGAGCAAACCGCAAGATTATTAGAAAATCCACAGATTCGGTGGAATCACGGCTCAAGGCAAAATCAATCGAAAATCGTGGTGGAAACATTCCACGTCCATGAAAGTTCAAACTGGGTAAGAACGGTGGGAACGTTTGCTACGATGTCTAATTGTGTAGGGGCTCAGGGGGGCTATTTCTCCCGACACACTTTATATTTCCTTAGTTTGTGTGGGTAATAATGCGCTGAGATCACCAGAAGGATATATAAATCTATGGGGGTCTTTCCTAACGCGCAAAACCTTTCTCCTGTTTTGAGCCCAAGGAGAAATGTTCTGTGGTTTGCCTGTAAATTGTAGAAATATCTACCGCCCTGATTTACATCTGCCAGTGTGGGAGCCTATGGGCAGCTGTGCCTGAGATCTAAGTGCATTGTCTCCATGTGGAATAGAAATCTCTGTGATTGCCAGTACCTTCTCTCTAGGCTGGGATGTTCACAGTAATTGAAGGTTATGGGCCCTTGACAGCAGATTCCAGACGTGTAAAGAGAACTGGGGGACATGAATGCACCTGAATAATATTCAATCAATAAATCATTAAAAAGGATCAATCAGGTTTAATACTGCCCCACGTGCATCCCTGATAATACCTGATCTGGGTTTAATACCCATTCACCTGTATCCGTACCTGGGGACAATGAGAAGGTTTGTTATTGGTGACATGATGGGAAAGGAGGTTTATATATGAAATCTTAATGGTTCATCTAATGACTCTTTTCCTGTAATATTCCTTTTACAGTTTAAAAATAAAGAAATATGGTCAGTGTGCGTGTGCAAGGGACAGATTATAACGGGATGGGAACTTTATAGTGAATATAGTGAATGTTTGTGCAAAGGACAGAATGTTAGCAGATGGTAACTTAATAGTGAGTATAGTGAATGTGTCTGTGCAAGGGACAGAATGCTAGGGGATTTGAACTTTATAGTGAATATAGTGAATGTCCGTGTAAGGGACAGAATGTTATCAGATGGCAACTTAATAGTGAGTACAGTGAATGTGTCTGTGTAAAGGAACAGATTATTAGGGGATGGGAACTTAATAGTGAGTACAGTGAATGTGTCTGTGCAAGGGACAGATTATTAGGGGATGGGAACTTAATAGTGAGTATAGTGAATGTGTCTGTGCAAGGGACAGAATGCTAGGGGATGGTAACTTAATAGTGAGTATAGTGAATGTGTCTGTGCAAGGGACAGAATACTAGTGGATTGGAACTTTATAGTGAATATAGTGAATGTCTGTGCAAGGGACAGAATGTTATCAGATGGTAACTTAATAGTGAGTATAGTGAATGTGTCTGTGCAAGGGACAGAATACTAGGAGATTGAACTTTATAGTGAATATATAATGTCCGTGCAAGGCCAGAATGTTATCAGATGGTAACTTAATAGTGAGTATAGTGAATGTGTCTGTGCAAGGGACAGAATACTAGGAGATTGGAACTACACAATGAATGTGTCTGTGCAAGGGACAGAATCCTAGGGGATTGGAACTTTATAGTGAATATAGTGAATGTGTCTGCAAGAGACAGAATGTTAGTATATTGGAACATGATTGTGAATGTGTCTGTACAGGACAGAATGTTAGTATATTGGAACATGAATGTGAATGTGTCTCAGAGCGGTTAGTATATTGGAACTGATTGTGATGTAATCTGTACTGGACAGAAGTTATATATTGGAACATATTGTGAATGTATCTGTACAGGACGATATGTTAGTATAGTGGAACATGATTGTGAATGTATCTGTCAAGGACAGAATGTTAGTATATTGGAACATGATTGTGAATGTGTCTGTACAGGACAGAATGTTAGTATATTGGAACATGATTGTGAATGTATCTGTACAGGACAGAATGTTAGTATATTGGAACATGATTGTGAATGTGTCTGTACAGGACAGAATGTTAGTATATTGGAAAATGATTGTGAATGTATCTGTACAGGACAGAATGTTAGTATATTGGAACTGATTGTGAATGTATCTGTACTGGACAGAATGTTAGTATATTGGAACATGATTGTGAATGTATCTGTACAGGACAGAATGTTAGTATATTGGAACATGATTGTGAATGTATCTGTACAGGACAGAATGTTAGTATATTGGAACATGATTGTGAATGTGTCTCTACTGGACAGAATGTTAGTATATTGGAACATGATTGTGAATGTATCTGTACTGGACAGAATGTTAGTTATTGGAACATGATTGTGAAGTGTCTTGTACTGGACAGAATGTTTAGTTATTGGAACATGATTGTGAATGTATCTGTACAGGACAGAATGTTAGTATATTGGAACTTGATTGTGAATGTGTCTGTACAGGACAGAATGTTAGTATATTGGAACATGTGTGAATGTGTCTGTACAGGACAGATGTTAGTATATTGGAACATGATTGTGAATGTATCTTCCTGTACAGATTTAGTATATTAACTTGATTGTGAAGTATCTGACTGGACAGAATGTTAGTATATTGGAACATGATTGTGATGTGTCTGTACTGGACAGAATGTTAGTATATTGGAACATGATTGTGAATGTATCTGTACAGGACAGAATGTTAGTATATTGTAACATGATTGTGATGTATCTGTACAGGACAGAAGTTTAGTATATTGGAACATGATTGTGAATGTTCTGTACAGGACAGAATGTTAGTATATGTAACTTGATTGTGAATGTGTCTGACAGGACAGAATGTTAGTATATTGGAACATGATTGTGAATGTGTCTTTACAGGACAGAATTTAGTATATTGGAACATGATTGTGAATGTATCTGTACAGGACAGAATGTTAGTATATTGGAACTTGAGTGTGAATGTGTCTGTACAGGACAGAATGTTAGTATATTGGAACATGATTGTGAATGTATCTGTACCGGACAGAATGTTAGTATATTGGAACTTGATTGTGAATGTGTCTGTACTGGACAGAATGTTAGTATATTGGAACAGATTGTGAATGTATCTGTACAGGAAAGAATTTTAGTATATGGAACATGATTGTGAATGTATCTGTACAGGACAGAATGTTAGTAATTGGAACATGATTGTGAATGTGTCTGTACAGGACAGAATTAGTATATGGAACATGATTGTGAATGTATCTTACTGGACAGAATTTAGTATATTGGAACATGATTGTGAATGTATCGTACAGACAGAATTTTAGTATATTGGAACATGATTGTGAATGTATCTGTACAGGACAGAATGTTAGTATATTGGAACAATGTTGTGAATGTATCTGTACTGGACAGAATGTTTAGTATATTGGAACATGATGTGAATGTATCTGTACAGGACAGAATGTATATATGGAACATGATTGTAATGTTCGGTACGGACAAATGTTAGTATATTGGAACATGATTGTGAATGTATCTGTACCGGACAGAATGTTAGTATATTGGAACATGATTGTGAATGTGTCTGTACTGGACAGAATGTTAGTATATTGGAACATGATTGTGAATGTATCTGTACAGGACAGAATGTTAGTATATTGGAACATGATTGTGAATGTATCTGTACAGGACAGAATGTTAGTATATTGGAACATGATTGTGAATGTATCTGTACTGGACAGATGTTAGTATATGGAACATGATTGTGAATGTGTCTGTACTGGACGATGTTAGTAATGAACAGTGTGAATGTATCTGTACCGGACAGAATGTTAGTATATTGGAACATGATTGTGAATGTATCTGTACGGACAGAATGTTAGTATATTGGAACATGATTGTGAATGTGTCTGACTGGACAGAATGTAGTATATTGGAACATGATTGTGAATTATCTGTACCGGACAGAATGTTAGTATATTGGAACATGATTGTGAATGTATCTGTACAGGACAGAATGTTAGTATATTGGAACATGATTGTGATTGTATCTGTACAGGACAGAATGTTGTATATTGGAACATGATTGTGAAGGTATCTGTACTGGACAGAAGTTAGTATATTGGAACATGATTGTGAATGTATCTGTAAGGACAAATTTAGTAATTGAAACATGATTGTGAATGTATCTGTACTGGACAGAATGTTAGTATATTGGAACATGATTGTGAATGTTCTGTACAGGCCAGAATGTTAGTATATTGGAAACATGATTGGTGAATTTGTCTGTACAGGACAGAATGTTGTATATTGGAACATGATGTGAATGTATCTGTACAGACAGAATGTTAGTATATTGGAACATGATTGTGAATGTGTCTGTACTGGACAGAATGTTAGTATATTGGAACATGATTGTGAATGGTCTGTAATGGACAGAATGTTAGTATATTGGAACATGATTGTGATGTGTCTGTACTGGACAGAATGTTAGTATATTGGAACATGATTGTGAATGTCTGTACAGGACAGAATGTTAGTATATTGGAACATGATTGTGAATGTGTCTGTACAGGACAGATGTTAGTATATTGGAACATGATTGTGAATGTTGTCTGTACAGCAGAATGTATATATTGGAACATGATGTGAATGTTTCTGTACAGGACAGAATGTTAGTATATTGGAACATGATTGTGAATGGTCTGTCCAGACAGAATGTTGTATATTGGAACATGATTGTGAATGTGTCTGTACAGGACAGAATGTTAGTATATTGGAACATGATTGTGAATGTCTGTACTGGACGAATGTTATTATATTGGAACATGATTGTGAATGTGTCTGTACTGACAGAATGTTAGTATATTGGAACTGATTGTGATGTATCTGTACGGACAGAAGTTTAGTATATTGGAACATGATTGTGAATGTGTCTGTACGGACAGAATGTTAGTATATTGGAACATGATTGTGAATGTATCTGTACGGACGAATGTTAGTATATTGGAACATGATTGTGAATGTATCTGTACAGGACAGAATGTTGTATATTGGAACATGATTGTGAATGTATCTGTACAGGACAGAATGTTAGTATATTGGAACATGATTGTAATGTATCTGTACAGACAGAATGTTAGTATATTTGGAACATGATTGTGATTTGTCTGTACTGGACAGAATGTTAGTATTGGAACATGATTGTGAATGTATCTGTACAGGACAGAATGTTAGTATATTGGAACATGATTGTGAATGTGTCTGTACTGGACAGAATGTTAGTATATTGGAACATGATTGTGAATGTGTCTGTACTGGACAGAATGTTAGTATATTGGAACATGATTGTGAATGTGTCTGTACAGGACAGAATGTTAGTATATTGGAACATGATTGTGAATGTGTTCTGTACTGGACAGAATGTAGATATTGGAACATGATTGTGAATGTGTCTGTACAGGACAGAATGTTAGTATATTGGAACATGATTGTGATGTGTCTGTACTGGACAGAATGTTAGTATATTTGGAACTGATTGTGAATTGTCTTACAGGACAGAATGTTAGTATATTGGAACATGATTGTGAATGTGTCTGTACTGGACAATGTTGGTATATTGGAACATGATTGTATGGTATCTGTACGACAAGAACGTTAGTATATTGGAACATGTGTGAATGTATCTGTACAGGACAGAATCGTTAGTATATTGGAACATGATTGTGAATGTGTCTGTACAGGACAGAACGTTAGTATATGGAACATGATTGTGAATGTACTGTCGGACAGAAGTTATATATTGGAACATGATTGTATGTATCTGTACGGACAGAAGTTAGTATAGTGAACATGATTGTGAATGTATCTGTACGGACAGAACGTTAGTATATTGAACATGATTGTGAATGTGTCTGTACAGGACAGAATGTTAGTATATTGGACATTTGTGATGTATCTGTACAGGACAGAATGTTGTATATTGGAACATGATGTGATGTATCTGTACAGACAGAATGTTGTATTTGGAACATGTTGTGAATGTATCTGTACAGGACAGAATGTTAGTATATTGGAACATGATTGTGAATGTATCTGTACAGGACAGAATGTTAGTATTGGAACATGATTGTGAATGTGTCTGTACAGGACAGAATGTTAGTATATTGGAACTGATGTGTGAATGTATCTGTACAGGACAGAATGTTAGTATATTGGAACATGATTGTGAATGTATCTGTACAGGACAGATGTTAGTATATTGGAACATGATTGTGAATGTTCTGTACAGGACAGAATGTTTAGTATATTGGAACATGATTGTGAATGTATCTGTACAGGACAGAATGTTAGTATATTGGAACTTGATTGGTAATGTATCTGTACAGACAGAATGTTAGTATATTGGAACAGATTGTGAATGTATCTGTACAGGACAGAATGTTAGTATATTGGAACTGATTGTGAATGTATCTGTACAGGACAGAATGTTATATTTGAACATGATTGTGAATGTATCTGTGAATGCGAAGGTTAGTATATTGGAACTTGATTGTGAATGTATCTGTACAGACAGAATGTTAGTATATTGGAACATGATGGTGAATGTATCTGTACAGGACAGAATGTTAGTATATTGGAACATTGTGAATGTGCTGTACGACAGAATGTTAGTATATTGGAACATGATTGTGAATGTATCTGTACAGGACAGAATGTTAGTATAGGGAACATGATTTTGAATTGTCTGTACAGGACAGAATGTTAGTATATTGGAACTGTGATTGTGAATGTATCTGTCCAGGACAGAATGTTAGTATATTGGAACTTGATTGTGATGTGTCTGTACAGGACAGAATGTTAGTATATTGGAACATGATTGTGAATGTATCTGTACAGGACAGAATGTTAGTATATTGGAACATGATTGTGAATGTATCTGTACAGGACAGATGTTATATATTGGACACATGATTGTGAATGTATCTGTACAACAAATGTTAGTATATTGGAATTGATTGTGATTATCTGTACAGGACAGAATGTTAGTATATTGGAACATGATTGTGAATGTATCTGTACAGGACAGAATGTTAGTATATTGGAACATGATGTGAATGTATCTGTACAGACAGAATGTTATATATTGGAACATGATTGGTGAATGTGTCTGTACAGGACAGAATGTTAGTATATTGGAACATGATTGTGAATGTATCTGTACAGGACAGAATGTTAGTAATTGGAACATGATTGTGAATGTCTGTACAGACAGAATGTTATATATTGGAACATGATTGTGAATGTTCTGTACAGGACAGAATGTTAGTATATTGGAACATGATTGTGAATTTGTCTGTAAGACAGAAGTTAGTATATTGGAACTTGATTGTGAATGTATCTGTACTGGACAGAATGTTAGTATATTGGAACATGATTGTGAATGTGTCTGTACAGGACAGAATGTTAGTATATTGGAACATGATTGTGAATGTATCTGTACAGGACAGAATGTTAGTATATTGGAACATGATTGTGAATGTATCTGTACAGGACAAGTTAGTATATTGGAACATGATTGTGAATGTATCTGTACAGGACAGAATGTTAGTATATTGGAACATGATTGTGAATGTGTCTGTACAGGACAGAATGTTAGTATATTGGAACATGATTGTGAATGTATCTGTACAGGACAGAATGTTAGTATATTGGAACATGATTGTGAATGTGTCTGTACAGGACAGAATGTTAGTATATTGGAACATGATTGTGAATGTATCTGTACGGACAGAATGTTAGTATATTGGAACATGATTGTGAATGTATCTGTCAGGACAGAATGTTAGTATATTGGAACATATTGTGAATGTATCTGTACGGACAGAATGTTAGTATATTGGAACATGATTGTGAATGTGTCTGTACGACGAATGTTAGTAATTGGAACTGATTGTGATGTATCTGTACAGGACAGAATGTTAGTATATTGAACTGATTGTGAATGTAATCTGTACAGAACAGAATGTTAGTATATATTGGAACATGATTGTGAATGTGTCTGTACAGGACAGAATGTTAGTATATTGGAACATGATTGTGAATGTGTCTGCAAGGACAGAATGTTGTATATGGAACTTGATGGAATGTATCTGTACTGGACGAATGTTAGTATATTGGAACTGATGTTGAATGTATCTGTACATAACAGAATGTTGTATATTGGACATGATTGTGAATGTATCTGTAGCAGACAGAAGGTTAGTATATTGGAACTTGATTGTGAATGTGTCGTACAGGACAGAATGTTAGTATATGGAACATGATTGTGAATGTTCTGTACTGGACAGAATGTTAGTATATGGAACATGATTGTGAATTGTCTGTACAGGACAGAATGTTAGTATATTGGAACATGATTGTGAATGTGTCTGTACAGACAGAATGTTAGTATATTGGAACATATTGTGAATGTGTCTGTACAGGACAGAATGTTAGTATATTGAACATGATGTGATGTCTGTACAGGACAGAATGTTAGTATATTGGAACATGATTGTGAATGTTCGTACAGGACAGAATGTTAGTATATTGGAACAGATTGTGAATGTGTCTGTACAGGACAGAATGTTAGTATATTGGAACATGATTGTGAATGTGTCTGTACAGGACAGAATGTTAGTATATTGGAACATGATTGTGAATGTATCTGTACTGGACAGAAGTTAGTATTTGGAACTGATTGTAATGTGTCTGTACAGGACAGAAGTTAGTATATGGAACATGATTGTGAATGTGTCTGTACAGGACAGAATGTTAGTATATTGGAACATGATTGTGAATGTGTCTGTACAGGACAGAACGTTAGTATATTGGAACATGATTGTGAATGTATCTGTACTGGACAGAAGTTAGTATATTGGAACATGATTGTGAATGTATCTGTACAGGACAGAACGTTAGTATATTGGAACATGATTGTGAATGTATCTGTACAGGACAGAATGTTGTATATTGAACATGATTGTGAATGTATCTGTACAGGACAGAATGTTAGTATATTGGAACTTGATTGTGAATGTGTCTGTACAGGACAGAATGTTAGTATATTGGAACATGATTGTGAATGTATCTGTACAGGACAGAATGTTAGTATATTGGAACATGATTGTGAATGTATCTGTACAGGACAGAATGTTAGTATATTGGAACATGATTGTGAATGTGTCTGTACCGGACAGAATGTTAGTATATTGGAACATGATTGTGAATGTGTCTGTACAGGACAGAATGTTAGTATATTGGAACATGATTGTGAATGTGTCTGTACAGGACAGAATGTTAGTATATTGGAACATGATTGTGAGTGTCTGTACTGGACAAATGTTAGATTTGGAACATGATTGTGAATGTATCTGTACAGGACAGAATGTTAGTTATTGGAACATGATTGTGAATGTATCTGTACAGGACAGAATGTTAGTATATTGGAACATATTGTGAATGGTCTGTACGGACAGATGTTAGTATATTGGAACATGATTGTGAATGTATCTGTACAGGACAGAATGTTAGTATATTGGAACATGATTGTGAATGTATCTGTACAGGACAGAATGTTAGTATATTGGAACATGATTGTGAATGTATCTGTACAGGACAGAATGTTAGTATATTGGAACATGATTGTGAATGTGTCTGTACAGGACAGAATGTTAGTATTGGAACATGATGTGAATGTATCTGTACAGGACAGAATGTTAGTATATTGGAACATGATTGTGAATGTGTCTGTACAGGACAGAATGTTAGTATATTGGAACATGATTGTGATTGTATCTGTACAGGACAGAATGTTAGTATATTGGAACATGATTGTGAATGTATCTGTACAGGACAGAATGTTAGTATATTGGAACATGATTGTGATGTTGTCGTACAGACGGAATGTTAGTATATTGGAACATGATTGTGAATGTATCTGTACGGACAGAATGTTAGTATATTGGAACAGATTGTGAATGTATCTGTACGACAAAGTTAGTATATTGGAACATATTGTGAATGTGTCTGTACGGACAGAAGTTAGTATATTGGAACATGATTGTGAATGTATCTGTACAGGACGAATGTTAGTATATTGGAACATGATTGTGAATGTTCTGTACAGGACAGAATGTTAGTATATTGGAACATGATTGTGAATGTACTGTACAGACAGAATTTTAGTATATTGGAACATGATTGTGAATGTGTCTGTACAGGACAGAATTTTAGTTATATTGGAACATGATTGTGAATGTATCGTGACAGGACAGAATGTTAGTATATTGGAACATGATTGTGAATGTATCTGTACGGACAGAATGTTAGTATATTGGACATGATTGTGAATGTGTCTGTACAGACAGAATGTTAGTATATTGGAACATGATTGTGAAGTGGTCTGTACAGGACAAAATGTTAGTATATTGGAACATGATGTGAATGTATCTGTACAGACAGAATGTTAGTATATGGAACATGATTGTGAATGTGTCTGTACAGGACAGAATGTTAGTATATTGGACATGATTGTGAATGTATCTGTACAGGACAGAATGTTAGTATATTGGAACTTGATTGTGAAGTGTGTCTGTACTGGACAGAATGTTAGTATATTGGAACATGATTGTGTGAATGTATCTGTACTGGACAGAATGTTAGTATTTGAACTGATTGTGAATGTGTCTGTAAGGACAGAATGTAGTATATTGGAAACTGATGTGAATGTTATCTGTACAGGACAGAATGTTAGTATATTGGAACATGATTGTGAATGTGTCTGTACAGGACGATGTTAGTATATTGGAACATGAAATGTGTGAATGTTCTGTACGTAGGACAGAATGTTTAGTATTGGAACATGATTGTGAATGTGTCTGTAAGACAGAATGTTAGTATATTGGAACATTTGTTGTGAATGTATCTGTACAACAATGTAGTATATTGGAACATGATTGTGAATGTTCTGTACGGACAGAATGTTAGTATATTGGAACATGATTGTGAATGTGTCTGTACTGGACAGAATGTTAGTATATTGGAACATGATTGTGAATGTGTCTGTACTGGACAGAATGTTAGTATATTGGAACATGATTGTGAATGTATCTGTACAGGACAGAATGTTAGTAATTGGGAACATGATTGTGAATGTATCTGTACAGGACAGAATGTTAGTATATTGGAACATGATTGTGAATGTATCTGTACAGGACAGAATGTTAGTATATTGGAACATGATTGTGAATGTGTCTGTACAGGACAGAATGTTAGTATATTGGAACATGATTGTGAATGTGTCTGTACAGGACAGAATGTTGTATATTGGACATGATTGTGAATGTATCTGTACGACAGAATGTTAGTATATTGGAACATGATTGTGAATGTATCTGTACAGGACAGTGATTAGTATATGCAACTGATTGTGAATGTATCTGTACTGGACAGATGTTAGTATATTGGAACATGATTGTGAATGTGTCTGTACTGGACAGAATGTTAGTATATTGGAACATGATTGTGAATGTGTCTGTACAGGACAGAATGTTAGTATATTGGAACATGATTGTGAATGTATCTGTACTGGACAGAATGTTAGTATATTGGAACATGATTGTGAATGTATCTGTACTGGACAGAATGTTAGTATATTGGAACATGATTGTGAATGTATCTGTACAGGACAGAATGTTAGTATATTGGAACATGATTGTGTTTATCTGTACAGGACAGAATGGTAGTATGTGAACATGATTGTGAATGTGTCTGTACAGGACAGAATGTTAGTATATTGGGAACATGATTGTGAATGTATCTGTACAGGACAGAATGTTAGTATATTGGAACATGATTGTGAATGTGTCTGTACAGGACAGAATGTTAGTATATTGGAACATGATTGTGAATGTTCTGTACAGGACAGAATGTTAGTATATTGGAACATGATTGTGAATGTGTCTGTACAGGACGAATGTTAGTATATTGGAACATGATTGTGAATGTTCTGTACAGGACAGAATGTTAGAATTGGAACTTGATTGTGAATGTATCTGTACAGGACAGAATGTTAGTATATTGGAACATGATTGTGAATGTTCTGTACAGACAGAATGTTAGTATATTGGAACATGATTGTGAATGTATCTTACTGGACAGAACGTTAGTAATTGGAACATGATGTGAATGTGTCGTACAGGACATAGTTGTAATTGGAACTGATTGTGATGTATCTGTACAGGACAGATGTTAGTTATTGGAACATGATTGTGAAGTATCTGTAAGAGACAGAACGTAGTATATTGGTACATGATTGTGAATGTGTCTGTACGACAGAATTTAGTATATTGGAACATGATTGTGAATGTGTCTGTACAGGACAGAATGTTGTATATTGGTACATGATTGTGAATGTGTCTGTACAGGACAGAATGTTAGTAATGGAACTTGATTGTGAATGTATCTGTACTGGACAGAATGTTAGTATATTGGAACATGATTGTGAATGGTCTGTACAGGACAGAATGTTAGTTATTGGAACATGATTGTGAATGTATCTGTACTGGACAGAATGTTAGTATATTGGAACATGATTGTGAATGTGTCTGTACAGGACAGAATGTTAGTAATTGGAACATGATTGTGAATGTATCTGTACAGGACAGAATGTTAGTATATGGAACATGATTGTGAATGTATCTGTACTGGACAGAATGTTAGTATATTGGAACATGATTGTGAATGTGTCTGTACAGGACAGAATGTTAGTATATTGGAACATGATTGTGAATGTGTCTGTACAGGACAGAATGTTAGTATATTGGAACATGATTGTGAATGTATCTGTACAGGACAGAATGTTAGTATATTGGAACATGATTGTGAATGTACCTGTACAGGACAGAATGTTAGTATATTGGAACTTGATTGTGAATGTATCTGTACTGGACAGAATGTTAGTAATATGGGAACATGATTGTGAATGTGTCTGTACAGGACAGAATGTTAGTATATGGAACATGATTGTGAATGTATCTGTACAGGACAGAATGTTATTATTGGAACATGATTGTGAATGTGTCTGTACAGGACAGAATGTTAGTATATTGGAACTTGATTGTGAATGTATCTGTACTGGACAGAATGTTAGTATATTGGAACATGATTGTGAATGTGTCTGTACAGGACAGAATGTTAGTATATTGGAACATGATTGTGAATGTGTCTGTACAGGAAAGAATGTTAGTATATTGGAACATGATTGTGAATGTATCTGTACAGGACAGAATGTTAGTATATTGGAACATGATTGTGAATGTGTCTGTACAGGACAGAATGTTAGTATATTGAACCTCATTTAAGGCACTTCCCATGAGCGATTAGCTCTGAGCGATTTCCTGTTTTAAAGAGATTTTTCTGTTTTTAAGAGAATTGACAGCGTTAAAAAACTAAAGCGTTATTAACTGTGGTTGCAGCCTAGTAAATGTACTAACCTAACACTATTTATTTCTAGGAGGGTGCCTGTAAGTAATTAATCACTAGTGTATTTTTATTTTTTTTTACTACTTACTGCTTGAATAAGGTGGTAGGAATTGTTTGAGTAAACTCAAAGCACTGGATTACTAAAACAAATACTTGTGTTTAAAAAACACTGTTACCTGTGGAGCGGGGGCTGGTAGGAGACAAAGGAAAGGGTTTTTTTTTTTTCTCTCTCTCTCTGATTGGATGGGGGTGTAACTAATTGGTTTAAATTGGCTGAGGCCTGTTGGCTCTGGTTGGTTTTGAACCTCATTTAAGGCACTTCCCATGAGCGATTAGCTCTGAGCGATTCCTGTTTTAAAGAGATTTTTCTGTTTTTAAGAGAATTGACAGCGTTAAACTAAAGCGTTTAAAACAAGAAAGCGTTTAAGAACAACACTATTTCTCTGCTGTGTCTCTGCTGTGTATTGCTGTTTAGTATGGACAGTTTTGTTGGGGCCCGCGCAATGTGCATCCTGCCGCATGTATGGGATCTTGGAGCAGCCGCCCCAGGGGACCTATGTATGTGTCAGGTGTGAGTGGGTTGCCCATTTGGAATCTGAGGTACAGAGTCTAAGGGGTAAACTTGCAGCATTGCAGGACTTGGCAAACCTGGGGGAAAATGCAGGTACTGGCAGGGGCCAGTAAACTGGTGGGTGGAGATGGGGCAGATAAGGTGGAGAAGGAAGTAGATTTGTAAGGGTCACCAGGGGAAGTAGGGGACGGAAGGATAGGGGGGCTTCTTCCCGCAGTGTCGATCCCAACAGATTTGCCATTTTAGGTGAAGATGTGGAGGACGATGGCTCGGAAGCAGCATGTATGGAGCGGCCTTTCCCTTGAGCACCCGGGACGGCCATCTCCAATACAAGGGAGGGAGAACTGGGGCTAGGAAGGATAGACAGGTGGTAGTGGTAGGGGATTCTATTATTAGAAGGGTTAGATAGGGTAATCTGTCGCCAGGACCCTGCATGCCGAACAGTGTGTTGTCTGCCTGGTGCTAGGGTTCGACATGTGGTGGATCGTGTAGACAGATTATTGGGTGGGGCTGGGAGTGACCCCGGGTCTTGGTTCACATTGGTGCCAATGACAAAGTTAGAGGTGGAGGTGAGGTCCTTAAAAATGATTTCCGAGAATTAGGGGCCAAGTTAAAAGCAAGGACCTCCAGGGTAGTGATTTCAGAAATACTACCGCAGCCACGTGCTACGCTAGGGAGGCAACGGGAGCTCAGGAGTATAAATGCGTGGCTAAGAGAGTGGTGTGAAGGAGATGGGGTTTGGGTTTTAGAGAACTGGGCTTACTTTTCTGTTGGCTACAGGCTCTTGTAGTAGTGACGGATTGCACCTCAATGGTGGTGGTGCAACTGTTTTGGGGGAGAAGATGGCTAGGGGTTGAGGAGATTTTAAACTAGTATGGGGGGGGGAGGGAACGTTTAACTACACAGGGGTAGATAGAGAAGTTAGGGATCTGGGGGCTAGTAACACAACGGAGGGAGGAGAAGGAGGAGGGGGGAGCATAGAGGATAAGGAGGCATGTACGACCATGTATGGAAGTAAATCAATTGATAATCTAAAATGTATGTTTACAAATGCAAGGAGTCTGGCTGGAAAAACCGGCGAACTTGAAATAATAGCGTTAAAGCTATGTGAATGTGTCTGTACTGGACAGAATGTTAGTATATTGGAACATGATTGTGAATGTATCTGTACAGGACAGAATGTTAGTATATTGGAACATGATTGTGAATGTATCTGTACAGGACAGAATGTTAGTATATTGGAACATGATTGTGAATGTATCTGTACAGGACAGAATGTAGTAGATTGGAACATGATGTGAATGTCATCCCGTACGGACAGAATGTTAGTATATTGGAACATGATTGTGAATGTATCTGTACAGGACAGAATGTTAGTATATTGGAACATGATTGTGAATGTGTCTGTACAGGACAGAATGTTAGAGAATTGGAATTGTGTGGATCTGTGTGATTCATCTCTAGTTATAGATTTTTAGGAGAAAGAATGTTTGGTGGATACAGTTCAATTTTGTAGACCTGTGGTTCAGCGGTTTAAACAGGAATGCATTTTCCAGCCTCCAAACTGCCTTTAACAGCAAAATAATTGAGGGTCTGTTGAATGCTTTTTAATGTGACTAAATTATAGCAAAATGGACAGAATGTTAGAGGATTCAAACTGTATAGTGAATGTGTCTGTGCAGGGGACAGAATGTTAGGGGATTGGAGCTTTATAGTGAATATAGTGAATGTGTCTGTGCAGGGGACAGAATGTTAAAGGGTTGAAACCTTATTGTGAAGAGAGATGTCCGAACTTCGCAAAATCCGGTCCACTCCAGGATCCGCGAATCTTCAAAAAAAATTGAAAATCCGTGAACGGACCCATTAAAACCCATTAAAATAAAAAAATCCTCAAAAATACGCGGTTCGGAAAAGTTCGGAAGGCGGAAAACTGGAAAATATGCGATATCCGCCGTTCGCGAACAAGGTAAATCCGCCGCGGATTCGGGTTCAGATCCGCGAACTGGGCCATCACTAATTGTGAATGTATCTGTGCAGGGGATAGAATGTGATGGGATTGGAACTTTATAGTGAATGTATCTGTGCAGAGGACAGAATGTGATGGGATTAGAACTTTATAGTGAATTTATCTGTGCAGAGGACAGAATGTGATGGGATTAGAACTTTATAGTGAATGTATCTGTGCAGAGGACAGCATGTGATGGGATTGGAACTTTATAGTGAATATAGTGAATGTATCTGTGCAGAGGACAGAATGTGATGGGATTGGAACTTTATAATGAATATAGTACATGTATCTGTAGGGAACAGAATGTGATGAGATATAGTTGCCGATCTCGGTGCTCTTCTCAATTAGTTGATATCCTTTCTACGGACAGGACCCCCAAACTGCACTTAACATGAGGCCTTACTAGGGCAGAATTATGCCCAGCTCCCTCTATGCTCCTCCTTGTACAGGAAAGTGTTTTATTTGCTTTGGCAATCGCTGCTTTACTGTGTATAACCTGTTCTACCAAACAATACGGAGACCATATTGTGCCATCTGGGTACGATCTGTGTCCATTCATTAGTTTTGTCTACAAATGGCACATCCCAGTTGTGCTTCTTTAGGGCAGTTCAGAGTTTTCAGTAAAAGCTTCACAGCTGTTCTTACAATAAACCTTCTTGCCGCGTATGGCTATCTGGGCTGAAGTTAAGTAACCGCCTGAAAAACCAGGTGCCAGCGTGTCCTTGGTAGAAGATTTATGGAGTCTGTAATTTTAAGGCAAGCCATTGTGTCTATATCACAGCTATCAATGTAGATTGCAGTCTGTGTAAAGCTAAGGACTTAGAATCCCATTAAAATAATTCTGTGAGCTGCTCTTCAAGACAAGCCAAGAACAGAAATAGCATCTGTATTAATAGACCCATTCTGAATGGAAAGAAAAAGCTCAGAATGAGTCTCCACAAAGCAGGGATTTATCTACACTCATTCCCCATCGAATTGCTGGGAAATCTATGTTTTGCTAGACTTCCTTCATTATTTCAGAAGGCAGGAGGAGAAAAATAAGCTGTCATGTCGCGGGAAGCTTGGCTAAGCTTAGTAGAAAACTGGAAACCCAAAGAGACAGCATCAGATGTTCTTCAGACTGTAATGATCAGATAAAAACGTTAAGTCTGAAGTAGCAAAGCAACTTTGAAGAGAATGTGAAGTAATCATCCAAAATGGGACTAAACCACAGCGAAGTTCCTCGCAGATAAGACAACAAGACAATGGCGTCGATGTAGAAACTGATATGGAGTTGGAGACAGAGACCCTACAATAGATGGTTTAACTGGAGGCACATTGCATGCTGGTGGAGACCTTTCATCCAATTGGAAGCCATTACTAGCCCAAACATGGATTTGTACCTTTGATCCTCTGTAGCTTGGCTGGTTCTCCCCATCTATATCAACGGTTTATCCAATGGTATCTATATCGATCTGAAGCGTAGTTCAATAGATAGCATTGTTTTCTAGTAGTGTTATACGTCCCGCATTCTAAACAAGCCAATAATATACAGTCCATGATGGACAGAGCACAGTATTCCATAATATATCTCTCACATTGAAAATAATTCAGACCTTTGTAAAGAACCTTAGTCCCCGAAGGTCTGACATTTGTTGAAGTTTTGTCACCTCATCCCTTTTATAACCCACCCTTTAAAGAGATTTTAGAGAAGAATTAAATGGTCTGAGGAAGGTGGTTGTATCCTGTATAATTGGCAGATATACCTGTTAATAGCATTTGGGTCATTATACCATGAAGAGAATTTATAAGCCACTTGATTTGTCTGTAACATATTCTGCTCCTGTCAGAGAGGGTCAAGTTGCCTCGAGGAAGCAAAGAAACAAATATGTGTCCCTTTGGTGTTTGGAGAACCATCGTCTGCTTACAGATGAAAATGTGAGTCAAACCAATTCACCTGAAAAATAAGTTAAAGTTTATTAAAGGGGAACTGTGGTCTTGACACACCACCGTTGAAAAGAAATCTCTTACACCTTTCAAACAAGTCAAAGTTAATATCTCTAGCAGCTGTGAATCTTAAGTTATAGGCTTGTAAAATTACACTTCCTGGTTTGCACTGTCTCTGGGACAAAAGAAATCTCTTACACCTTTCAAACAAGTCAAAGTTCATATCTCTAGCAGCTGTGAATATTAAGTTATAGGCTTGTGAAATTACACTTCCTGGTTTGCAACACATCTTTATGCAACAACTACTGTCTGTCATTTGTCTTTTTTAATGACGGTGACAGTAGATTGTCAATGTGAGGCTTTGTGGTGGGCCATGTTACACCCATTTCACTGCTTTAATTTCCAAAGCAGAAATGCATAAGGGCTCTAAGATTGATGGAAGTTAAATCAAACAAGGGCTCTGTTTAGACTCCAAGGGAATAGTCAATTAAGGAGATGTGATCAAAGGTTGGAGGAAGGTCAAGGAGAATTAGCAAAGAATAGAAGCCTTGAGATTTTCCTTGCTGAAGATGATTAGTCACCTTGGTTTCTGTTTAATAGAGTGAACAGTGCGGAGCTTCATTCAGAGGGTGGGAGAATAACGGAGAGGGGAATTAATGCCGTATAATTAGCTTAATCAGGCCCAATATCTCCACACATAATAAGCAAAAAGCGAGGACCATCTCCTGTTTGTATATGTTGATGGCTGTTACTGCAATGTTCCGTAATGGACACATTCCCGCGCTACTGCCCATTTATCATTGTTAGCTGTTAGAGAAACTAATCTACAAGAAGAATCATTGCTTTTGGATTGTGCTGGAGATATTGAATTTCTCAACACAAATTGAAATGACGACAGATGTCAATTGTACCAGCTCGGAGACAGTCTTAGAAGGATCACATACAAAGCTCGAACGTTGATGTAAAACTAAGTTTAAACTTTCTAAACAAATTAGTTTGTGTTGTTTCTTTGCAAAACAATTTGCAGTCTCTGAATTATTAACTTACTTTGTGTCTGTGAAGAATGTATGACCAACCCCAGCAGTGGACCCAGAGATATGGTCATTTGGCTGAATAGGTTTAAACCCCAGTCAGCAGTGTACCCAGAGATCAGCAGTGGACCCAGAGATCAGCAGTGGACCCAGAGATCAGCAGTGTACCCAGAGATCAGCAGTGTACCCAGAGATCAGCAGTGGACCCAGAGATCAGCAGTGGACCCAGAGATCAGCAGTGTACCCAGAAATCAGCAGTGTACCCAGAGATCAGCAGTGTACCCAGAGATCAGCAGTGGACCCAGAGATTATTTCATTTGGCTGACCAGGTTTAAACCGCAGTCAGCAGTGTACCCAGAGATCAGCAGTGTACCCGAAAATCAGCAGTGTACCCAGAGATCAGCATGTACCCAGAGATCACAGTGTACCCAGAGATACAGATGACCCAGGTCCAGTGGACCCGAGATCAGCAGTGTACCCAGAGATCAGCAGTGTACCCAGAAATCAGCAGTGTATCCAGAGATCAACAGTGTACCCAGAGATCAGCAGTGGACCCAGAGATATGGCAATTTGGCTGACCAGGT
The DNA here is from genome assembly GCA_019447015.1 of Hymenochirus boettgeri. Lineage (NCBI taxonomy): Eukaryota > Metazoa > Chordata > Amphibia > Anura > Pipidae > Hymenochirus > Hymenochirus boettgeri. The sequence goes on along the minus strand of CM033476.1, from coordinate 4,655,792 downwards.
TTAAACCCCAGTCAGCAGTGTACCCAGAGATCAGCAGTGTACCCAGAGATCAGCAGTGTACCCAGAGATCAACAGTGGACCCAGAGATCAGCAGTGGACCCAGAGATCATCAGTGGACCCAGAGATCAGCAGTGTACCCAGAGATCAGCAGTGGACCCAGAGATCAGCAGTGTACCCAGAGATCAGCAGTGGACCCAGAGATTTAGTCATTTGGCTGACTAGGTTTGAACCCCAGTAGGCAGTGTACCCAGAGAGATGGTCATTTGGCTGACCAGGTTTGAGCCCCAGGTAGCAGTGGACCCAGAGGTTCAATCATTTGGCCGACCAGGATATGTCCACATACAAAGAGGTGCCAGTAGAAATCTTGAAAGTCCTATTACCTATCAGGAGAAAGGTTTCCCTGTTTAAGCTCTTTCAGCTGGGGAATTTCCCTGTGTTCTGTCAGTTGCTTTCTCCCAGATCTAAAATGAAATGGGGCAAATGGGCTGGAGCAGTTGTTAGTGGGGCTACAAGTGATTAGATTGTAAGCTCTTAGGGACAGGGCCTGATGTGAATGTATCAATGATATTGTTTAAATATATAAATCCATAATCAGAACGTCTACCCTGGTATGTTACCCATACACAGTGCATTATTTACCTGTAACCCCAAAGGAGAAAATAAAATCCCTTCTATTCCATTCTCATCCCCCAACCCATTGTAACTGACTGCGATATTGTCTGCAGCTTTATCCTTTCCCAGAACAGGACGTTCATTTATCATCGGAGGACGTGGACTTTCCCTTACTGTGGCAGGGGGACAAACTGGTTTACTGAGCAGCCCAGATGTCCCTGGCGTTCCCATATGATGATATTTCTTTCTATAGGATGGTGTGAGCGTATCGCAGTGTGTTCATTCATTTTAAAGCCTCTTTCCGCACCGCCAAGGAATCTGAACCTGCCACCTTGAAGTCTGGGCGTTGGGAACATTACATCATATAACCGAGTCCGTGAATCATCGTCCTTTTCTTCATATTGTTATAGCAGAGCCAGATGATGGTCAAATGTTCAACTTTGGGCCCCTGTTTGATCCCAGCAGAGAAATTAGATCCCACTCACAATACCGCATGCTGGAGATTCCATAAAAATCCCTTTAATAAGAAGAGGAAGGGGAAGGGGGTCAGTCATTCAATGTCATATACAGATGCTATCTGTCTCATAGATCCCAAGACTTGAAAGTATTTTCCCCTTAGAATAATTTATTTATCTCAACAAGTAAAGTGCCAAGGTCTTAGGGCGAGGCCACACTAGCGCGTTTTTCACTCGCACTCACTTTAACGATTTTCACTAAAATGGAAATCACGGGAACGCGAAAATTCCCACGATTTCTGATGCGTCCGTTTGCGTTTTGGTAATGCATGCGTTTCCCATAACGAAAAATGGCAAAAACGCATGTGCATAACGCACAAGAATCACGCACACAATCGCGTGCGATAAAGCCCGCGATTTTGTACCTCAGGCCCTATAAACCCTTCGTTATATAGATTCTTATTAGAAAACACATCCACATTCTCCTTTGGAAAGCTGATATTTGTTACATCATCACCGGACCCTAGAGTGTGACACATGTGGAGTTTGGAAATGAAGTCTGAGGATTCTAGGTTTGCCACAAGCAGCCTTTCATATTGTCCCCGATTTCATCCGCTCTTGGTTTGTTGATTAATTAATCTGAATGCTGTCGGTATTAAAGGATAAGTTGCAAATAATTAGGCAGAATCAGCTTCCGGATGTTATTTCTGGGGACTTAACCAATTGTAAATATTTGTGGTTTATTGCTGTGATATAATCAGATCTGTCCCAATGGAAAGTTAAATGGACCCAAATAAATAATAATAAGAAGAAAGTTTTTTATTTAAAGGGTATGTTAAGTGAAAATGTTTATTTGTCTTTTCTCAAAGGGTATTTCCACTGCTAAACAAAAGGAGCCGTGTCTTACAGTACCTCCCGTTCTTCAATAAAACGTTCAGGAGCCAGAAGAGAGGGTAAGGCACTTACCCCCAGGGGAGTAGCTACCAGGGGTGCAGGGGATGCGACCGCACCAGGGCCCTTGGCCAAGAAGGGGGCCCCATTTTGTGCTAAGGTTCCAAAACTGCCAGTCTGTGTGCCAATTGTTTTACCAATTGTCTGTGTACAAAGCATTTTTACCATTGTCTGTGTGCCAAGCATTTTTACCATTGTCTGTGTGCCAAGCATTGTTACCAATTGTCTGTGTGCCAAGCATTGTTACCATTGTCTGTGTGCCAAGCATTGTTACCATTGTCTGTGTGCCAAGCATTGTTACCAATTGTCTGTGTGCCAAGCATTGTTACCATTGTCTGTGTGCCAAGCATTTAACCAGTGCCTGGCTCTGTGCAGTGCCAGTTTCCCAACCAGTTTATCAGTGTCTGCATGCCAAGCATTTAACTAGTCTTTGTGCCAACTATTTTACCAGTGGTTATTTGGATTGTGGTGTCGCTTTGTGTTTGCGGTGATGTTGGGGGGCCCATGCCCAAATTTTGCATCAGGGCCCATAAGTCTGTAGCTACACCACTGCTTACCCCATTGCTCACTCCTCCACTGCGTAGTCTGACATCGCACTTGCGCATGCGTATAGAATACAGAGTCCGTCGGGACCTGTCGGACTACGCGGTGGAGGAGTGAGTGATTGGGTAAGTAACTTACCTTCTCTCCTGCCGTTTCGGCCTACAATCGTGCTGCGTATGGGGGCTTTGTGGGCCGATACCGTTTGGCGGATAATTAACAAGCCCCAACTGAATGGCCGTTTTGCCCGACAAAGTCCTCATACATCGCAAGATTGTCAGGGCGAAACGGGCGCTCATAGACATTGTGTGTCTCGGGTCGGCCCCTGCGATCGCATGTGTGTATGAGCTATAACTATTAGGGGAAGCATGCTCAGTAATTCCTATGAAGCAGCATTGGGAGAGGGAATTTCCCATCATGCAGTTCACACAACTGTCACCCTTCCAGCTACAGCAAAACTGCACACAGAAGACTTTATTATAATGAACCACTTGATTGACAGCTGAAATGTAAGATGATTCAAGCTGGGTATCCAAAGATATAGGGCACAGATCCACAAACAAATTTATAGCCTTTAAATTGACATCAAATGAAGTTATCACCAATTAAGTAAGACCAGTAATACACAGAGATCATACATGTAGTGGTTATGATCATACAACATTATGATATGCAATGATGGGATAATCATATTATTATTTGCATTAATTGGAGAATGGGAGGTAGGGGCTATGTCTCTCACAGGTCTGGACTCTTTCTGGCTTATTCAATACTATAAGTGCGCATGCGTTGGGGGAGGTATCAGGGAGGAAGCGTGCTCGCGGGTACGTTTTCTATCTTCGTTCCTGACTCCTGTTCCATTAATTGGAGAATGGGGGGCAGGACATAGATCCTTTACCTCCCGTTCTTCAATTTTCGCAAAAGCGGAATAGTTCACTTTCTGAATGAGCGTATCCTTTAGGTGTAGCACTAGGTAAAGACTATTAATAAAATAGATAGGTCAATATCACAATAGACTTCAACCTGGTGGTTATAGAGTTAAACCTCTTACAGGAGCTAGTGGTTTAGGGTAAAGGACAGTAAAAGGTAAAGGTATCTGATGTATGTTCCTTGCACCGGCCATCTGTTCCTCTTGGTATTCACAGGGCACGGTTGTTTTTAGAAAGATCACAGACAGAAATTCACAAAGCCGACTGGTTAAAAAAACACTTACAGGCACAGCACTTACCCTTCACTGTGAATTAAAGACACAACGTATGGATCATCGTGACAAAGCCATCTGGTTAAAGGAGATTTGAGGTAGACACGAGGACAAAAAATAATAAACAGTAGAGGACAATGGCACCTTACCGGTCCCAAAGCGATCAATGCAGGAAGCTTGGACAACTGAAGATTCTAATTAGAGATGGCTGTTTTCAGATTTCCGGATCTTGGGAAAATCCCGAAGATCCGAAAATCCGAAACCGGAATGAGTTTTCGATAATTCTCGAAAGTACGGGACTATTTTCGATAATTTTCTGAAATAGCCTCGAACCTTCAAAAATGATCGGAAATACGATCGGAGACCATTTTCGAGTTTCTAATCGTATTTTCGGAGATTTCCGAATGTTCAAGGCTATTTTCAAAAATTTTAGAAAATTCCCATGAATGTTCGATTTTGGAAAATACGATCAGAAACTCAAAAATGCCTCCGATCATATTTGCGATAATTTTCGAACGTTCAAGGCTATTTCCGAAAATTATTGAAAGTAGCCCTGTACTTTCGAAAAAAGCAAAGGGGACTAAATGTTATTTTATGGATAGTTACAGTAAGGATGATATGTACAATATAGATTGGCCAGGGGCTAAAACGCCTGTGTATTGGTATTGTAAAGGCACAAGGGAATTAGGACCTCGTGTCTAGACTATACCCATGTTATCCACACGGAAGTAACTATTAAAGGATAAGTAAACTGGGAAAATTGACCCTTACTGGAAACTATCAGGGAGATTCAATAAAAGTTCTTATCGTTAGAAATGGTGCTAATTTTGCCCCAACCAATAAGATCTTATTTAACATTTGTAAGCTAACATCTGATTGGTTGGGGCAAAATTAGCACCATTTTTAACGATAAGAACCTGCAGAATTCTTCCCGATATCATGTTGATTTGTCCCTTATTTCTTTAGATATCCAATCTGAAACATCTTAAATTACAGCTGTCAATCAAGTGCTTTATTAGCATAAACTCTTCTGTTATGTATAGTTTTGCTGTAGCTAGAATGGTGACAGTTGATAAGTGAATTGCATGGTGGGAAATTCCCTCTCACAATGCTGCCTCATAGGGATTACTGAGCATGCTTGCCCTTACAGAGGGTCAGATAGCCTGGCTGGGGGACACGGCAGTTATGTATTAACTACAGTAGACCAGTAAAAAGGTGTCATCTGATTTGTTGCTGCAAATTTATAGAGTTTGGGGCCAGTTGGGCAGTAATTTTCTATTGGTATTATGTAGTTTTGATCCCGGTAACTCTTGTATTTCACTTGACATGTTAAAGAAAATGCAATTTAAATTACCAACCACAACAATTAAAATAACGACCGGTTTACCCTGTTGACAAACACCGGGTTTTACATTGCGGTAAAAGAAATCTAATAGAGCGACTCTGATTTATTGCAGGGACCTGCAGGTCTGTGGCTGTTGATTGATGTGACAGTTCTGGTTCAGCACTTATTTCATTCACATCCCACAATGCTTCTTGGTTTTAGCACCAGAACTCATTCATTCCAGATACAGAAAAATGATATTAAAAAAGACATGAGGGTGGGAGTTTTAATTGGTTTGGAGGATTCCTGAGCTGTGGCAGCTGTGTGTATAGTACAGCCCTCTGTGTGTATAGTGCAGCTCTCTGTGTGTATAGTACAGCTCTCTGTGTGTATAGTACAGCTCTCTGTGTGTATAGTACAGCTCTCTGTGTGTATAGTTAGTACAGCTCTCTGTGTGTATAGTACAGCTCTCTGTGTGTATAGTACAGCTCTTCGTGTGTATAGCTCTCTGTGTGTATAGTACAGCTCTCTGTGCGTATAGCGCGGCTCTCTGTGCATATAGCGCAGCTCTCTAGCGTATGAAATGTGAGTCTTATAATAGAGAGTAGCCGTGCATCAGTATTCACATGTAAAGGCAGTTAAAGGAGAACTACAATGCATCTTAAGTTTTAAAAAAAAGTTAAAAGGATTGGTAATTCCTACCTCCTAATATCGTTTCTGTGAGGTGCAACAACAAAACTGCTTCTGCCAGGCTTCCTCAGCGCATCAACACTATCTTTTGTATAGGAAAGTCTGGGACTCTTACCTGACAGATGAACACCAGACATGTAATGATATTGGGAGGTAGGGAATTATCAGTCCGACCTCCCTGCCCCTGAATTTTTACTGTAATAACATTCTGTTTTAATGGGGGATTTTATTTCCAAATCCTCAAATGCTAGAGAGGAATTAAGGGATTGACATTTTCCAATTATGCAGCACCTCAATTAATTCTAGTTTTTATTAGATTTCTGTATAGCTGGTGGAGGGTTGCACGCTGGACGTCTTTGATTTCCACAGGCATGGGGACCCAACACTGAGAGGGGATTGGTCACTGGAATGTGGTGTCCGTTCCTAGATGAAGACAGTGGAAAGGTTCTCAGGGGATTATCTGCTCGGACTATTAGGGGCTCCATGGAGGAAGTCAGTGGGGATGGTTCCCACCAGATGTGGTAGGAAAAGCGTAGGAGAGAGTTAGAAATACGGTATATGAACGCAGGAGTGTTACTAGGGTTTTTTGACACCTGAAACAACTTTTGAATGCCGCCTATCGGTAGACAAGTGGCAGCACGTGAAGTGGGTGTGGCTTCTTTCGGAAACATGGGTGTGGCTTGTGGAGGTGGGTGTGGTGGGCTGACTAACACTGACTGGTGGACTGGTGCTGAAACGCCATATTGCAGGAAGAAACAGTTTTTTAAACTGTTCTGCAGGGGTGCGCCCTGAGAAAATGTTTCAGTTTGCTTCATGGTAGGGGCACCCCTGTATAAATGGGCAGCGAGGAAGACAACCATATTACAGCCCATTCAGCACTTGTAATTAGAAAAAGTGTAATTGTTGTGTGCTAAGACTGCTGGGAGATGCAGGCAATAGAAGATAACTTTGCTCTACACTGTATGTAGCTTGTATTATATAATAGATTCATCTGTAGCTTCATTTGCTCTGCACTGAATGTGCCCTACAGAATATAATAAACTGCAACTACATATAGTGTAAACCTAGATACGATTTGCGTCTGCATGCTACACCTCTCATTCACCCAGAGCTGCAAATTGCTCCGGGAAAATATGGCTTCTAGTATTTAATACTGGATTTGCACCTGGTGGTAAATCCCAAAGGGGATTTTACACAAGCGCCATTAGCTGGTCTTAAATTGTGGAGTTAAAAGTGATGCAAATCCTTTATTAAATAGATTGCGCCAGTTGCACGGTGAAACTGGTGCAGCCAGTGCAATTATGGAGTTAAACTTGCACTAAACTATTCAATATTGGTTAGCACGAGTTTAACCTCTATTTTTAGCACAGCACACGTGAGACTTCGTACACACGTGTAATCGCGGGTGCAGATCCGTGACGCACAATGTGTACGAGAAAGAGAGATCCGGCGGATCAGGCAACAATCCCCGAACGGACGTTTCAGCTGATAAAGTGCCCATACACGGGCTGATTATCGAAGCCGAAGTGGCTGTTCATACACATTGTGTGTCACGGGTCGGCACCCGCAATATCAAGTGTGTACGAATAATTCACTTTAATAAGTGAATAGTCTTAATGAAACAAAACAAGTGATGTGGGGTACAGGACAGGGAACTCCGAGGTGGCGTAATATCCTTATATTATAATGTGAAGGGGCGCATTATTTCTTGTAATACATAAGTATCGGATTCCTTCACCCCATTCACATTTTAAATTCTAGCCTTGTCCCTATTTCCACCTTAAACCCCCCAAGCTACCTCCTGTAACTTAAACCCAGTAGAAAGGAACATCCCAGCCCAGCATCTATGGGGTTAAACAAATCTTTGTGGAGGAGGAGAGAGACATTGGTTATGAAGTGACAGGAAGCAGCTCCAGCAGGTTCCAAAATGCTGAGTCATTGTCCAGGCATGAACACTGGAATGGGCGGAGTAGTGGGATATAAGAAATATAAGAAATGAGTCACTTAGTGACATAGCTGAGTGATTTTTATAAGGATATATACCACTGCAGCTCCCATTTTAAAATATCACACTTATGTATTATAAAGTGATAAAGTTTGATTCATTCATCATCAATGGTGCCCCATTTCCATCTGCAAAGTTGGCCAGTTGGATGTGTACATGGGATGCATTTTAACTCCCGGATCCAGAAAGCATCAGGTGGACAGTGCGTATATTTTATTTCATTGGTACTTTACAGAATTACAATGTATCCATGTTTAATTCGAATCTTCCAACACAACCTTCTGATGTTAGAATGGGATTGTGGGATCTCCAGGAACATCCACTGAAATTTCCCAATGTGGGATGGGAAATTCAGGTAATAAAATCGCTGTGTGTACGTCTCCCGTCATTCATCCTTAATGCACTATAACCAGCGGCTAATGAACTGTAAATTGCTTTCATTACCGTCTCTTTTCGAGATGTTTGTCATATGAAATTAATTGCGTCTAACGAGTCGCATGTTTAAATTTTGGTTTTTGTGTGCCATGTTTCAGGGAAAGCTGCCAAGTCAGGTTAACCGCTTCACTGCCAGAGATACATACCAAACATGTCCGCTCTCTGTCTTAATGGAAGACAAATCTGCATCTTTTAAGCTAATCCATTCTTGTAGGGTTTTTTTCTGCTTACCCACCGCTAAATATAATATCGATTGCAAAAAATAAAAGTGCAAAGAGTTCACAAAAACTTGCTATGAAAAGAATAGAATTAAGTGGAACCGCTTTTAAAGGGGAAATTGAAAGTATTCTCGATCATACAAACTCCGAGTTCGAGCCGAACTATTCGAATTCAAATGAATTCGGACTTCTCGAACTATCCCGGATGCGGATTTTCGATATTTTCGGACTTTCGCTAAATATCGAATGTTTGACCGTTCGAATCCGCGAGTAAAGTCTCCATTAAAGCCTATACACGAGCATCGAATCCGCAAGTAAAATGTACATGGTATCTAGGCACGAACATCAAATCTACGAGTAAAGTGTCCATTAAAGCCTATACGCGAACATCGAATCTACGAGTAAAGTGTCCATTAAAGCCTATACGTGAACATCGAATCTACGAGTAAAGTGCCCATTAAAACCTATACGCGAGCATCGAATTTGCGAGTAAAATGTATATGGTATCTAGGCACGAACATCGAATCTACGAGTAAAGTGTCCATTAAAGCCTATACGCGAACATCGAATCTACGAGTAAAGTGTCCATTAAAATCTATATGCGAGCATCGAATCCGCGAGTAAAATGTCCATGGTATCTAGGTGCAAACGCGAACATCGAATACGCGAGTAAAGTCTCCATTAAAACCTATACGCGAGCATCGAATCCGCGAGTAAAATGTCCATGGTATCTAGGCGCGAACATCGAATCTATTAGTAAAGTGTCCATTAAAGCCTATACGCGAGCATCGAATCCACGAGTAAAATGTACATGGTACCTAGGCGCGAACGAACTCGAAAATAGCGTGTGAGAGTAAAATGGAGTTTTCGAAAGTCCTGGATATTGGAACATGTTCCCCAGACCATTTCCCAGGTCCCACAGCCATTTACATTAAGTTACCATTGATATTTTAATTGTATTTTATTAGAACTTTTCGAACTATTTGACTCCCATTGACTTTAATGGATCCGTGTTCAAACTTTCTATATAGATCGAAAGTTTGAAAATGGACCGAACTTTCGAAAGTTTGCCCATCTCTATTTCTGGGGTTTTTTCTTCCGTTGAATTCTATTGAAACTCGCTGGTTTCGAACATGAGGAGAAGGGAAAGAGTAGGTTCTTTTTCACGGTCTCTGTGGGTTTGATCAGGGATCTGATTGGTTGGTTCTAGTCTTTCCTGTGCTACAATGTTTTGTGATGGAATGAGGTGAGGCTAATGTTCTTCAGGTGAGCCCAGAATAATGTCCCTTTTTTTGCACCTTAAGCAGAGATCAGCTCCACAATCACTATTCATAGGATGTGAGGGACTTGATGGAAGTGCTCACATTATTCCAAATAGAGTATTTCTGTTGTCGTATGGCTTGATTTCCATTTGATTGGTTTGGATGGGTGACAGGGCGCCATACTTCACTACCATAGAGATGGATTGGGTACATAGAGCATTTACATATCTATCTTTCTTACTAGTTGTGAGCTTCTCATGTTTAAGCTAAAGTTCCTCCTCGTAACCAGCAACAGGAGCCGAGTAGGCAGGACTTCCATCGACGGATTGGCTGTGTGTAAGTACCTATCGTGGGAGCGTTGGAAAAAGGTAAAATTATAACAAAAATGGCCATTGGGGGGTAATCTTTATAATAAGCTTGTTATCTTGGGGCTGAAGTTACCCTTTAATGTTGAACCCAAATAATTATGTGGCCAGGAAGTTTTGCAGGAACATCGGCAGGTAAAACCTTAAATCTGCTCCACGTTACAATGTTAATGTTGATTCAACGTTGATCGATTGTTTGGCCGGGATTAGTCTACGTTCCTAAACAAGGGCCATTGACTGACTTTTTTTTAAAACATGAAGTATAAACCCAATGAAACATAATAAAACCATTTTAGTTTCCCATTAAAAACCTGTAAACCGGCACAACCAAACATAACGTCGGTGTAAATAAACTTGTCTGGTTTAGCAACTAAATGACAGCAACAATTTATTGTGTGTGTGTTGGGAGCCCAGCGAGGGAATCAGACAATAGACTATAAATTCTCCTTGTGTCTCTCTTAGATGTTTCAAATGCCAATAAATGTGATAATCACTGGAAAGGAAAACCAGCCTCTCGGCATCTAATGACGGTTTGTCTCTTTGTGTTTACAGCGCAGCGGGAAATGCCGTCAGTCAATTGATAATGTAGAATAATAAATAATTGGCTGGGTATTCACTTGCCCTTTATAATAACTAAATAATCTTTTTTGTCATCGCTGATTGATACACAATGAGAATCTTAATGTGACGCGGTAATTTTCTTATCACTGTGAATGGATTAGGTGAGTGTTCTGTATGTTTCTCCGACAGCAAATAATTTACTGATCTCGCCCGTATAGAATGGATGTGTTTATCAAACACGAAAACAAAGAAATGATCATAGAGGTTGAGATCTTTACATCGGCGTGGGGTGGGGTGGCTGAATGATTACGTAAAATAGCAAAATGTGCATCAATTTTGGTTGTTTATGGTAAAATAAAAGGTTCTGTCGTGCCTTTAAAACAAACCCTGGATCACATCTCTAGGTTAAACTGGTTATATTGCTGGAAAGGTGTACAACATAACTTAGTGAACACTTCCTACTTTCAGCAGCTTATAGCCATGTGAGCTCTTAACTGTGATTTTTTTGTCTGTCTTTCCCAGCATTGGGTTGTTAGTGAGAATGCTCTTTCCTCCGGGGTCAGGGAAGGAGCAAAGGGTCAAGGGGATGTCACTCAAGCTACAGGAAGCAGGAAGGTTAAATATCATCCACAATATAATTTCTTACAGGCTACAACCAGAGATGGGATCCAGGGTTCATTTTAAGAAAAAAGACTGCAGACTTTTATTTAACGGCACAGTGTAAGGGAATAGTGATGGCCCGGTTCGCGGATCCAAACCCTGATTCGTGGCGGATTTCCCTCGTTCGCAAACGGCGGACGTTTCCGGTTAATCCGCCTTCCGAACTTTTTCGAACCGTGTTTTCGAAATTTTTCGAAATTACGAGGATTTACGGGAAAATACGAGAAATCCTCATAAATTCTAAATTTCGAATTTAGATTTTTCACATTTTTGGATCCTCATATTTTCGAATGCGGATTTTGCCGAACTTTCATTTTAATAGGTTTTAATGGGTCCGCTCGCGGATTTTCGAATTTTCAAATTTTTCCGAAAGTTTGCGGTTCCTCGAGCGGACCGGATTTTGCGAAGTTCGGACATCTCTATAAGGGAATAACAAGAGCAAGGAATTGGGTAAATAGGGGCAAAGTGTAAGATACCAAATGCATTTCCAGACGCCCTTAATCCCAGAACAAGACGGAACCTCCATAGACTAAAGGACAAGGGAATTTAGCAATTTAAATGATTTTTCACTGTAAGGTTAAGAGTCATGTCTCAGATGGGGGATGTACTGGCAGTGGGTGGCTGATATAAAGTCACCCTGTGTATATAAAATACATTGCATTGTGCTCCTGGCTTGGCTAAGCCATAGTGGCCCTAAGAGTCTGTGAAGGTGTCAGGCTGCCAGGTCGGGGGCCATGATTCATTGCTTGTGGCTCCCTGAGACTTCAGGTGTTGCAGTAAATGATAAATGATTCCGCGCTCCGGTGAACAGGATTATGGCACCAGCACGGGGCATTGGGACTGCGGCAAATAATCCAGTTAACCTCGTCACTGCCGACAGGGAACGCCAGCATAAAAAATGAATTCCTTAAATAAACAGTGTACCCTATATATGTTCTAGCTGTTAATTACAGCTCCATATAGTCTGGATCAGTTCTCCCTCTTCCCCAGTCTATTAATACGGGCGCCATGTTTAACCCCTTCTCTCCCAGCCCGGTAAGGAACATTATAACAGTGAATAATAGTTTCTATTTAATAACATTGGTTATTTCGGTGACATTAACCTACGGAGGGGCAGATTTTGGTTGCATTTGTCATGTTTTATTTTGTGGTGGTGCTGGGTGTTTGGGAAATGTACGGAATCCCGGACCATATAAACCTAGCTAGGCTAGAGATACTGGGAACTACATAAAGGGGAAGTTATCACCATTAGCAGATTTCTAATTCCGAACAATATTGTCTATGGGGTTCATTTACCCACAGGCGCTATAGCTCTGGGCAAATGCTTCTTCTGCGATTTAATATCGCATTTGCGAATGTGGGTAAATCCTGGTAAGCTATCTGCTGGCGTTAAAATCCTGCGCTAAGACGAGCGAAAATGCGATATTAAATCGCGAATGTCGGGTGATTTGTGCTTAACCCACGCATCCGACGCTAATATGGCGCTAAAGTAGCGCTAGCCGGTAGCGAACTGGTTACCGAGACTTTAACTCCATATATTTGCCCGCTGAGTCTGGGTAAATCAGGCCCTATCAGTGTAAACTCACTGTCACTTTAAGCTGATTGCAGGGAATAAAGGGAAAGTAATGCTGGTCAAACACTTCAAAACTTTACCTCCCAAACATGTCTTGGGCGTTGAATTTAATGTCTAATAAATGTGCGGGCAGGAGGTTTGTGTTTGTGATTGGAGGAAATTATATTTTATGGACAGTGCGTGATTTGGAGTCATATTCAGTTTTCTGTTGTGTTGCTGCCATCTTGTGGCCACATCTTGGTACAGTTTCATTTAAGAGTTTTTCTGCTGATCCATTCATTGCTTTGGTACCTCCTGCTCAGTTCTGGGCATTGGTTGGATCCCTGGTGCAAGGTCAGAGGAATTGGGAGCCTCCAACCCAGATTTGTAATTGTGACATTTAGAGACCACAAATTACTGAAATATTTTACCGGTTGTGTTTAAGGTTTTTAAAAAAATATAAACTTTTGGAAAGTTTGAGGCAGCAATTAAAAGTTAATATTTAGGCAGGAGGAGGCCCAGGGGTGTTCCTAGGGTTTTTGACACCTGAAACAACTTTTAAATGCCGCCTATTGGCAGACGGGCATATGAATCGGACGTGGCTTCATCAGGGACCATAGGTATGGCTTGTGGAGGTGGGCGTGGTGGGCTGACTAACACTGATTGGTGGACCGGAGGGCTGACTTAACACTGATTGGTGGACTGGTGCTGAAATGCAGTATTGCAGGAAGAAGGATTTTTAACTGCTATTCAAGTGTTCCGCAGGGGCACGCCCTGAGCAAATGTTTCAGCTTGCTTCATGGCAGGGGCACCACTGTGGAGGCCTGGCAGCAGCCGTCATTCATTGGCTGTGACGCCTACAGTATAACCTTGGTGATTCTCTGCTGTGCCAAGCCAAAGGGACCAACTGCTTTACAGGTTACCTAGCTGATCATTACAAATCCTATAGGAGACAAGATTAAGAGAAAAGTCTCAACAGGGAATTCATTTAAACTTCCAGTTCCAGTTTTGACCATGATAACGGATCTGGTCTTTCCGGTGAAATTAAACTACCGTACATCTGATTGACACAAAGTACAGATCTTAGGCTTGGCTTGCACAAGGTGGATTGGGTCGAAATATTACCAGACTGGTCTCCGTCTGAAAATTTGATTGTATATATCTGTAATTTGTTTGGTATTCTTTGGACTGCATGATTAATGGCATCAAAACATATGTAGTCAAGTCGGAGACTTGCCAACCCAAAATGTGTTGGATTTGGGAGGTCTGCAACACGTCCCAGGCTTCCTGGGCAGTTCAGGCTCCACTCATGTCCCCTCGGACAAAAGCTGAATAAAAACATAACAATCTAGATATCTGGTTAACCACCTCGGCCTCTGCCAGTCTATTAGGCTGGGTACACACCAGACAATATCCTGTTAATATTTAGTAAATCCCGTTGCAAGGAGCCACAAGTGGAAACTAGAATTGATGATAATTATTATTAAACATTAACATCGATATATGGATTAAAATGATGGATGGCATAACCTGTACCCAGTGGGTGGCTAGAAGGTAAGTACTAGATTGACATAATCTTTTCTGAAAATCTGCTGTACAATATCTGTAAATATGTAACACAAGACAAAATGGATAAGACCCAATAATAATTACAAATGGACTCGAGGTTAATTTTCTTTTCTTCTATGTTTCATTTGTTCATTGAAACTACTTTTGTTATATAATAATTCAAATCCTTAAGATGTTCTGCTGATAAAATGCAACATAAAAGTAAAACAAAACCAAACTTTTATGAATAACAGATATATATATAGATTATATATATAGATCGGGGGATGCAGGGTAGAAATGTTGTGATAGCTAAACGTTTGTTATAGTTGTGGAAGTTTTGAATAGAATTAGTTCGATATTGCCCACACCTTATAAGTTGATGTAGCGCAGTGTTGGTCATAAAATTTACTGAATATCGCATTTTTCCCAAAGTGAACTGTGTTCCTTTAATGTATTGATTGAAGACTGGGAGGATAAGGAGCTGTGTCCTACCTCCTGTTCTTCAATCAATAGCGCAGGGTCCGAGAACGAAGATAAGAAAAAAACTTACCTTTTGCGTGATCCATCGCAGCCACACTGAAATCTCCGACCCCTTCCCTGTTCTGTACAGGTACGGCGTTCATTATCACACATGCGCCCTATAGCGGTACGGAACAGGGAAGCGGTCTATAGGGAAACCCCTATTCTGGTTTATTGGGATATTATTAACTATTATCTACGATTCCCAAATGCTGCCCTTTGCCCTGATAATTCTGTAATTATACAGATAAGTGATAAACCAGAGGACACCTACTATAATCAAAACACAAGCAGCAAGAGTGAGCAGTGAAGGTGGCCATACATTTATACGTTCCACGGCGGGATTTACCCCTTATCGTTCCAGTGTATGGGCTTTTCCCGACCGCACGCACGAGCGCACAGCTTCGAGGAAACACTGACGTCACCCTCTCACTCACCTTTTAACCTTTTAACCCCAGAGTTAAACCTCATACGCATGTCAGGTAATTTCCGCACGATTTGCGTCGACGAACGACCCAACGTGCATCATTCGTGCGGAAATGAAGCTTTAACGATCTTCTAACACCAACGATCCACGACTATTCTCCGCCTGGTGGATTCCTTCTGCCGATTGTCGTATGTTTGTACATAGTCGGAAGATTATCGGTAGACTGTGACGTAAGATTGAATGAAATACCCATGTGCAGCATTTCGAGATCACGCAATATGCCGAACGTCACGTAATACATACGTCACGAAACACCTTTACCAACGAACATTACCTATCCACAATCGTTCATGTATGTACAGGTGTCGCTGGCAGAACTAGGTTTTAACGAGACAGCAGATTAGCTGGTATTCCCCTCACCTGGCCATCCAGCTCTGCCCCTCACTGTGACAAGATCAGTGGGAAGACATGTCTTCTCATGGTCCAGATCCTGGAGGGAGGGCAGATGCTGAACCAGGAAAGGGATAATTAAGGATGATGCCAATGTAGCACAGGGTGGGGACCTAGTTTGTATAGACCACTTATGGAAAACTAAGGGAGGGGGGAGGTGTGTGTAATTCTCTTTTAAAGGGCAACTATACTGTAAAAATGGCTTTATACTCACCTAGAGCCTGCTCCTGCCATCCGTGCCATCTGTAGAACCTAAATGTCACAGCTCTCACCCCTGGGTTCACTTCCTTACTCTAGATTAGTTACTTACCTCAGGTCCCATGCCCACATTCGCTATCCAGCCAATGAGAAGACACGCTTCTTTCAGAGCTCTTCTCCTCATTGGCCCAGTCACTGACGGACTTCAGGATCGGAGCCCCAATGGAGACTTTAGGTGAGTAAATCTAGAGTTAGAAAGTGAACCCAGGGGTGAGGATCGAGCTGTTTAGGTCCTCGCCCTGGGAACTTACCAACGGTGGAGCGAGATTTTGGTGAGTGCAATTGTCCTTTTAATCTATAAATAACAACATGTAAGTAGTCCTTATTCAGGGGTGTACAGGTTGCTGTATGTCTTTAATTCAGTTCTTGTTTTGCTCAACCTAAGTATTCCCCTCGTCTCTTAACCGACTCCTTTTATCTGACATGTTGTTCTGAAAAGTCAAGCATGCTCTGTAATGACTATGAGGCACCACCGGAAGAGGGAATTTCACACCTATAAACTGTCTCCATTATAATTACAGCATAACTGCTAAATAAGCATTTGTCTACAACTTTAGGTGCTTCCCAGGTTTTGTACATAATCCAACTGCAGGTCATTCAAGCCAAACAACTTTCAATGTGTAGAAGAAATAGTAAACATATTGTGATTTCATTGTGTAAACAGAGAACACTCCCCACTGGCTTAGTTACACATTACAACAGTTTTTGTATTGGCAAAGTTACAAAATCTCTTTCAAAGTAACGGAGGTTGAATAAAGACACACGTCCATCTTGTCCAACTATTTATACCTATAATGTCAGTAAACAAGGAATGGAGACTTCTGGGTATTTCCAGAGGATGGCTCTCTGGTTTTGCATTAGGCTTGTGGAATGCTGCAAAAACCTTTTATTAGGTGAAGAATTATGTAAGGGCCACCATGGAAATACCCAGAAGTCTCTGTTCCTTATTTGCATATCTTTTTAATTTATTTATGATAAAGATATACGTCCATCTAGTCCAACCTTTATACCCTACCCATAATGTCTGTATAACAGTTACATAGTAACATAGTATTGGAGGTTGTATAAAGACATACGTCCACCTAGTCCAACCTTTATACCCTACCCATAATGTCTGTATAACAGTTACATAGTAACATAGTATTGGAGGTTGTATAAAGACATACGTCCGTCTAGTCCAACCTTTATATCCTACCCATAATGTCTGTATAACAGTTACATAGTAACATAGTATTGGAGGTTGTATAAAGACATACGTCCATCTAGTCCAACCTTTTTACCCTACCCATAAGGTCTGTATAACAGTTACTTAGTAACATAGTATTGGAGGTTGTATAAAGACATACGTCCATCTAGTCCAACCTTTATACCCTATTCATTAGTAGCCCAGCTAAAAAAGGACTCCTGACTCCAAATGGCAAAGTATAACTGGATCAACCAGAACTAAATGTATTAATACCAGTCATTTTCAATATTTTTTAGTTAAATATTTCAATATACTTGCCATTACTACTTCTGCTGACAGACAGTTCCACGGTTATATATACCATCAAACAATCCAGCAGACCACTCCAAATTGTGTCAGTTGAAAATAATCTGTAACTTTATTCACCCAACTGTGAGGTTCATCTCCGGCTACGTTTCCACCCTTTATCAGACAGTTCCACGGTTTCACTATTCCAACTTCCCTGCAAAGAAAACTTTCCTAACCTATAGATGAAACTTTTTATTAATTTAGTTGCCCTTCTCTGAACCCCTATAATTTCCAAGATGTCCCTTTTGTATATGGGATTCCAAAACTGCACCGCACATTCCAAATGTGGCCTTACCAGTGCCTTGTAAAGAGGGAGAATAATATTTTTCTCTCTTGATTCCATTCCCCTCTTTATACAAGACAATATCTTGCTAGCTCTAGCTGTTGCTACCTGGCATTGTTTGCTATAGCTAAGTCTGTTATCTACCAGAACCCCCAAATCTTTTTCCATTACAGATGCACTTAATACAGAGTTATTTATGGTGTAGGTGGCACAGGGATTATTAAATCCCAAATGTATCACCTTCCATTTACCAACATTGAATCCCATCTGCCATTCTGCTGCCCATTTTGATAATCTATCTAGGTCTGCTTGCAGCACATGGAAATCATTTGAAGTTTCCAAAGTTCTGCATAGTTTAGTGTCATCAGCAAACACAGAGACCTTGCTCTCAATGCCCCTTCTAAGTCATTTATACACAGAGACCTTGTTCTCAATACCCCTTCTAAGTCATTTATACCCAGAGACCTTGTTCTCAATACCCCTTCTAAGTCATTTATACCCAGAGACCTTGTTCCCAATACCCCTTCTAAGTCATTTATACCCAGAGACCTTGTTCTCAATACCCCTTCTAAGTCATTTATACCCAGAGACCTTGTTCCCAATACCCCTTCTAAGTCATTTATACCCAGAGACCTTGTTCTCAATACCCCTTCTAAGTCATTTATAAACAGAGACCTTGTTCTCAATACCCCTTCTAAGTCATTTATACCCAGAGACCTTGTTCTCAATACCCCTTCTAAGTCATTTATACACAGAGACCTTGTTCCCAATACCCCTTCTAAGTCATTTATACCAGAGACCTGTTCCCCAATGCCCCTTCTAAGTCATTTATACCACGGAGACCTTGTTCCCAATGCCCCTTCTAAGTCATTTATACCAGAGACCTTGTCCCATGCCCCTTCTAAGTCATTTATACCCAGAGACCTTGTTCTCACAATACCTCCTTCTAAGTCATTATAACCAGAGACTTGTTCTCGTCTCAATGCCCTTTAAGTCATTTATACACAGAGACCTTGTTCTCAATGCCCCTTCTAAGTCATTTATACACAGAGACCTGTTCTCAATACCCCTTCTAAGTCATTTATACACCAGAGACCTTGTTCTCATACCCCTTCTAAGTCATTTATACCAGAGACCTTGTTCTCAATACCCCTTCTAAGTCATTTATAAACAGAGACCTTGTTCTCAATCCTCCTTCTAAGTCATTTATAACAGAGACCTTGTCTCAATGCCCTTCTAAGTCATTATAACACAGAGACCTTGTTCCATGCCCCTTCTAAGTCATTTATACCAGAGACCTGTTCCCAATGCCCCTTCTAAGTCATTTATACCAGAGACCTTGTCCAATGCCCTTCTAAGTCATTATAACCAGAGACCTTGTTCTCAATACCCTTCTAAGTCATTATAACAGAGACCTTGTTCCAATGCCCCTTCTAAGTCATTTATATACAGAGACCTTGCCAATGTCCCTTCTAAGTCATTTATACAGAGAGACCTTGTTCCCAATACCCTTCTAAGTCATTTATAAACAGAGACCTTGTCCCATACCCCTTCTAAGTCATTTATATACAGAGACTGCCCCAATGTCCTCTAACCATTTATACAGAGAGACCTTGTTCCAATGTCCCTTCTAAGATTTATACCAGAGACCTTGCTCTCATAACCCATTCTAAGTCATTTATAACCAGAGACCTTGTTCTCAATGCCCTCTCTAAGTCATTTATACACAGAGACCTTGTTCTCAATGCCCCTTCTAAGTCATTTATACACAGAGACCTTTTCCAATGCCCCTTCAAGTCATTTATACACAGAGACCTTGTTCCAATGCCCCTTCTAAGTCATTATACACAGAGACCATGTTCCCATGCCCTTCTAAGTCATTTATACACCAGAGACCTTGCTCCAATACCCTGCCTTCTAATTTCATTATAAACAAGACCTTGTCCCAATGCCCTTCTAAGTCATTTATATACAGAGACTTGTTCCCAATACCCCCTTCTAGATCATTTATAAACAGAGACCTTGTTCCAAATGCCCCTTCTAAGTCATTTATAAACAGAAGACCTTGCTCCCAATGTCCCTTCTAAGCATTTATACAGAGAGACCATTGTTCCCAATACCCCTTCTAAGTCATTTAAACAGAGACCTTGTTCCCAATACCCCTTTAAGTCATTTATACAGAGACCTGGTTCCCAATCCCTTCTAAGCCATTTATACAGAGAGCCCTTGTTCCCAATGCCCCTTCTAAGATCATTATAACCCAGAGACCTTGCTCTCAATACCCCTTCTAAGTCATTTATACCCAGAGACCTTGCTCCCAATGTCCCTTTCTAAGCCATTTATACAAGGAACCTTGTTCCAATGCCCCTTCTAAGTCATTTATACCACAGAGACCTTTCTTCAATACCCCTTCTAAGTCATTATACCCAGAGACCTTGTTCCCAATGCCCTTCTAAGTCATTATAACCCAGAGACCTTGTCTCCATACCCCCTTCTAAGTCATTATAAACAGAGACCTTGTTCCCAATACCCCTTCTAAGTCATTTATACACCAGAGACCTGTCCCAATGTCCCCTTCTAGTCTATTTATACACAGAGACCTAGCTTGTCCAATGTTCCCTTCTAGTCATTTTATACCCAGAGACCTTGTTCTCAATACCCCTCTAAGTCATATACACAGAGACCTTGTTCTCAATACCCCTTCTAAGTCATTTATAACCCAGAGACCTTGCTCTCAATACCCTCTTCTAAGTCATATATAAACAGAGACCTTGTCCAATACCCCTTCTAAGTCATTTATACCAGAGACCTTGCTCCCATGTCCCCTTCTAAGTCATTTATACACAGAGACCTTGCTCTCAATTCCCCTTCTATAGAGTACTTTATTCATACACAAGACCTTTGTTCCCAATACCCTTCTAAGTCATTATACACAGAGACCTATTGATTAATGACCCATCCCTTCTAAGTCATTTATACACAGAGACCTTGTTCCCATAGCCCTTCTAAGTCATTTATACACAGAGAACCTTGTTCCCCAATGCCCTTCTAAGTCTTATACTAACAGAGACCTTGTTCTCCATACTCTCCTTCTAAGTCATTTATAACACAAGACCTTGTTCCTCAATACCCTTCTAAGTCATTTATACCAGAGACCTTTTCCCAATTACCTTTAAGTCATTTATACACAGAGACCTTTCTCAATACCCCTTCTAGTCATTTATACCCAGAGACCTTGTTCCCAATACCCCTTCTAAGTCATTTAAACACGAGACCTGTTTCTCAATACCCCTTCTAAGTCATTTATACCAGAGACCTGTTTCCCAATACCCCTTCTAATCATTATACACAGAGACCTTGTTCTCATATGCCCTTCTAATGTCATTTTACCAGACGCCTTGTTCCCATGTCCTTCTAAGTCATTTATACACAGAGACCTTGTTCTCATAACCCCTTCTAAGTCATTTATACCCAGAGACCTTGTTCCCAATACCCCTTCTAAGTCATTTATACACAGAGACCTTGTTCCAATACCTTCTAAGTCATTTATACACAAGACCTTGTTCCCAATACTCCTTCTAGTATTTATACAACCAGAGACCTGCTCTCATACCCCTTCTAAGAATCATTTATAACGCCAGAGACCTTGTTCTCCAATGTCCCTTCTAAGTCATTTATACACAGAGACCTTTCTTCCAATGTCCCTTTCTAAGTCATTATACCCAGAGACCTTGTTCTCAAATACCCTTCTAAGTCATTTATACCCAGAGACCTTGTTCCCAATACCCTTCTAAGTTCTATTACCACAGAGACCTGTTTCCAATATCCCTTCTAAGTCATTTATACCCAGAGACCTTGTTCTCATAACCCTTCTAAGTCATTTATACCCAGAGACTTGTTCCCAAAACCCTTCTAAGTCATTTATACCCAGAGACCTTGTTCCAATACCCATTCTACAGTCATTTATACAGAGACCTTGTTCCAATACCCCTTCTAAGTCATTTATACCAGAGACCTTGTTCTCAATACCCTTCTAAGTCATTTATACCCAGAACCTTGTTCTCAATCCCCCTTCTAAGTCATTTATACACAGAGACCTTGTTCTCAATACCCTCTCTAAGTCATTTTATAACAGAGACCTTGTTCTCAATACCCCTTCTAAGTCATTTATACCCAGAGACCTTGTTCCATACCCCTTCTAAGTCATTATACACAGAGACCTGTTCTCAATACCCCTTCTAAGTCATTTTACACAGAGACCTTGTTCCAATAACCCCTTCTAAGTCATTTATACACAGAGACCTTGTTCCAATACCCCTTCTAAGTCATTATAACACAGAGACCTGTTCCCAATACCCCTTCTAATGCATTTATACACAGAGACCTTGTCTCTCAAGACCCCTTGCTAAGTCATTTATACACAGAGACCTTGTTCTCAATACCCCTTCTAAGTCATTTATACACAGAGACCTTGTTCCCAATACCCCTTCTAAGTCATTTATACCCAGAATCCGTGTTTCTCAATAACCCTTCTAAGTCATTTAAACAGAGACAGTTCTCAATACCCCTTCTAAGTCATTTATAAACAGAGACCGTGTTCTCAATGACCCCTTCTAAGTCATTTTATACACAGAGACCTTGTCTCAATGCCCCTTTAAGTCATTTATTACACAGAGACCTGTTCCAATGCCCTTCTAAGTCATTTATACACAGAGACCTTGTTCCCAATGGCCCTTCTAAGTCATTTATACCCAGAGCATTGCTCTCAATACCCTTCTAAGTCATTTATAAACAGAGACTGTTCCAACCCCTTCTAAGTCATTTATATACAGAGACTGCCTCCAATGTCCCTTCTAAGCCATTTATACAAGAGAGACCTTGTTCCCAATACCCCTTCTAAGTCATTTATAAACAGAGACCTTGTTCCCAATCCCCTCTAAGTCATTATATACAGAGACCTTGTCCCAATGTCCTCTAAGCCATTTATACAGAGAGACCTTGTTCCCAAGTACCTTCTAAGTCATTTACCAGCGACCTTGCTCTCAATACCATTCTAAGTCATTTTAAACAGAGACCTTGTTCTCAATGCCCTTCTAAGTCATTTATACACAGAGGACCTTGTTCCTCCAGCCCTTCTAGTCATTACACAGAGACCTTGTTCCCAATGCCCCTTCTAAGTCATTTTATACACAGAGACCTTGTTCCCAATGCCCCTTCTAAGTCATTTTACACAGGGACTTTCCCAATGCCCCTTTAAGTCATTTATACCCAGAGACCTTGCTTCTCATACCCCTTCTAAGTCATTTATAACAGAGACTTGTTCCCAATGCCCCTTCTAAGTCATTTATATACAGAGACCTTGTTCCCAATACCCCTTCTAAGTCATTTATAAACAGAGACCTTGTTCCCAATGCCCCTTCTAAGTCATTTATAAACAGAGACCTTGCTCCCAATGTCCCTTCTAAGCCATTTATACAGAGAGACCTTGTTCCCAATACCCCTTCTAAGTCATTTATAAACGAAGACCTTGTCAATACCCCTTTAAGTCATTATATCACGACACTTGTTCCCAATGTCCCCTTCTAACCATTTATTACAGAGAGACCTTGTTCCCAATGCCCCCTAAGTCATTTATACCCAGAGACCTTGCTCTCAAACCTTCTAAGTCATTTATACCCAGAGACCTTGCTCCCAATGTCCCTTCTAAGCCATTTATACAGAGAAGACCTTGTTCCCAATGCCCCTTCTAAGTCATTATTCCCAGGGAGACCTGCTCTCAATACCCCTTTAGTCATTATACCCAGAGACCTTGTTCCCAATGCCCCTTCTAAGTCATTTATACCAGAGACCTTGCTCTCAATACCCCTTCTAAGTCATTATAAAACAGAGACCTTGTTCCCAATACCCCCTTCTAAGTCATTTATACACAGAGACCTTGTTCCCAATGCCCCTTCTAAGTATTATACACAGAGACCTTGTGTCCCAATGTCCCTTCTAAGTCATTTATACCAGAGACCTTGTTCCAATACCCCTTCTAAGTCATTTATACACAGAGACCTTGTTCTCAATACCCCTTCTAAGTCATTTATACACAGAGACCTTGCTTCAATTACCCCTTCTAAGTTCATTTATAAACACAGAGACCTTGTTCCCAATACCCCTTCTAAGTCATTTATACCAGAGACCTTGCTCCAATGTCCTTCTAAGTCATTTTATCACAGAGACCTTGCTCTCAATTCCCCTTCTAAGTATTTATACACAGAGGACCTTGTTGCCCAATACCCCTTCTAAGTCATTTATACACAGAGACTTGTTCCAATAACCTCCTTCTAAGTCATTTATACACGAAGACCTTGTTCCCAATGCCCCTTCTAAGTCATTTATACACAGAGACCTGTTCCCAATGTCCCTCTAAGTCATTTATACACAGAGACTTGTTCTCAATAACCTTCTAATCATTTTCAACCAGAGACCTTGTTCCCAATACCCCTCTAAGTCATTTACACCAGAGACCTTATTCTCAATACCCTTTTAAGTCATTTATACACAGAGACCTTGTTCTCAATCCCCTTCTAAGTCATTATACCCAGAGAATGTTCCCAATCCCCTTCTAAGTCATTTGATACACAGGAGACCTTGTTTCTCAATACCCCTTCTAAGTCTATTTATACCCAGAGACCTTGTTCCCAATACCCCCTTCTATCATTTATACACAGAGACCTTGTTCTCAATGCCCCTTCTAAGTCATTTATACCAGAGACCTTGTTCCCATGTCCCTTCTAAGTCATTTATACACAGAGACCTTGTTCTCAATACCCCTTCTAAGTCATTATACCAGAGACCTGTTCCCAATACCCCGTCTAAGTCATTTATACACAAGAGACCTTGTTCTCAATACCCCCTTCTAAGTCATTTATACACAGAAGACCTTGTTCCCAATACCCTTCTAAGTCATATTAACACAGGACCTTGCTTCAATACCCCTTCTAAGTCATTTATACCCGAGAAGACTTGTTCCAATGTCCTTCTAAGTCATTTATACCCGAGACCTTGTTCCCAATGCCTTTTAAGTCATTATACCCAGAGACCTTGTTTCAATACCCCTTCTAAGTCATTTATTACCAGAGACCTTGTTCTTCACAATACCCATTCTAAGTCATTTATAACAGAGACCTTGTTCTCAATCCCCTTCTAAGTCATTATTTACCCAGAGACCTTGTTCTCAATACCCTTCTAAGCATTATACCCAGAGACCTTGTTCCCAAAACCCTCCTTCTAAGTCATTTATACCCGAGACCTTGTTCTCAATACCCCTCTAAGTCATTTATACCCAGAGACCTTGTTCCCAATACCCCTTCTAAGTCTTTTATACACCAGAGACCTTGGTCTCCAATCCCCCTTCTAAGTCATTTATACACGAGACCTTGTTCCCATACCCTTCTAAGTCACTATACCCAGAGACCTTGTTCTCAAACCTTCTAAGTCATTTATAAACAGAGACCTTGTTCTCAATACCCCTTCTAAGTCATTTATACCCAGGACTTGTTCTCAATACCTTCTAAGTATTTATACACAGAGACCTTGTTCTCACATACCCCTCCCTTCTAAGTCATTTTATACACGAGACCTTGTTACCAATACCCCTTCTAAGTTCTTTATACAAACAGGACCTTGTTCTCAATACCCCCTCTAAGTCATTTATACACAGAGACCTTGTTCCATACCCCTTCTAAGTCATTTATACACAGGACCTTGTTCTCAATACCCCTTCTAAGTCATTTATACACAGGAGAACCTTTGTCTCCAATAACCCCCTTCAAGTCATTATACACAGAGGACCTTGTTCCAATACCCTTCTAAGTCATTTATACACAGAGACCTTGTTCCCAATACCCCTTCTAAGTCATTTATACACAGAGACCTTGTTCCCAATACCCCTTCTAAGTCATTTATACACAGAGACCTTGCTCTCAATACCCTTTCCGTCATCAATTAGTACACTTTGGGTTTTGGACAGAACGGCTCATAAATATGTCTTGGCCAACGGTACAACTTTTGGTCTAGGATGGATCTGAACCATAAATGAAATTTTCCTTTAATAAATGTTTCCCAGTTATAATCATTCTAATTTATAAATAAAACCTTAGATGTTTGTTGCCATTGTGTTTCTCTATTTCTGGCCTGTCTGGTTATTAGTTATGGTTTGTACAGAGTTATACGTTTAACATTGTCCTTTATACAGCATCAAAAACCATTGTGTGGTCTGTCTGCAAATTAACCACGTCTAAACTTTCATTAAACTGCAAGAAATCAGAATGTTTGGTCTAAGACCAATCACTTTTGCCATGTTATTAAACTTTAAATGATAGGTTCACTCAAAAAGTGCCATATGAGGCTTCCGGGCAGGGTGGGGGAAGGGGACTCATTTAGGGGGTGGAGTTATTTAGGGGGTGGAGTTAACCTTCCACACACACACACACACACACACACACACACATACACTTGGTGTTGTGTTACTATGATAAAATGCTCAGTTCAGTAATGCAAATATCCCTATTTCCCCACAAGTCCAAACGTCTCTGCTCATATGTAAATAGGTTACGCAATTTGGTTTATAATGTCCCATATATTACAGAGCGTGCCAAGTACAATAAAAATGTTTGGTAGTGTGCAACTATAACAAGATACCAATTCAGTAATCCTAAAAAGGATTTCTTTTTGACTTCCAAGCCAAACACACACACACACACTGGATTAAGCCATTGATGGTATTTCCCTAAGTTCCTGGTGAGGTTACGAGAGTTTGCAAGGGGTTTAGGACCTTGCGGAAGTTTCCTGTGGTCTTGCAGGTGAGACATACACATGTGTATGTACGTATGTATGTATGTATGTAGGTATGTATGTGTATATAATATTAATATAATAAACATGAACTAAGACTTTTTTGTTGTACTGGATTCCTGAATCTAATCCAGTAAATCAATGAATTGGGTAACTTGACAGGGGATTGTTTACAAGAAATAAAACATTGCATGCGAACGCAATTTATTTAGCTGCAGGTTTATTCTGTGTGTTCATTGGGTGAGACTGGACCCTGGTGTCCTTTGTACATAATATGCAGTTACTTTCGCTTTGGGAAATCGTTATTTCTTGTCATTGTTCGTGGAGACTTAACTGGCAGTTTCAATTCTGGGAAAGCCACGTCCAGAAATGTCTTTAATGTTTTTAAAGGAACAGACACCGATTTGGGTTAAATGATCCATTACTAGGTCCACCTGGGTCCCATCGTGGGACGTTTCTCACCTTACATTGCAGTAAAATGTATTTCTAGCTTTTACTTCTGTTCCTGCTGAATCAGACGTCACCTGTCCGGTAAGTAAGAAAACGATGAACGTTTAGTTCTTTTCTTTAAAGGGGAAACTATTGCCTGAAATGTTCCGTTTATTTATTAAATAAAATGCTAAAACTTTATCTCCTGTACAAATAACACGTCCTTGTCGCAGAGACGCGCAGAGAAGGAAGAAAGACTTAGCGCTCGTTCACACTACATCAGTTTGTATCCGTTTTTCAAACGCAGGTGCATTTAAAACAAATGGACAGACAGTAAAACCCCATAGGATTTCATAATATCGTTCACACCTGCTGCATTACAATCCGTTCCGTTCCCGTCCGTTTAAAAAACGCCCCGCATGCAGCATTTCTGTCCATTTTTTCATGCATTTTTTATTGAAATCTATGGAATACACATTGTTAAAATATGGATACAAATGTATGAAAAAAATGGATACAAATGTATGAAAAAAATGGATACAAACTGACAGAAACACATGCTGTGCGTTACTGTCAGTTTCTAGTGTGAACGAGCCCTTAACAAACAAAATTAATTTTAACTAGTGATGGCCCAGTAGGATGTAGGATAGAGGGTACAGTTCCCCTTTAAATCAGGAGTTAAATGGACATGGTTCCTCATGGTTTTAATTCAGTCTGGCACTTGTCATAATACACGTACCCCTTAATATCTCATAGGGCATGTCTACCCCCAGCCTGTATTTTTAGACAAGGTTCATTAGCAAACCTGCCTCTGTCTACTTGCAGACCCTAATCACTCTCCAGCCAGTAGACATCTTCTCTGCTACTGATGGGTGGTCTTGCCCTTTATTGGAATAAAGCTTGTTTTTTATCCAGTACCTCAGGGTAAGAATATTATCCAGAGTGCGCTGGCTAACCGTGTTTATGGCCAAACTCGATTGGGAAAATAGGATGTGTTCCAGAGTTGAAGAGGTGGCATCTCATAGCTTTCTTGGTCGGTGGTTGGTCGGTCTGGGGGAGAGACACTCGGGCAACCTTAACTTGTAGAGTAAGTTAGCAAATAGCTATTGGAGGACTATAAGCCTATGTCAGTAAAGGAGTGTAGTGCATTATATATGGGCGCCCATGAACCCTACCGAACAGTTGTTCCAGAGAAAGCCCAGAATAAAACTGCATGGGGGGAAAAACCCTTCCTGACTTCAAATGGCAAATATCCCTGGATACATTGAAGTACATTATATGTATCAATACCAGTAATTCTCAATATTAACTATCCAATAAACCTGCTATTACCACAGCTGCTGGTAGGCACTCTACTTCAGCCCACATAGATAAAAACCCATTGACCATCATTCTCTGTGTGCGATCTGTCAACCGATTTTCTATCCGTGTACAAACCTCAATTTATACATTAGTCACCTATGGGGGACAAATCTACTGCTATGGCAGATTTTAAAGTTAGTTTGACAAGATCTATTTTCCATGAATCCATGCGGATTTCTTCTAAAAAAATAGATTTTGAGAAAAAGATATATAAATCCCTAATAAAGCTTCCAGTATGTTCCCTACCACTGATGTTAGACTTACTGGTCTATAGTTACCAGGCTGTGAACGACTACCCATTTTGCATCTGGAAAGATAAGGAACAATAGCTTGGTAAAACAGAACTCTTGGGACATGTGTATGTAAACAGAAAAGATAACCAATGCACATTCCTGGGCCCCATAAAATATCATATTATCTGCACACTGGCATACATTATAAACATAGAAAAGATAATCAATGCACATTCCTAGGCCCCATACAATATCATATTATCTGCACACTGCCATACATTATAACATAGAAAAGATAATCAATGCACTATAGGCCCCATACAATATCATATTATCTGACACTGGCATACATTATAAACATAGAAAAGATAATCAATGACACTCCTAGGCCCCATACAATATCATATTATCTGCACACTGGCATACATTATAAACATAGAAAAGATAATCAATGCACATTCCTGGCCCCATACAATATCATATTATCTGCACACTGGCATACATTATAAACTAGAAAAAGAATCAATGCAATATTCCTGGCCCCATACAATATCATATTATCTGACATGGCATACATTATAAACATAGAAAAGATAATCAATGCCCATTCCTAGGGCCCATACAATATATATTATCTGCACACTGGCATACTATAAAACATAGAAAAGATAATCAATGACATTCCTAGGCCCCATACAATATCATATATCTGCACACTGGCATACATTATAAAATAGAAAAGATAATCAATGCACATTCCTGGCCCCATACAATATCATATTATCTGCACAAGGATACATTATAAACATAGAAAAGATAATCAATGCACATTCCTAGGGCCACACAATATCATATTATCTGCACACTGGCATACATTATAAACATAGAAAAGATAATCAATGCACATTCCTGGGCCCATACATATCATATTATCTGCACACTGGCATAAATTATAACATAGAAAGATAATAATGCACATTCTGGCCCCAAACAATATCATATTATCTGCACACTGGCATACATTATAAACATAGAAAAGATAATCAATGCACATTCCTAGGCCCCATACAAATCATATTATCTGCACACTGGCATACATTATAAACATAGAAAAGATAATCAATGCACATTCCTAGGCCCCATACAAATCATATTATCTGCACACGGCATACATTATAAACATAGAAAAGATAATCAATGCACTTCCTAGGCCCCATACAATATCATATTATCTACAACTGGCATACATTAAAACATAGAAAAGATAATCAATGCCATTCCTGGCCCCAACAAATATATTATCTGCACACTGGCATACATTATAAAAATAGAAAAGATAATCAATGACATTCCTAGGCCCCATACAATATCATATTATCTGCACACTGGCATACATTAAAACATAGAAAAGATAATCAATGCCATTCCTGGCCCCATACAATATCATATTATCTGACACATGGCTACATTATAAAAATAGAAAAGAATCAATGCACATTCCTAGGCCCCATACAATATCATATTATCTGCACACTGGATACATTATAAACATAGAAAAGATAATCATGCACATTCCTAGGCCCCATACAATATCATATTATCTGCACAATGGCATACATTATAAACATAGAAAAGATAATCAATGCACATTCCTAGGCCCCATACAATATCATATTATCTGACACATGGCATACATTATAACATAGAAAAGATAATCAATGCAATTCTAGGCCCCATCACATATAATATTATCTGCACACTGGCATACTTATAAACATAGAAAAGATAATCAAGCACATTCCTAGGCCCCATACAATATCATATATCTGCACCTGGCATACTTATAAACATAGAAAAGATAATCAATGCACATTCCTGGGCCCATACAATATCATATTATCTGCACACTGGATACATTATAACATAGAAAAGATAATCAATGCACATTCCTGGGCCCCATACAATATCATATTATCTGCACACTGGCATACATTATAAACATAGAAAAGAATCAATGCACATTCCTGGGCCCCATACAATATAATATCTGCACACTGGCATACATTATAAACATAGAAAAGATAACCTATGCACATTCCCAGGCCCCATACAATATCACATTATCTGCACACTGGCATACATTATAAACATAGAAAAGATAACCAATGCACATTCCCGGGCCCCATACAATATCACATTATCTGCACACTGGCATACATTATAAACATAGAAAAGATAATCAATGCACATTCCTGGGCCCCATACAATAGCATATTATCTGCACACAGGCATACATTATAAACATAGAAAAGATAATCAATGCACATTCCTTGGCCCCATACAATATCATATTATCTGCACACTGGCATACATTATAAACATAGAAAAGAAAATCAATGCACATTCCTGGGCCCCATACAATATATCTGCACACTGGCATACATTATAAACATAGAAAAGATAACCAATGCACATTCCTGGGCCCCATACAGTATCATATTATCTGCACACTGGCATACATTATAAACATAGAAAAGATAATCAATGCATGTTCCTGGGCCCCATACAATATCATATTATCTGCACACTGGCATACATTATAAACATACAAAAGATAATCAATGCACATTCCTAGGCCCCATACAATATCATTATCTGCACACTGGCATACTTTATAAACATGGAAAAGATAATCAATGCACATTCCTAGGCCCCATACAATATCATATCTGTATATACAGTATATCTATATATATATATATATATATCTATATATATATATATATATATATATATATATATATATATATATACATAGAAAAGATAATCAATGCACATTCCTAGGCCCCATACAATATCACTATCTGCACACTGACATACATTATAAACATAGAAAAGATAGTCAATGCACATTCCTAGGCCCCATACAATATCATATTATATGCACACTGGCATACATTATAAACATAGAAAAGATAACCAATGCACATTCCTGGGCCCCATACAATATCATTATCTGTACACTGACATACATTATAAACATAGAAAAGATAATCAATGCACATTCCTGGGCCCCATACACTATCATATTATCTGCACACTGGCATACTTTATAAACATAGAAAAGATAATCAATGCGCATTCCTGGGCACCATACAATATATTATCTGCACACTGGCATACATTATAAACATAGAAAAGATAATCAATGCATATTCCTGGGCCCCATACAATATCATTATCTGCACACTGGCATACATTAGAAACATAGAAAAGATAACCAATTCACATTCCTAGGCCCCATACAATATCATTATCTGCACACTGGCATACATTATAAACATAGAAAAGATAATCAATGCACATTCCTGGGCCCCATACAATATCATATTATCTGCACACTGGCATACATTATAAACATAGAAAAGATAATCAATGCACATTCCTAGGCCCCATACAATATCATTATCTGCACACTAGAACTACATTAAAACATAGAAAAGATAATCAATGCACATTCCTGGCCCCATACATATCTATTATTCTGCACACTGCATACATTATAACATAGAAAAGATAATCAATGCACATTCCTAGGCCCCATACAATATCATATTATCTGCACACTGCATACATTATAAACAAAGAAAAGATAATCAATGCACATTCCTAGGCCCCATACATATCATATTATCTGCACACTGCATACATTATAAACTAGAAAAGATAATCAATGCACATTCCTAGGCCCCAACAATATCATATTATCTGACATACATATACATTTATAAACATAGAAAAGATAATATGACATTCCTAGGCCCCTACATACATATTATCTGATCAGTATACATATATAAACATAGAAAGATAATAATGACATTCCTAGGCCCCATACAATATCATATTATCTGCACACTGGCATACTTATAAACATAGAAAGATAATCAATGCACATTCCTAGGCCCCATACAATATCATATATCTGCCAACTGCATACATTATAAACAGAGAAAGATAATCAATGCCCATTCTACCCCATACAATATCATATTATCTGCACACTGGCATACATTATAAACATAGAAAAGATAATCAATGCACATTCCTAGGCCCCATACAATATCATATTATCTGCCCAGGCATACTTTATAAACATAGAAATAATCAATGCACATTCCTGGGCCCCATACAATATCATATTATCTGACCAGTATACATATATAAACATAGAAAAGATAATCAATGCAATTCCTAGGCCCCATACAATATCATATTATCTGCACACTGGCATACATTATAAACATAGAAAAGATAATCAATGCACATTCCTAGCCCCATACAATATCATATATCTGCACACTGGCATACTTTATACATAGAAAAGATAATCATGCACATTCCTAGGCCCCATACAATATCATATTATCTGCACACGGCATACTTTATAAACATAAAAGATAATCAATGCACATTCCTAGGCCCCATACATATCATATTATCTGCACACTGCATACATTATAAACATAGAAAAGATATCAATGCACATTCCTAGGCCCCATACAATATCATATTATCTGCACACTGGCATACATTATAAAATAGAAAAGATAATCAATGCACATTCCTAGGCCCCATACAATATCATATATCTCACACTGCATACTTTATAAACTAGAAAAGATAATCAATGCACATTCCTGGCCATACATATCATATATCGCACACTGCATACATTATAAACATAGAAAAGATAATCAATGCCATTCCTAGGCCCCATACAATATCAATTATCTGCACACTGGCATACATTATAAACATAGAAAAAGATAATCATGCACATTCCTGCCCCATACAATATCATATTATCTGCACACTGCATACATTATAACAGAAAAGATAATCAATGCCATCCTAGGCCCCATACAATATCATATTATCTGCACACTGATACATTATAAACATAGAAAAGATAATCAATGCACATTCCTAGGCCCCATACAATATCATATTATCTGCACACTGCATACTATAAACATAGAAAAGATAATCAATGCACATTCCTAGGCCCCATACAATATCATATTATCTGCACCGGCATACATTATAAACATAGAAAAGATATCATGCACATTCCTAGGCCCCATACAATATCTATTATCTGCACACTGACTACTTATAACATAGAAAAGATAATCAATGCACATTCCTAGGCCCATACATATCATATTATCTGCACACTGGCATACTTATAAACATAGAAAAGATAATCAATGCACATTCCTAGGCCCCATACAATATCATATTATCTGCACACTGGCATACATTATAAAAATAGAAAAGATAATCAATGCACATTCCTAGGCCCCATACATATCATATTATCTCACACTGCATACATTATAAACATAGAAAGATAATCAATGCACATTCCTACCCCTAACAATATCATATTATCTGACACTGGCATACATTATAAACATAGAAAAGATAATCAATGCAATTCCTAGGCCCATACAATATCATATTATCTGCACACTGGCATACATTATAAACATAGAAAAGATAATCAATGCACATTCCTAGGCCCCTACAAATCATATTATCTGCACCTGGCATACATTATAAACATAGAAAAGATACAATGCACATTCCTAGGCCCCATACAATATCATATTATCTGCACACTGCATACATTATAAACATAGAAAAGATAATCAATGCACATTCCTAGGCCCCATACAATATCATATTATCTGCACACTGGCATACATTATAAACATAGAAAAGATAATCAATGCACATTCCTAGGCCCCATACAATATCATATTATCTGCACACTGCATACATTATAAACATAGAAAAGATAATCAATGCACATTCCTAGGCCCCATACAATATCATATTATCTGCACACTGCATACATTATAACATAGAAAAGATAATCAATGCCCATTCCTAGGCCCCATACAATATCATATTATCTGCACACTGACATACATTATAAACATAGAAAAGATAATCAATGCACATTCCTGGGCCCCATACACTATCATATTATCTGCACACTGGCATACATTATAAACATAGAAAAGATAATCAATACACATTCCTAGGCCCCATACAATATCATATTATCTGCACACTGGCATACATTATAAACATACAAAAGATAACCAATGCACATTCCTGGGCCCCATACAATATCATATTATCTGCACACTGGCATACATTATAAACATAGAAAAGATAATCAATACACATTCCTGGGCCCCATACAATATCATATCTGCACACTGGCATACATTATAAACATAGAAAAGATAATCAATGCACATTCCTGGGCCCCATACAATATCATATTATCTGCACACTGGCATACATTATAAACATAGAAAAGATAATCAATGCACATTCCTAGGCCCCATACAATATCATATTATCTGCACACTGGCATACATTATAAACATAGAAAAGATAATCAATGCACATTTCTAGGCCCCATACAATATCATATTATCTGCACACTGGCATACATTATAAACATAGAAAAGATAATCAATGCACATTCCTGGGCCCCATACAATATCATATTATCTACACACTGGCATACATTATAAACATAAAAAAGATAATCAATGCACATTCCTAGGCCCCATACAATATCATATTATCTGCACACTGGCATACATTATAAACATAGAAAAGATAATCAATGCACATTCCTGGGCCCCATACAATATAATATTATCTGTACACTGGCATAAATTATAAACATAGAAAAGATAATCAATGCACATTCCTGGGCCCCAAACAATATCATATTATCTGCACACAGGCATACATTTTAAACATAGAAAAGACAATCAATGCACATTTCTATACAGGTGTCTATACACCAATATGGAATCCCTGATAATTAATAGATTCTTAAACTGACCCCAGTATTCACCATCTCTATGTACAGAGTATTTTCTATACAGATGTCTATAGACCGATATGGAATCCCTGATAAGTAATAGATTCTGTAACTGACGCAGTATTCACCGTCTCTATGTACAGAGTATTTTCTATACAGATGTCTATACACCGATATGGAATCCCTGATAAGTAATAGATTCTGTAACTGACCCAGTATTCACCGTCTCTATGTACAGAGTATTTTCTATACAGATGTATATACACCGATATGGAATCCCTGATAAGTAATAGATTCTGTAACTGACCCAGTATTCACCGTCTCTATGTACAGAGTATTTTCTATACAGATGTCTATACACCGATATGGAATCCCTCATAAGTAATAGATTCTGTAACTGACCCAGTATTCACCGTCTCTATGTACAGAGTATTTTCTATACAGATGTCTATACACCGATATGGAATCCCTGATAAGTAATAGATTCTGTAACTGACCCCAGTATTCACCGTCTCTATGTACAGAGTATTTTCTATACAGATGTCTATAAACGATAACACCGTATGGACCTCCCCGATAAGTAATAGATTTCTGTAACTGACTCCCATATTTTCACCGTTCTCTATGCTACCGATATTTTCTATCACAGATGTCTATACAACCGATAGGAATCCCTCCGATAAGTAATAGATTTCGTCTGTAACTGACCCCAGTATTCACCGTCCTTTATTGTACAAGTTATTTTATAAACAGTTGTCTATACAACCAGATTATGTGAATGTCCGCATAGTAACTAGATTCCTGTAACGACCCAGTATTCACGTCTCTAATGTACGATATTTTCTATACAGATGTCTATACAACCCGATATGGAATCCCTGATAAAGTAATAGATTACCTGTAACTGACCCCGGTAATTCACCTCTCTATGTACAGAGTATTTATCTATACCAGATGTCATACACCAGATAGGAATCCCTGATATAGTACATATATTCTGGACACGACACAGGTAATTCACTCTCTCTATGTACAGAGTATTTTCTATACATATGTCTATACACCGATACGGAATCCTGATACAGTATAGATTCTGCTAAACACTGACTGACCCGAGTAATTCACCGTACTCTATGTACGAGTATTTTCTAGTACAGATGTCTATACCCATTATGGATCCCCATATAAAGTTAGATTCTGTAAACTTGACCCAGTATTCAACCGTCTCTAGGTACAGCTAATTTTTATACAGATGTCCTATACACCGATATGGAATCCTGATGCTAGTAATAGAATTTCTGTATGACCCTAGTATTCACCGCTCATGTACAAGTAATTTTACATACAGTGTCTTATACAACCACAGATAGGAACCCGATAAGTATAGATTCGTTAACTACACGCCAGTTTATCACCGTCTCTATGTACAGAGTATTTTCTATACAGTTGTCTCTACCCCGATAAGAATCCCTGATAAGTAATAGATTCTGTAACTGACCCCGGTATTCACCGTCTCTATGTACAGAGTATTTTCTATACAGATGTCTATACACCAATACGGAATCCCTGATAAGTAATAGATTCTGTAACAGACTCCAGTATTCACTGTCTCTATGTACAGAGTATTTTCTATACAGATGTCTATACACCGATACGGAATCCCTGATAAGTAATAGATTCTGTAACAGACCCCAGTATTCACCGTCTCTATGTACAGAGTATTTTCTATACAGATGTCTATACACCGATATGGAATCCCCGATAAGTAATAGATTCTGTAACTGACCCCAGTATTCACCGTCTCTATGTACAGAGTATTTTCTATACAGATGTCTATATACCGATATGGAATCCCTGATAAGTAATAGATTCTGTAACTGACCCCAGTATTCACCGTCTCTATGTACAGAGTATTTTCTATACAGATGTCTATACACCAATATGCATTACAAAATATTCAGCTAATTTTTTTTTTTTAATTCTGTTCCTAGCATTAGATAAAGCTTCTAAATGTATCTGTGTACACTGCATGTGCTGTGGTGGCTTCCCCTGTTAAAGCCCTTGTATTTAAAACACACAGATTATTTTGTTTGTTTTATTGTGTTCCTACCAAAAGATAAAGATTCTACATGTACTAGTGCTTCATCTAATATGTATGGTAGGTAGGGGTAAAAGTTCTGCTTTTAGCAAGGCAGAGTACAGGAAGCTGCAGGTTCCATTCTCCAGACTTACTTTTAATTTTTCAAGGGTGCTAGCAGGCATGCCCATTTGACCCCAGTGATGCCTGCAGTAAACTAAACCTTTCCTCCCTGTCTCTGCAAGATAATTTTTTACAGCTGATCATGTACCGTATGCATACAGTGTCTCAGCTGTTATTATCTGTAAATGTGGGAGCGTGGGAGGCAAAATTCTGTTTGAAGGTCCTCAAGATTTTTTAGAGTCTGTAATAATTAATCTGGCAAGGTATGGTTATGCCATAGTGCCATCTTGGGGGTATGCCAGTGTAGTTAAGTAGGATTTTGACCACATTCCAGACTCTGTGAGCCTGGGTATAGGGAGAACATTATATGGACTCCCATTTTTCTTTTTAGCTGAGCATTAATCCAGGCAGGAGTGGACCTAATTTTTACACTTCTTCTCTAGAGGTATAAATTGAGAAAGGTAATAGTTTAATATGCCTTTAAAAGCGGTCCACTTCTGTTCAGTATCATTGAGCAGGTGATTCTTTTGACTATAAAAATAACTTTCCTAAATGTCTTTGTTAACCCAGTGATCTTTTTTTGCCACCAATATAAGCTTCCCATTACCTTCATCTCCATAATGAGCTTAGGGTTATTAGATATGACCAGATCCAACAACGCATCTTGTCTAGTAGGAACTTCTACAATCTGTAAAAGAAAATGCTGTGATAGAAAATTTAGAATCTCGATACCTTTTAAGGTGCTGGCAGTCCCCCCACTCCAATCTATGCCAGGGTAATTGAAATCCCCAATAACCACAATATACCTTCAAGAACTGCAATTGGAGAGCATTTTCCTCCTCACTGGCATTTGGTGGCTTGTAACAGACACCTACAATTAATTTACCCACTTTCTTGTACACAGCTCCACCCATATTGGTTTAATCTTATCATTTATACCCTCGGTTATTTTATTTTTTAAATTTGGCTTTACCTCTGTCTCTAGGATTTGTAAAGCTCCCACAGATTAGTAACAACCTCTTTTTTTTATTAGCAGTCACTTTATGGAGCAGTCACTTTACTGTCTTTTGTTAGGGGTGAGAACCTTGCAAATGCAAACATCTTTGCTAGAAAATATTTCACTGTATGATTCAGAGCAGGTTAACTGAGTTAAATCATTTATTTACTCTGTCGGAAGTCTTACCTTCTGGCAAGACATTTGAATTTATATGTGTTGTGAAACACAATGCAGATACGCGTATCCTGGTTATCAACAGAAGTAGGTAATAGGATTTTATTACTTGTTTCTTTTAAACCCTATAGCCTCACAGGTTACTTATATATATCCTATTATGACTATACATAATGTTTAGACAGTGAATGTAAGGCTGGGGTGGCTTCTGGTGGTGAGAGGTATGTTCAGGTGGAGGTGTCATGTATAATGCAGGGGGTGGGGTTTGAGGGGATGGTGTGTCGAAGATGAACTACAGTTCCGAGGGGGTTAACTACAAAAATCTATTGGAGGTGGATAATACTGGATATTTACTTTACTTTACAACATAAGCAAGTGGGTTAAGCTTTAAGTACAAGGCAGCGAGTTTCTCTTTAGATTGATTGCAGTAACTTTCCATTTCTTTAAACTACTTCCGTAAATGTTCTTACGATAGTGATCTTCAGAGTATGAAGCAACAGAGTCTAAGTTTTATTTTTAACTGAATAATAATTTACAATGTTTACACTTTTAGTTTCTGTTTTAGAGCTGGGGACTGTCAAGCATTGAAACCGAGGTAGAAATGGGATTGTAAACAAGAGCCTACCCTTCAACATTCCCCTTTAAATAGGTACACTATAGAGAAATACATTACACAGTCTACTTTCGTTCATTGGATTGTTACTTTCGATTTCATAGTTGTCCTTATTTCGATTTTCAATGATTGTCTACTTTCGATTTTCAGTGATCTCACTCTCGATTATCAATGATCGTCTACTCTCGATTTTCAATGATCGTACTTTCATTTCTATGTCTTTCGATTTTCACTGATTGTCTACTTATGTTCGATTTTCAATGATTGTCTACTTTCGATTTTCAATGATTGTCTACTTTGTTTCGATTTTCATTGATTTTCTACTTTCGATTTTCATTTAATTGTCTACTTTCCGATTTTCAATGATGTCTACTTTCGATTTTCATATGATCGTCTACTTTCGATTTTCAATGATCGTCTACTTTCGATTTTCATGATTTGTCTACTTTCGATTTTCAATGATTGTCTACTTTCGATTTTCAATGATCTGTCTACTTTTCGATTTTCAATGATGTCTACTTCGATTTCAATTGAATCGTCCTATTCTTTCGATTTTCAATTTGATTGTCTGACGTCCGTACTCTTTTCAATGATTGTTTACTTCTTTTTCGTTTTACTTCGATTGTCACTTTCGATTTTCAAATGATCGTCTACTTCGATTTCATGATTGTCTACTTCGATTTCAATGATTGTCTACTTTCGATTTCATTGATTGTCTACTCTCGATTTTCAATGATCGTCACTTCGATTTCAGATCGTTCTACTTTCGATTTTCAATGATCTTCTACACTCTCGATTTTCATGATCGTCTACTTTCGATTTTCAATGATCTCTACTATTCGATTTCAATGATCGTCTACTTTCTTCGTTTTCAATGATCGTCTACTTCGATTTTCAATGATTGTCTGACTTCTCGTTTTCAAGATTGTCTACTTTCGATTTTCAATGATTGTCTACTTTCGATTTTCATTATGATGTTCTACTTTCGATTTTCAATGATTGTCTACTCTCGATTTCAATGATCGTCTACTTCTTCGATTTTCAATGATCGTTCTACTTTCGATTTTGTGGTGTGTGTTGTTGTTAAGATCATTGTCATCACTATGTCATTGTCATCACTGTCTGAATAAAGGGTTGGGAACACTTTGGAGGAAAGAAAGATTGGGCACTAACTTTCTTAAAAAAAAAAAAATTGTTTCAATGAAGTTTATGCATGAGTTTTAAGGACATGTCAAACCTTAATTGAAAATAATTATTAATAATTAACTAGTAAAAATGCTGCACATTTCCAATGATCGTCTCCTTTCGATTTTCAATGATCGTCTACTTTCGATTTTCAATGATTGTCTACTCTCGATTTTCAATGATTGTTTACTTTCGATTTTCATTGATTGTCTACTTTCGATTTTCAATGATCATCTACTTTCGATTTTCAGTGATTGTCTACTCTCGATTATCAATGATTGTCTACTTCCGATTTTCATTGATTGTCTACTCTCGATTTTCAATGATCGTCTACTTTCGATTTTCAATGATCGTCTACTTTCGATTTTCAATGATCGTCTACTCTCGATTTTCAATGATCGTCTACTCTCGATTTTCAATGATTGTCTACTCTCGATTTTCAATGATTGTCTACTTCAGATGTTTCTATTGATTGTCTACTTTCGATTTTCTGATTGTCTACTCTCGATTTTCATGATTGTCCTACTTTCGTTTTCAATGATCGTCTACTTTCGATTTCAACGTGATGTGTCTACTCTCGATTATCAATGATCTGTCTACTTTTTCGATTTTCATGATTGTCTACTTTTCGATTTTCAATGATCAGTCTACTTTCGATTTTCAGTGATTGTCGACATAGTTTCGACAAGGTATTCATAGCCACACCGTATTCTCCTGATACCATCACGTGGCCCGAGTGACATGTATCATAATGACACTGTATCTACCTGATCCTACCACGTGGTCCATAGTGACAATGTATCAAATGACACGGTATCTCCCTGATCCTACCACGTGGTCATAGTGACAATGTATCATAATGACACGGTATCTCCCTGATCCTACCAACGTGGTCCATAGTGACAATGTATCATAAGACACTGATATACCTGATCCTACCACGTGTCCATAGTGACAATGTATCATAATGACACTGTATCTCCCTGATCCTACCACGTGGTCCATAGTGACAATGATCATAATGACACTGTATCTCTGATCCTACCACGTGGTCCATAGTGACAATGTACATAGCGACACTGTATCTCCTGATCCCACCATGTGGCCATAGTCCACAATGTATCATAGCGACAATTATGTCCCTGATCCTGCCACATGTCCATAGTGACAATGTATCATCAGCGACACTGTATCTCCTGATCCCACATGTGGTCAATATTGACAATGTATCATAGCGACACTGTATCTCCCTGATCCTGCACGTGGGTCCATAGTGACAATGTATCATAGTGACACTGTATCTCCTGATCCCACCATGTGGTCCATAGTCACAATGTATCATAGCGACACTGTATCTCCTGATCCTGCACATGGTCCATAGTGACAATTTATCATAGCGACACTGTATTCTCCCTGATACATCACGTGGTCCATAGACAATGTATCATAGCGACACTGTATCTCCCTGATACCATCACGTGGTCCCTAGTTACAATGTATCATAGCCACACTGTATCTCCCTGATACCATCACGTGGTCCCTAGTGACAATGTATCATAATGACACGGTATCTCCCTGATCCTACCACGTGGTCCATAGTGACAATGTATCATAATGACACGGTATCTCCCTGATCCTACCACGTGGTCCATAGTGACAATGTATCATAATGACACGGTATCTCCCTGATCCTACCACGTGGTCCATAGTGACAATGTATCATAGCAACACTGTATGTCCCTGATGCCACCACGTGGTCCATAGTGACAATGTATCATAATGACACTGTATCTCCCTGATCCTACCACGTGGTCCATAGTGACAATGTATCATAGCGACACTGTATGTCCCTGATTCCACCACGTGGTCCATAGTGACAATGTATCATAGCGACACTGTATGTCCCTGATACCATCACCGTGGTCCCTAGTTACAATGTATCATAGCGACACTGTATGTCCCTGATACATCACGTGGTCCCTAGTTTACAATGTATCATAGCCACACTGTATCTCCCTGATACCATCACGTGGTCCCTAGTGACAATGTATCATATGACACTGTATCTACCTGATCCTACCACGTGGTCCATAGTGACAATGTATCATAATGACACGGTATACTCCCTGATCCTACCACGTGGTCCATAGTGACAATGTATCATAATGACACGGTATCTCCCTGATCCTACCACGTGGTCCATAGTGACAATGTATCATAATGACACTGTATCTCCCTGAT
Organism: Hymenochirus boettgeri; assembly: GCA_019447015.1. Taxonomy (NCBI): domain Eukaryota; kingdom Metazoa; phylum Chordata; class Amphibia; order Anura; family Pipidae; genus Hymenochirus; species Hymenochirus boettgeri. The sequence continues at coordinate 4,612,745 of CM033476.1, read as the reverse complement.
CCTACCACGTGGTCCATAGTGACAATGTATCATAATGACACTGTATCTCCCTGATCCTGCCACGTGGTCCATAGTGACAATGTATCATAATGACACTGTATCTCCCTGATCCTACCAGTGGTCATAGTGACAATGTATCATAATGACACGGTATCTCCCTGATCCTACCACGTGGTCCATAGTGACAATGTATCATAATGACACTGTATCTACTATCCACCACGTGGTCATAGTGACAAGTATCATAGCGACACTGTATCTCTGATTCCGCCCGTTGTCCATAGTGACAATGTATCATAGTAACATAGTAATTAAGGTTGAATAAAGACATTCGTCCTCAAGTCAACCTATTCCCTTTTTTTTTTTTTTTTTTTTTTTAACCCTACCTAACAGTTGATCCAGAGGAAGGCACAAAAAACCCAGCTAAAAAAGGGGGAAAAAAATTCCTTCCTGACTCCAAACGGCAGTCGGAAAGTATCCCTGGATCAACCAGATCTATATGCATTATAATACCAGTAATTCTCAATATTTTTTTAGTTTTAGAAACTTATCCAGGCTTTTTTAAAGTTATTCAATGAACTTGCCATTACCAACCTCTGCTGGAAGACAGTTCCACAGTTTCCACCGTTCTCACTGTAAAGAAACCTCTCCTAACTTGAAGATGAAAACTTCTTTTTCTTCCAACCTTAAAGGATGTCACGAGTCCTCGATATGACCTATTAGTGAACAATGCACCAGAGAGTTCACTGTATGGGCCATTAATATATTTGTATAAGGTTATCATGTCCCCACGCAACCGCCGCTTCTCAATGTAAACAGCCCAACTTGTCTAATCTGCCTGCATATTCAAGCCCCTCCATTCCCGTATTTAATTAGTTGCCCTTCTCTGAACTGCCTCAATTTCCAAGATGTCCCTTTGTATATGGGATTCCAAAACTGCACCGCATATTCCAAATGTGGCCTTACCAGTGCCTTGTAAAGAGGGAGAATAAATTTTTCTCTCTTGATTCCATTCCCCTCTTTATACAAGACAATATCTTGCTAGCTCTAGCTGTTGCTACCTGGCAGTTGTTTGCTACAGCTAAGTCTGTTATAACACAGAACCCCCAATCTTTTTTCCATTCAGATGCAATTAACACAGAGTTATTTATGTGTGAGGTGGCACAGGGATTATTAAATCCAAATGCATCACCTTACATTATAACATTGAATCTCATCTGCCTTCTGCTGCCCATTCTGATAATCTATCTAGGTCTGCTTGCAGCACTTGCACATCATTGGAAGTTTCCAAAGCTCTGCATAGTTTAGTGTCATCAGCAAACACAGAGACCTTGCTCTCAATGCCCCCTTCTAAGTCATTTTATAAACAGATTAAACAGAAGCGGCCCCAGTACAGAACCCTGAGGAACTCCGCTTAGAACTTTAGCCCACATAGATGTAGCTCCATTAACCACCACTCTCTGTTTGCGGTCCAATAACCAGTTCTCTATCCATGAACAAATGTTTTCTTCAAGGCCAACAGTCCTCAGTTTATACATTAGTCGCCGCCTATGTGGCACAGTATCAAAGGCTTTTGCAAAATCCAAATATACCACATCCACCGCTGTACCTGAATCTAACTTCTACTCACTTCTTCATTAAAAAACCATTAAATTTGTCTGGCATGATCTATTTCCATAAATCCATGCTGACTACTACAAATAAGATGATCTCTGGAGACAAAGTCAGGATATGATCCCTTAACAAAGTTTCCATCACCTTCCCTACCACTGATATTAGGCTTACAGGTCTCTAGTACCAGGCTGTGAACGACTACCTTTTTTGAATATTGTTATTACTTGGCTTTTTCCAATCCAGCGGCACATCCCCAGACAAAAGCGAATCTGAAAAGATGAGACACAGTGGTCTTGCTGAACTAACTAAGCTCTTTTAAAATCCTAGGATGCAATCCATCTGGTCCTGGCGCTTATTGATATTATTAACGGTCTAATTGATTCCGTACCATATCCTCTGTTATCCAATGTGAAGACTCTTCATTTCCTCCCTGCACATTGTTACAATCCCTACTGTAAGGATTCTCAACGTAAAAACCGATGTAAAAAAACGGTTTAGCAGATTAGCCTTTTCGGCATCCTCTACAACCACCTCAGCTCCATTATTTAATGGTCCCACATTCTCAGTCCTCATTTTTTTACCATTTATATACTTAAAAAACATCTGGGGTTGGACTTGCTTTGTTCGGCAATCCGTATTTCATTTTCTATTTTAGCTAGTTTAATTGCTTTCTTGCATTTCTTTATTACAACTTTTGAAGTCCCTGTAAGCCTGTTCTGTGCCTTCTGCTTTCAAAATTTTAAAAGCCCTTTTCTTTTTTTCCATTTCCCTTTTTTACCTGAGCATTAAGCCATGCAGGAGTGGACCTAATTTTTTTACACTTGTTTCCTAAAGGTACCGAGTTTGGAAATGTTTATAGTTTAATATCCCTTTAAAAGTGGTCCACATCTGCTCAGTATTTTACCTAGAAACAGTTCCCCCAGTCTATGAGCAGGAGCGATTCCTTTAAAAGCATAAAATTAGCTTTCCTAAAGTTAAAAGTTTTTGTTAAGCAGTGCACTTTAGTTTTCTGCAACCTATATTAAATGACACTTATCATGGTCACATTCCCTAAGCTTCCCATTCCCATTACCTTCATCTCCAAAATGAGCTCTGGGTTATTAGATATCACCAGATCAAACAACGCATTCTTTCTAGTAGGAACTTCTACCATCTGTAGAAAGAA
>CM033476.1:4404811-4609874 GCA_019447015.1 Hymenochirus boettgeri | reverse complement strand
AAGGGTAGATTTATAATATATAGATATATGATATCATATACTGTGCTGGTTACCGGATAGGAGGATGTAAGGGTAGATTTATCATATATAGTAATATATATATCTGACTGTGCTGTTACCGGATAGTAGGATGTAGGGTAGATTTATCATATATAGATATATAGATACCATATACTGTGTGGTTACGGATAGGTAGGATGTAGGGTAATTTATCATATAGATATATAGATACCATTACTGTGTTGGTTACCGATGTAGGATGTAAGGGTAGATTTACATATTATATATAGATACCATATACTGTGCTGGTTACGGATGGTATGTGTAAGGTAGATTTATCATATATAATATATAGATACCATATACTGTGCTGGTTACCGGATAGGTAGGATGTAAGGGTAGATTTATCATATATAGATACATAATACCATATCTGTGCTGGTTACCGATAGGTAGGATGTAAGGGTAGATTCATCTATATAGATACCATATACTGTGCTGTTTCCAGATAGGTTAGGATGTAAGGGTAGATTTATAATATATGATATATAGATATCATATACTGTGCTGTTCCGGATAGGTGGGATGTAAGGGTAGATTTATCATATATAGATATATAGATACCATATACTGTGCTGGTTACCGGATAGGTAGGATATAAGGGTAGATTTATCATATATATATATAGATATCATATACTGTGCTGGTTACCGGATAGTAGGATGTAAGGGTAGATTTCATATATACTATATAGATACCGTATACTGTGCTGGTTACCGATAGGTAGATGTAAGGGTAGATTTATCATATATAGATATAATATCCATATAGTGTGCTGGTTACCGGATAGGTAGGATGTAAGGGTAGATTTATATCATATATGATATATAGATACCATTACTGTGCTGGTTACCGGATAGGTAGGATGTAAGGGTAGATTTCATATATGATATATAGATACCATACTGTGCTGGTTACCGATAGGTAGATGTGGGTAGATTTATCATATATAGATATATAGATACCATATACTGTGCTGGTTACCGGATAGGTGGGATGTAAGGGGAGATTTTCATATATAGATATATAGAACCATATACTGTGCTGGTTACCGGATAGGTAGGATGTAAGGGTAGATTTATAATATTAATATATAATATCATATACTGTGCTGGTTACCGGATAGGTAGGATGTAGGGTAGATTTATCATATTAGATATATAGATACCATATACTGTGCTGGTTACCGGATAGGTAGATGTAAGGGTAGATTTATCATATATAGATATTATACCATATACTGTGCTGGTTATCGATAGGTAGGATGTAAGGTAGATTTATCATATAAGATATATAGATACCATATACTGTGCTGGTTACCGGATAGGTGGATGTAAGGGTAGATTTATCATATATAGTATATAAGATACCATATACTGTGCTGGTTACCGGATAGGTAGGATGTAAGGGTAGATTTATCATATATAGATATATGATACCATATACTGTGCTGTTTACCGGATAGGTAGGATGAAGGGTAGATTTATCATATATAGATATAAGATACCATATACTGTGCTGGTTACCGGATAGGTGGATTTAAGGGTAGATTTATCATATATAGATATTAGATCCCATATACTGTGCTGGTTACCGGATAGGTAGGATGTAAGGGTAGATTTATCATATATATATATATAGATACATATACTGTGCTGGTTACCGGATAGGTAGGATGTAAGGGTAGATTTATCATATATAGATATATAGATACCATATCTGTGCGGGTTACCGGATAGGTAGGATGTAAGGGTAGATTTATCATATATAGATATAAGATACCATTACTGTGCTGGTTACCAGATAGGTAGGATGTAAGGGTAGATTTATCATATATAGATATATAGATACCATATACTGTGGCTGGTTACCGGATAGGTAGGATGTAAGGGTAGATTTATCATATATAGATTAAAGATACCATATACTGTGCTGGTTACCAGATAGGTAGGATGTAAGGGTAGATTTATCATATTAGATATAGATACCATATACTGTGCTGGTTACCGGTAGGTAGGATGTAAGGGTAGATTTATCAATATAGATATATAGATACCATATACGTGCTGGTTACCGATAGGTAGATGTAAGGGTAGATTTATCATATATAGATATATAGATACATATACTGTGCTGGTTACCGGATAGTAGGATGTTAGGGTAGATTTATCATAATAGATATATAGATATCATATCCTGTGCTGGTTACCGGATAGGTAGGATGTAAGGGTAGATTTAAATATATAGATATTAGATACCATATACTGTGCTGGTTACCGGATAGGTAGGATGTAAGGGTAGATTTATCATATATAATATATAAGATCCATATACTGTGCTGGTTACCGGATAGGTAGGATGTAGGATGTTATCATATATAACATATATAGATACCATATACTGTGCTGGTTACCGGATAGGTAGGATGTAAGGGTAGATTTATCATATATAGATATATAGATACCATATACGGTGATGGTTTCTGGATAGGTAGGATGTAGGGTAGATTTATCATATATAGATATATAGATACCATATACTGTGCTGGTTACTGGATAGGTAGATTTAAGGGTAGATTTATCATATATAGATACCATATACTGTACTGGTTACCAGATAGGTAGGATGTAAGGGTAGATTTATCATATATAGATATATAGATACCATATACTGTGCTGGTTACAGGATAGGTAGGATGTAAGGGTAGATTTATCACATATAGATATATAGATACCATATACTGTGCTGGTTACCGGATAGGTAGGATGTAAGGGTAGATTTATCATATATAGATACATAGATACCATATACTGTGCTGGTTACCAGATAGGTAGGATGTAAGGGTAGATTTATCATATATAGAGACCATATACTGTGCTGGTTACCAGATAGGTAGGATGTAAGGGTAGATTTATAATATATAGATATATAGATATCATATACTGTGCTGGTTACCGGATAGGTAGGATGTAAGGGTAAATTTATCATATATAGATATATAGATACCATATACTGTGCTGGTTACCGGATAGGTAGGATGTAAGGGTAGATTTATCATATATAGATATATAGATATCATATACTGTGCTGGTTACCAGATAGGTAGGATGTAAGGGTAGATTTATCATATATAGATATATAGATACCATATACTGTGCTGGTTACCTGATTGGTAGAATGTAAAGGTAGATTTAAACCTGCCTATTGAGCTTTCTTGACGTAGAGAGAGGGGAATAGAATTCCAGAGGATGGGAGCTACAAGAGAGAAAGGTTTAAGGTTGGAGGAAGCAGTGTGAGTGGGGGGACTGTATAGGAGATGGTTCTGTGATGGGTACAGGGTACGGACAGGGACATATGGGGACACTAGAGAGGAAATATAAGGAGGAGCAGCAGAGCGAAGGGATTTAAATGTTAGGAGAATGATTTATATACAATGCGCTGTTTAACAGGGAGCCAGGTTGTTGTCCGGTACAGAGGAGATTTGGGATCCAGTTTATTAGTGAGCAAAACAATACGTGTGGCAGAGTTTAGTATAGACTGAAGGGGAGAGAGGTGGGAAGCAGGAAGACCAGTAAGTAGTAGGTTGCAATAGTCCAGACGTGATAGGATGAGAGCATGGATAAGCATAGCGGAAGTCAGTAGAAGGAAAAATTGGCAGGTTTTAGCAACAAACATAGTTAATATGTTAGAAAAGGAGATAGAGGAGTCAATAATTTCCCCTAGGCAGCATGCCGATTGGATAGGGAAAATGGGGGTATTGTCAACAGAGATGGAGAAAAATGGGACAGGACCAGGTTTAGGTGGGAAAACAATCAGTTGAGTTTTAGAAAGATTTAATTTGAGGTAGCGTTGAGACATCCAGGAGGAGATGGCAAGGAGACAGTCGGAGACACGTGATTAAATGTCAGGAGTTATTGTCATTAGAAGCACATTAGACCACCTCCTCTCTACACACAATGCTTGGCTATGGCGCCTCCTATAAAGAGCCCAGCACCCTTAATAGAGATTGTTATGGTCTTGCCCTTGATTCAGTGCCCCAATAGAGACCGTTATGGTCTTGCCCTTGACCCAGCACCCCTAATAGAGACCATTATGGTCTTGCCCTTGACCCCGCGCCCCTAATAGAGACAGTTATGGTCTTGCCCTTAACCCAGCACCACCAATAGAGACCGTTATGGTCTTGTCCTTGACCCAGCGCCTGGGTGATTCAGTTGCTCAGTAGAGATCTGAGCATGTGTCTCCCATCCAACAGCCAATCAGTAGAGATTACTGTTAGGGACATTCCATGGTTTATAGCCTAGACCAATAGTAATGGGAACCCCACCAGTCTGCAAATGAAATGAAAACCGGTGTACTGAACATTTATTTGTTTATATTGTTCCAGTAGGAGCCTTTTAAGATACTGCTCTGACCTGAGGAAGAGGGTTGATCCCTCGGAGGCTTGTCTACTAAAATAAACTGTTAGTCCATTAAAAGTATCACAGTACTCTACATTTTACTACATATATTGGACTAATACAACAAAACAACTTTTATTTAAACCAGTCACGTAACCTTTATTCCTGGAAACTCTGGTTCACATAATTGCAGGTGAGAGACTTTCCATAACATCTGATTAAAGTTTCACTTTTGGACTTTAGATTTCATTTGGCAAAGGGCCTGAATGCATTGTCCCAGATAAACTTTACCAGCTTACACATCATGCTGGGTGCCACAGATGTCAACAAACAGGTAACCTCCCTCAATATGATAGACACATGGAGACACACCCCACGTCCACCACATACTCACCCATCACACTATGTCTAGAATACATATCATTATCCTTAGTAAACAGCTACTCCCCGGAACTCTTATCAGATGACTCTAAACTGTCCCCCACTTCTTTACGAGATGACATGCTCCACTATTTAACAGACTCGAGGCCATATTTCTAAAGCCGCGGTATGGCTTTTTAGCGATACTGCGACTTTAACGATGGGTATCGTAAATTTCCGATCGTTAAACCAATCGGAGATTAACGATCGTAAATTTACAATACCGATTGTAGATTTGCGATAATGAAATCCTAGATTAACGATCCCCATAGAATACCATTGCCGTAGTTTACTACCGTACAGTATTCTACGATCGAACTATTTATAATAGTTTATAAATATGGCCCTCAGACACATCACTACAACAAGCACTATATACCATAAACTAATTCTCAGGCCTGGATGTCAATTAGGATAGCTTTCCTCCAACCAGAGTCAACCAGAACAGACTCCCAGACTCCCCCTCCATAGAGTGTCTGTCTTTAAATATCTAGGCATCCACATCACTAGACAACAAAAAGAATATTTAATACACAACATAGAACCACTAATACAAACCCTCAAGGACAGAACCCAAATTTGGAGCAGGCTCCCACTGGGAATCACAGGAAAAGCCAATCTCATTAAAATGATCCTACTCCCTAATTTTCTATATATCCTTTGGCACTCAAATACCCAAAATACATTCCACTCAATTACTTTAAAGGGCATCTATAGTGGGAAAATGAACTTTTTTTTCTTTCTTTCCATGTGTTCTTTAATTCCCCACAACCCCCAGACTGTCTTCACTTTGTTCAGATTCCCTCTATGTCCTGAGATACACCAGTTAGAAGAATATGTGATTGCATTCCGCTACTCCTACTTGGACTGTCAATCAAATTCCTGTGACGTGATTCCCCCCTCCCTGCTCTGTAATAAACAGAGATAACCGCATTAGCAGGGGGAGAGAGGTAGCTTTGATGGTAGATATAAGGCTGCACTTGACCCCCCTTCTTAATAGCTTTCACTGATTGATGATGGGTCACAAAGAGAGAGATCATAAACTGTACTGTTCTCCTTCTTCCGTGTCTCCAGGACAGCTTGCTTTCTATTGGTCACTGTGTGTGGGTGTGTTTTTCAGGATGTTGAACTTTTAACTCCTACTGCACATAAAAAGCTTGTCGGTTAGCCGGAGTTGAGACATGGAGGAGGTAACAGAGGGGAGGGGGGAGTGCTGCACACAGATCTGACACCATGGTTAAACAAAGTCACTGACAGAGATAGGATTAAGGCAGCACAGAGTACATGAATTTAACTTTGCAAAGGGGCTATGTGTTTTTTTCACTATAGATGTCCTTTAAGATATTCGACTCATTGTTAAAATTATTTGTATAGGGACCAACTAGACATAAAGTAGGCTTATGGATCCAGCCTACTCTTCCACAAATTGATTCTTGGAAGGAAGTGTTTAACATAGATCTCGTTATAGTAAAATAATGTACACCCACAGGGGTAGCCCAGATAAATACCAAAAGATATGGAAAAGGTGGTAAGAGTCCTCAGAAACATTCAATAAGACCAAATAAGACCATAGAATATTTTCCACCAGAACGAGAGGGAACGATTGTCTCATCTGGTAGCTAGACCCACTTTCTAACATGGTGTTTTGTCCACAGACATCAGATCGAAATGCAATACACTGTCAAATATTCTTGGGCAGGTTCTCATTCATCCAGGTCATGGTATATCTGTAATATTCATCCGTCCAGGTCATGGTATATCTGTAATATTCATCCATCGAGGTCACGGTATATCTGTAATATTCATCCATCCAGGTCATGGTATATCTGTAATATTCATCCATCCAGGTCACGGTATATCTGTAATATTCATCCATCCAGGTCACGGTATATGTGTAATATTCATCCATCCAGGTCACGGTATATCTGTAATATTCATCCATCCAGGTCACGGTATATCTGTATATTCATCCGTCCAGGTCCAGGTATATCTGTAATATTCATCCATCCAGGTCACGGTAATATCTGTAATATTCATTCCATCCAGGTCACGGTATATCTGTAATATTCATCCATCCAGGTCACGGTTATCTGTAATATTCATCCATCCAGGTCACGTATATCTGTAATATTCATCCATCCAGGTCACTAGATCTGTAATATTATTCATCCAGTCCACGTATATCGGTAATATTCATCCGTCCAGGTCATGGTATATCTGTATTTCATCCATCCAGGTCACGGTATATCTGTAATATTCATCCATCCAGGTCACGGTATATTTGTAATATTCATCCATCCAGGTCACGGTATATGTGTAATATTCATCCATCCAGGTCACGGTATATCTGTAATATTCATCCATCCAGGTCACGGTATATCTGTAATATTCATTCATCCAGTCACGGTATATTCTGTAAATTCATCCGTCCAGGTCATGGTTATCTGGTAATATTCATCCATCCAGGTCACGGTATATCTGTAATATTCATCCATCCAGGTCACGGTATATGTGTAATATTCATTCATCAGGCATGGTATATCTGTTGTATTCATTCATCCAGGTCATGGTATATCTGTTGTATACCATTTTGATCCAATTGAATACAACAGATAATACACTGTCAACTGTTTTATTTGTTAACACTCTAGTTTATTTACAATGCAGGAAGTTGTACAAGTAATATGGAACCGACAGCCCCAAAATACAATGCAATGTTGAATCCAAAAGTAAAATGTACCAAACTCAACAAACTCTTACATCCATTTTTATAGCACAGAACTGTGCCAGTAATGAGGTAATTTACGGGAAGGCACATTGTTCTTTATAACACAACAGAGAAAATATTACCCACACACCCCATTAGGGGAGGGTGTGTGGGTAATAGAGGTACTGGTACTGACATTTAATGGAATTCTATGGAAAGCACCTGCAGATTTTTTTAAAACAAACATATTCACCTCTCAGAGGCTGTTGAACGGGAGGGCTGAACCTTCCATACCTCCAGTTTAGAAGAAACTGTTAAGTCAGCCCTCCAGTTTCACCAGACACTGTTAGGTCAGCCCTCCAGTTCACCAGATACTGTTAGGTCAGCCCGCCAGTTCACCAGATTACTGTTAGTCAGCCCTCCAGTTCACCAGATACTGTTAGGTCAGCCCTCCAGTTCACAGACACTGTTAGGTCAGCCCTCCAGATCACCATCCACTGTTAGGTCAGCCCTCGAGATAACCAGACACTGTTAGGTCAGTCCTTCAGATAAAAAGACACTGTTAGGTCAGTCCTTCAGTTCACCAGCCACTATTAGGTCAGTCCTTCAGTTCAACAGCCACTGTTAGGTCAGCCCTCCATTTCAGCAGACACGTTAGGTAAGACTGGTAGCTACAAGTTTGCCCACAGTGACTGGTACATACAAGTTTGCCCACAGTGACTGGTACATACAAGTTTGCCCACAGTGACTGGTACATACAAGTTTGCACATGACTGCCATACAAGTTTGCCCACAGTGACTGGTACATACAAGTTTGCCCACAGTGACTGGTACCTACAAGTTTACCCACAGTGACTGATATCTACATGTTTGCCCACAGTGACTGGTAGCTACAGGTCATGGTATATGTGGTATTCAGGTAGATCAAACGTTTTGAAGACGTTTCGCTAGTCATCCGACTGGCTTTTTAAATTCAGACTGGTAATGTTTTTTGCGCTGTAGTTACTGTAAATCTGCATTTAATTATTTTAGATATTTCAAAATAAGCCCATTAAAGGAGAACTAACTCTTAACTCTTACACCTTAAAGGGAATCTATACTCCAAAAAAATAGAATTTTCAAAAATTATACAAAGATACAACAAGATCCCACTACTTCAAAACTTTTTTTCGGATTTTAAATCTGAGACGTAGATCCTGAGAAATCATCATTTAAATCACAGCATTTACAGGGAAAGACCTGTCACTCCAGGAGCAAAGATTATAATATGTGACCCATTCCTGACCTCTTACTAGGACTCTTAAGCTGCCAGCACACTTTCTGCAACAATGATGAGAATCAGCAGAGAAAAGAAGGCAGGGGAAGGGGAAGGGAGATGTGTAAGCAGGGCAGGGTCTATGGTGAGGCTGTGCAGAACCTATAAGTGTCGCAGACACTACAAGGAGGCAGTGAGTAATGGAGGTGGGGGCAGTTAGGAGCACTCAATAAACATTAATAATTTAATGACAAAGCAAGCAGAGATAGATATGGGAATACCACCATTTTACTTCTCTCAAATTGTAGTTTCAGATAATGTAAAGTTGTTTGAGTCAGTATAATGTCACTTTAAGAGAAAGGTTAGTAAAATCTGTACTCGATAGGCCATGGTTATCATATCATATTACCTGCCCGAGGCTTCCCTTCCTGAGTATCTCTATGTTTTACATTAGTGCCAATACAGACCTGCCCTGGCACATACACTACATTAATGTCCATAATACCGCTCATAATGATGTCAATATTGCAAAACACAAGACTAGATAATGCTAATTGCAACCAATCAATGAAAACCAGAAAAACATCGAATTCATTTTTTTACCGGAGTTTCCATCTGATTAACAGTCTAGACTCGGTGATGAATGATTTTCTCTCACCGCCTTACTAAGACTTTCCATACATGTGGGTCGTCCGACTGCTGGGGCCTTTATTTTGGTTGATTGGACTGTCCAGATAATTCAGGTGGAAATAAAATATTCCAGTATATTCCAGCCCTAATATCTTTAAAGGGAATGTCCACCCCTGAATTTCCCCCAAACCTAACATTGCAAGGTTTAAATGTAACTAGAGATGGGCGAGCTTTTGAACCATATAGAAAGTTCGAAAACGGACCCATTAAAGTCAATGGGAGTCAAATAGTTTGAAAAGTTCTAATGAAATACAATTAAAATATCAATGGTAACTTAATGTAAATGGCTGTGGTACCTAGGAAATGGTCTGGGGAACATGTTCCAATATCCAGGACTTTCGAAAAATCAATTTTACTCTCACGCGCTACTTTCGAGCTCTCGCGTTCGAACATTCGAAAATTATCCAATTAACGATGCGTGGATTCGATACTCGCATATAGGTATAATAGACATTTTACTAGTGGATTCGATACTCGCATATAGGTATAATAGACATTTTACTCTCAGATTCGATACTCGCGTATAGGTATAATAGACATTTTACTAGTGGATTCGATACTCGCGTATAGGTATAATAGACATTTTACTAGTGGATTCGATACTCGCATATAGGTATAATAGACATTTTACTAGTGGATTCGATACTCGCATATAGGTATAATAGACATTTTACTAGTGGATTCGATACTCGCGTATAGGTATAATAGACATTTTACTTGCAGATTCGATGCTCGCGTATAGGTATAATAGACATTTTACTTGCAGATTAGATGCTCGCGTATAGGTATAATAGACATTTTACTCGGGATTCGATTGCTCGTATAGGTATAATAGAATTTTACTCGCGGATTCGATGCTCACATATAGATATAATAGACATTTTACTAGCAATTCGTGCTAGCGTATAGTTCGATACTCGCGTATAGGTATAATAGACATTTTACTCGCAGATTCGATGCTCGCGTATAGTTTCGATACTCGCGTATAGGTATAATAACATTTTACTAGCGGATTTGATACTCGCGTAAGGTATAATAGACATTTTACTCGCAGATCGATGCTCGCTATAGTTCGATACTCGCGTATAGGTATAATAGACATTTTACTAGCGGATTTGATACTCGCGTATAGGTATAATAGGCATTTTACTCGCAGATTCGATGCTCCGCGTATAGGTATAATAACATTTTACTAGCGGATTTGATACTCGCGTATAGGTATAATAGACATTTTACTAGCGGATTCGATACTCGCGTAAGGTATAATAGACATTTTTACTCGCAGATTCGATGCTCGCGTATAGGTATAATAGACATTTTACTCGCGGATTCGATACTCGCGTATAGGTATAATAGACATTTTACCTCGCAGATTCGATGCTCGCGTATAGGTATAAATAGACATTTTACTCGCGATTCGATGCTCGCTTATAGGTATAATAGACATTTTACTTGTGGATTCATGCTCGCGTATAGGTATAATAGCATTTTACTTGTGGATTCAATGCTCGCTTATAGGTATAATAGACATTTTACTCGCGGATTCGATGCTCGCGTAAGGTATAATAGACATTTTACTCGCGGATTCGATGCTGCGCGTATAGGTATAATAGACATTTACCTCCGATTCGATACTCGTGTATAGGTATAATAGACATTTTACGCGCGTTCGATACTCGTGTATGGTATAATAGACATTTTACCGCGGATTCGATCTCGCGTATAGGTATAATAGACTTTTACTCGCGGATTCGATCTCGCGTATAGGTATAATAGACATTTTACTCGCAGATTCGATGCTCGCGTATAGGTATAATAGACATTTTACTCGCGGATTCGATGCTCCGCTTATAGGTATAATAGACATTTTACTCGCGATTCGATGCTCGCGTATAGGTATAATAGACATTTTACTCTCAGCTCATACTCGCGTATAGGTATAATGACATTTTACTCGCGGTTCGATGCTCGCGTATAGGTATAATAGACATTTTACTCGCGGATTCGATGCTCGTTATAGGTATATGACATTTTCTCGCGGATTCGATGCTCGTATAGGTATAATAGACATTTTACTCGCGGATTCGATGCTCGCGTATAGTATAATAGACATTTTACAGCGGATTCGATGCTCGCGTATAGGTATAATAGACATTTTACTCGCGGATTCGATGCTCGCGTATAGGTATAATAGACATTTTACTCGCGGATTCGATGCTCGTGTATAGGTATAATAGACATTTTACTCGCGGATTCGATGCTCGCGTATAGGTATAATAGACATTTCACTCACGGATTCGATGCTCGCGTATTGGTATAATAGACATTTTACTCGCAGATTCGATACTCGTGTATAGGTATAATAGACATTTTACTAGCGGATTCGATACTCACGTATAGGTATAATAGACATTTTACTCGCAGATTCGATACTCGTGTATAGGTATAATAGACATTTTACTAGCGGATTCGATACTCACGTATAGGTATAATAGACATTTTACTCGCAGATTCGATACTCGTGTATAGGTATAATAGACATTTTACTCTCAGATTCGATGCTCGCGTATAGGTATAATAGACATTTTACTCGCAGATTTGATGATCGCGTATAGGTATATAGACATTTTACTAGTGGATTCGATGCTCGCGTATAGGTATAATAGACATTTTACTCGCAGATTTGATGATCGCGTATAGGTATATAGACATTTTACTCGCGGATTCGATGCTCGCGTATAGGTATAATAGACATTTTACTCGCAGATTCGATACTCGCGTATGTAAAATAGACATTTTACTCGCAATTTGATGATCGCGTATAGGTAATAGACATTTTACTCGCGGATTCGATGCTCGCGTAGGTATATAGCATTTTACTCGCAGATTCGATACTCGCGTTGGTATAATAGACATTTTACTCGCAGATTTGATGATCGCGTATAGGTATATAGACATTTTACTCGCGGATTCGATGCTCGCGTATAGGTATAATAGACCATTTACTCGCAGATTCGATACTCGCGTATAGGTATAAAAAGACATTTTGCTCGCAGATTCGATACTCGCGTATAGGTATAAATGACATTTTACTCGCGGATTCATCTCGCGTATAGGTATATAGACATTTTACTCGCAGATTCGATACTCCGTATAGGTATAATAGTCATTTTACTCGCAGATTCGATACTCGCGTATAGGTATAATAGACATTTTACTAGCAGATTCGATGCTCGCGTATAGGTATAATAGACATTTTACTCGCAGATTCGATACTCGCGTATAGGTATAATAGACATTTTACTAGCAGATTCGATGCTCGCGTATAGGTATAATAGACATTTTACTAGCGGATTCGATACTCGCGTATAGGTATAATAGACATTTTAACTCGCAGATTTGATGATCGCGTATATTATTAGACATTTTACTCGCGGATTCGGCTCGCGTTAGGATAATAGACATTTTACTCGCAGATTCGATACTCGCGTTAGTTTAATAGACATTTTGCTCGCAGATTCGGTGCTCGTGTATAGGTATAATAGACATTTTACTCTCAGATTCGATACTCGTGTATAGGTATAATAGACATTTTACTCGCAATTCGATACTCTGTATAGGTATAATAGACATTTTACTCTCAGATTCGATACTCGTGTATAGGTATAATAGACATTTTACTCTCAGATTCGATACTCGCGTATAGGTATAATAGACATTTTACTGGTGGATTTGATGCTCGCGTATAGGTATAATAGACATTTTACTCGCAGATTCGATGCTCGTGTATAGGTATAATAGACATTTTACTCTCAGATTCGATACTCGCGTATAGGTATAATAGAAACATTTTACTCGCGATTCGATGCTCGTGTATAGGTATATAGACTTTTACTCTCAGATTCGATACTCGCGTTAGGTTATAATTGACATTTTACTCTCAGGTTCGATACTCGCGTAGGTATAATAGACATTTTACTCTCAGATTCGATCTCGTATAGGTATAATAGACATTTTACTCCAGATTCGATACTCGCGTATAGGTATAATAGACTTTTACTCGCAGATTTGATGCTGCGTATAGGTATATAGACATTTTTACTCGCGGATTCGATGCTCGTGTATGGTATAATGACATTTACTCTCAGATTCGATACTCGTAGAGTATAATAGACATTTTACTCGCGGATTCGATACTCGCGTATAGGTATAATAGACAATTTACTCGCGGATTCGATACTCGCGTATAGGTATAATACACATTTTACTCGCGGATTCGATGCTCGCGTATAGGTATAATAGACATTTTACTCGCAGATTCGATTCCTCGAATGTCGAATATCTGATAATTATCGAAAGTCCGGAAAATATCGAAAATCCGGGTCTGGGATAGTTTGAGAAGTCAGAGTCTGTTTGAACTCGAATAGTTCGGCTCGAACTCGGGTTCGAGTTTGAGTTTGAGTCCATCTCTAAATGTGACGTGACGTCTTAGACAATTTGTATTGTTTTGCGGAAAGAGCTACATACACCAAAACGTCACAATAAACACAATACGGTGAGCGTATTTACAAGCCTCCCAACAACATTTAAACCTTGCAAGGTCAAGTTTTGGGGGGATGATTAGCCGATATGCTAATTGTAGTTTGGGGGTGAACATTCCCTTTAACTAGAATCCTGCACTCCAGTGCAACCAACTAATTTGTTCTACCTGTTACCGCCTCCTTAATTCAAATTGTCGCGGTCGAGATATATTTCGAGGGTGCGTTTGATTTTTTACACTGGTCGATTGGCTTGTGGGGAATTTCTTAGTTTACTCGACAATTGGCACAGGTGCCCAAAAAGTCCTTTAATTATTATTTATCACGCACATGCACAGATTATCATTCAGTTTCCTCTGGGTTGTGCCCGGTATTAGTCATAATCAATGTTGCAATACAGTGCCAGTCCTCTGTCTCTGGAACCTTAAAGGAGAGTTATACTCATGCATTAACTGATATCTTTCTAGTAGAAGCTCCTCCCCCTCCTTCATTAACATATGTTCTCCAGTGCCTGATGGGGAATAGCCAGTGACAGCGACTGTGGGAGGAGCCAGAATGTTACTGCATGGTTCTATAGGAGTCTGAGCATTGAAATATATTATTAGTTTTCTATTTACAAACTGGGAGCATTCCTGCATTCTCTGAACAGTCTAAACGTGTCTGCTCATGATCTGGAATCAGTGTCCTTGGGGAGTTTCACAGGACTAGAAAGTTTTACATTTTTCCAGGTATGGATATTTAAGTACATCACACAAATTTAAAATGTTGGTGTTTTACGGGGTGGGGAATAGGAGGTGTTTATACATTTATAAACCTTGGGGGTTATTCAATAAAGTTCTTATCGTTTAAAATGGGGCTAATTTTGCCCCAACCAATCAGATGTTAGCTTTCAAATGTTACATAAGTTCTGATTGGTTTGGGGCAAAATTAGCACCATTTTAAACGATAAAACTTATATTGAATAACCCTGCTTGTCTTTAACTTTAATGTTAATATTTAAGCAGTATTACTTGGCTTGTGTAGCTCCTACCTGACCTTGGGAACAAGGTTCCGTGCGTGTAAGTTTACTAGTAGGTAAGTATTGTAGGCTACATAACTATTATCTTAACATTCAGCATACCAGGGTCTTACTGTGCACTAGAGTGACCTGCGTGAACGTGTTTGCGAGTTTTGCCTGTGGGTAACTGTGATTTTATAATGTGTTTAAATTCTTGTTATGTAATTGATAATCATGTGATGCAGGTAGCCTGGGATTAGACTGAGGAGATGTCCCATAGGAACGTCCACATCATTCCAGGTGAGATCAGATACCGGGCTTATAGCTCTCTTGATAATTACTTAAAGGAATAGTTTTACACCAAAATTGCATTGATTGAAGACCAGGAGGATAATGAGCTATGTCCTACCTCCCGTTCTTCAATCAATGCTAGTGGGCCATTATAAACTTAAAGCAAACTTACCTGTTACTTACCTGTTACTGAATTCCCGCCCACTTCCGGGTTTCTGTTTAACTATACACGGCATTATTGGGCATGTGCAAAATAGCTGTACTGAACCAGGAAGCGGTCGGGACCATTCAGTGCTGCTGCTGAGGGTTCCTGGCTCCACTTGCATTGATTGGAAACAGGAGGTAGGACACAGCTCATATCCTCCCAGTCTTCAATCATGCATAAAGGAACAGTTGACTTTGGTAGTGAACTATTCCTTAATACTAAAACTGGAATGAAGTTTTTTCTGTCATGCTGTTAATCTGTTACTATGATGTAAACTGATGCCATTCCTTATATCCCTTTAATTCTTTCAGCTTCATGACTCACGGAGAGATAACATGGACTGGCTGCATTTCCTGATTTTTCTCTCCCCTTTAACCGGAGCGTTTTCTCAAAGTAAGTCAACTCCCATAAACTATGCAAAGTGGTGCAAATTGTAACCAACGCAATCTCTGCAGAAAAGGCAATGTGAAGGTTACAACCTAGGAATCCTTGGCCCATCTTATGTAATAAGGCAGCTGTAAACATGCCCGGACAATGGACACATATGCTCTAGCTTCACGTCACAATGTGGAGGGTGTGTGCGCTGCGGGGGTTGCTAAAATATAAATAAGCCAATAAGAATTCTCTCTTTCCCAACTAGCAGATAGTTGTAACTCTCACCCGTGTAGCATTGGGGAGAATGGTTCTGTCATTTTCTGCCACTCCTTTCTACTGAGTTTTGATTGGTTTACCTGGTGGTCCTTATTAATTACAGACATGTAAGAAGAAAAGTGCATGTTGGGTACTACCGGTCACTGGGAGTCTTTCAAGGTAAAAGATCAAATAAAAACACCAAGCAAGAAAAATCTGAACATGAAAATTCTATATGTTCAAAAAGTCTCAGCCAATCACTGAGCGGCTGCCAGTTCATCCGCTTCTGCTTCTTTTGCAATCGGGAAACACAGCAAGAAGGCTGGGATGGGAACGAGGTAATTGTAGGATTCGATTTTTTGCCATATAGACCTAGGTGAGGTCTAGGTAACTGGACACTCACAGGAGCAATAGCCTATTTTTGCAAAATAAAAAGTGAACGTAGCAGCGGGAGGGAGGAGGGGAACCCCACTGAGCATGCCAGAAACCTCTAGGAGGACGAGTTAGTGGGTGGAACCAATTACACCAGGAAAAGGCTCCTATTCTTCAATTTCTTAGACTTTATTGCGGCCATGCGGGATAACCATATGCAGCACAATAGAAAGGTAAGGGTCATTTAACACTACGCAGTGGGCTCAGCATTGGGGCAAAATTCAATTGGGGGTGGACACGCTACTTATAGTTTAGTTCAGTTTGACATGTGGTGGTGGGGAAGCTTTTAGAAGGAATATTAGATATTGGAATATATTTACATTATAAGTAGGTCCCAGCGTGGGTTATGGGTAATAGATCCTGCTAAACATCTTATCATAATCTATCTGGCTTTGTGACATATCACAAAGCCAGAAAGCGGGACTGGACTGGTGAAGAAAGTTTTTCTAGGGCCGATCAACTGGCTGGTATTGGGCACACTAGTGTCACTGTGATCCGCTAACTGGAGGTAATGTTAGATTCCGGTGCATTGTAGTGTGGCCTCAGCCTAAGTAGTTCTGCTGCGATCTAAACTGAATCCATGGGGGAGGCCATCCGTTCAGTCCCTCATCCTCGGTACTAATTTATGGCTGGAAGATGAGGAGCTAGGGGAGTTAGTTTGGTTCTCCTTAACCTTGATTGACCATTTCTGATAGTGATGTAAGGACGACAACGCTTTTTCACCTGGGCCAATCATTTGTCAATAATATTCAAAAGCAAATTGATTGCCCAGGACAGGAATTCAGCAAGTCAGTGATAGGTGGATTTATTTCTAGTGATGTCATGCCTTCTATCTATAACCTCACACTATCTGTTCCTAGTGATTTCATGCCTTCTATCTATAACCTCACACTATCTGTTCCGATGATGTCATGCCTTCTAGCTATAACCTCACACTATCTGTTGCTAGTGATGTCATGCCTTCTAGCTATAACCTCACACTATCTGTTCCTAGTGATGTCATGACTTCTATCTATAACCTCACACTATCTGTTCCTAGTGATGTCATGACTTCTATCCTATACCTCACACTATCTTGTTCCAATGATGTCATGCCTTCTATCTTAACCTCAAAACTATCTGTTCCTAGTGATGTCATGCCTTCTATCAAACCTCACACTATCTGTTCTTATGAATCTGCCTTTCTATCTATAACCTCACACTATCTGTTCCTAGTGATGTCATGACTTCTATCTATAACCTCACACTATCTGTTCCTAGTGATGTCATGACTTCTATCTATAACCTCACACTATCTGTTCCTAGTGATGTCATGCCTTCATCTATAACCCTCACACTATCTGTTCCTAGTGATGTCATGCCTTCTCTCTATAACCTCACACATATCTGTTCTTATGATATCATGCCTTCTATCTATAACCTCACACTATCTGTTCCTAGTGATGTCATGACTTCTATCTATAACCTCACACTATCTGTTCCTAGTGATGTCATGCATTCTATCTATAACCTCACACTATCTGCTCCTATGATGTCAATGCCTTCTATCTATAACCTCACACTATCTGTTCCTAGTGATGTCATGCCTTCTATCTATAACCTCACACTATTCTGTTCCTTTATGGAATAAATATCAGCAGAAATCTCTCACTTCCCCTAGTTGCTCAGCTGGATTGTGGATCATCTGTGTTGAATTTTTGCCAACACAAGCGACTGTGATTGCAAATCTAAGCCTTCAGCCGCCATCAAGATGCCGTACTTACCTACAGCAAAGCCACACTAACTACAAATCCTGAAAGATACTACACAAGGGAAGGAGATGTAACTATGGAGCAGGGTGCCAGCTCCGTGACCCTAATTATTAACAATGTTGTAAAATATAAGAACGAGACTTCATGTTGCAATAAACCAACCAGAGGAGTACCTGACAACAAAGATCAACCTTCACAGCCTAAAGGTAATAAGAACGGGGGTTATCGGGGTCAGCAGACAGGAATGGATAGAACAGCCTAGCAGACCAATGTGTAATGTTTGAATGGTAGGGCAGGAACAAAATAGATGATAGCTAAGGACCTAACCAAATGTGTCTCTGTAATAGTCTCTCCTAGTTAACTTACCTCCGACATTACTGGAAACCTGTAGAACATAAATTCAATAATTCTAAGAAAATAAACATTTTATGAACTTTAAATGCACTTATTACCTTAAGTTCCCTTTTAACCTTACCACCTTCTTTGTCTATCGAACCCTCCATGGAAGACTGTTCAACTGTTATAGTATGGTATATAAAGGCCATTTCCTTTTCCAATCCATTTATATTTTTGTTTAACCCCTGAATCCCAGAATTCAATACTTCCCTCAAAAGGACGTTCCGGAGCCAGACCTATAGTCTGGTGATCCCTGTCTCCTTCTGTAAGATACTGATACCCATCACCGAACCATGCTCCTATTACAGTCCACCACTTCACAAATGCTCTCAACACCTTAACCTTTCTCTCTGTAGCCTACCATCCTCTGGAATTCTATTCCCTCTTCTTACGTCAAGAAAGCTCATAGGCAGGTTTAAATCTACCTTTACATTCACCAATCAGGTAACCAGCACAGTATATGGTATCTATATATTATATGTAAATTACCCTTACATCCTACTATCTGGTAACCGCACAGTATATGATATCTATATATCTATATATGATAAATCTACCCTTACATCCTACCTATCGGTAACCAGCACAGTATATGGTATCTAATATCATATATGATAAATTTACCCTACATCCTAACTATCCGGTAACCAGCACAGTATATGATATTATTAATATATATTATAATCTACCCTTACATCCTACCTATCTGGTAACCAGCACAGTATATAGGTCTCTATATATGATAAATCTACCCTTACATCCTACCTATCTGGTAACCAGCACAGTATAGGTATGTATCTATATATGATAAATCTACCCTTAAATCCTACCTATCCGGTAACCAGCACAGTAATGGTATCTAATATCTATATGTGATAAATCTACCCTTACATCCGACCTATCCTGTAACCAGCACACGTATATGGTATCTATATATCTATATATGATAAATCTCCCCTTACATCCTACCTATCTGGTAACCAGTACAGTATATGGTATCTATATATGATAAATCTACCCTTTCATCCTACCTATCCAGTAACCAGCACAGTATATGGTATCTATATATCTATATATGATAAATCTACCCTTACATCACTACCTATCCAGAAAACGCCATCCAGTATATGGTATCTATATATCTATATATGATAAATCTACCCTTACATCCTACCTATCCGGTAACCAGCAAAGTATATGGTATCTATATATGTATATATGATAAATCTATCCTTAACATCCTACCTATCCGGTAACCAGCACAGTATATGGGATCTATATACTATATATGATAAATCTACCCTTACATCCTACCTATCCGGTAACAGCAAGTTATATGGTATCTATATATTCTATATATTATAAATCTACCCTGACATCCACCTATCCGGTAACCAGCACAGTATATGATATCTATATATCTATATGATAAATCTACCCTACATCCTACCTATCCGGTAACCAGCACAGATATGATATCTAATATCTAATATGATAAAATCTACCCTTACATCCACCTACGGTAAAAGCACAGTATATGGATCTATATATCTATATATGATAAATCTACCCTTACATCCTACCTATCCGGTAACCAGCACAGTATATGGTATTGTAATCTATATATGATAAAATCTACCCTTACATCCTACTATCTGGTAACCAGCACAGTATATGGTATCGTATATCTATATATGAAAATCTACCCTTAATCCTACCTATCCGGTAAACAGCACAGTATATGGTATCTATATATCTATATATGATAAATCTACACTTACATCCTACCATATCTGGTAACCAGCACAGGAATATGGTATCTATCTATTATAGATATAAAATCTACCCACATCCTACCATCCGGTAACCAGCACAGTATATGGTATCTATATTATATATGATAAACTACCCTTACATCCTACCTATCCGGTAACCAGCCACAGTATATGGTATCTAATATATATAATGATGAAATCTACCCTTACATCCTACCTACCGGTAACCAGACAGTATATGGGATCTATAATCTCTATATGATAAATCTACCTTACATCCCAACTATCCGGTAACCAGCACAGTATATGGTTCTATATATCTATATATGATAAATCTACCCTTACATCCTACTATCCGGTAACCAGCACAGTATATGGTTCTATATATCTAATATGAAAACTACCCTTACATCCTACCTATCCGGTAACCAGCACAGTATATGGTATCTATAGATATATATATGATAAATCTACCCTGTACATCCTACTATCCGGTAACCAGCACAGTATATGGTATCTATATATCTATATATGATAAATCTACCCGACATCCTACCTATCCGAAACCAGCACAGTATATGGTATCTATATATCTATATATGATAAATCATACCCTACATCCTACCTATCCGGTAACCAGCACAGTATATGGTATCTATTATATCATATATGATAAATCTACCCTTACATCCTACCTATCCGGGACCAGCACAGTATATGTATCTATATATATATATTATAAATCTACCCTTACATCCTACCTATCCGGTAACCAGCACAGATATGGTATCTATATATCTATATATGATAAATCTCCCTTACATCCCACCTATCCGGTAACCAGCACCAGTATAGGTATCTATATATCTATATATGATAAATCTACCCTTACATCCTACCTATCCGGTAACCAGCACAGTTATATGGTATCTATATATCTATATATGATAATCTACCCTTACATCCCACCTATCCGGTAACCAGCACAGTATATGTATCATATATCTATATATGATAAATCTACCCTTACATCCTACCTATCCGGTAACCAGCACACTATATGGTATCTATATATCTATATATGATAAATTATACCTTACATCCTACCTATCTGGTAACCAGCACAGTATACGGTATCTAATATGTATATATGAAAAAATCTACCCTTACATCTCTACCTATCCGGTAACCAGCACAGTATATGAATCATATATCTATTATATGATAAATCTTACCCTTATATCCTACTCTATTCGGTAACCAGCACAGTATATGGTATCTATATATCTATATATGATAAATATACCTTACATCCCACCTATCCGGTAACCAGCACAGTATATGATATCGATATATCTATATATTATAAATCTACCCTTACATCCTACCTATCGGTAACAGCACAGTATATGGTATCTATATATGAGAATCTACCCTTACATCCTACCTATCTGGTAACCAGCACAGTATATGGTATCTATGTATCATATATGATAAATCTACCCTTACATCCTACTATCCGGTAACCAGCACAGTATATGGTATCTATATATCTATATATGATAAATCTACCCTTACATCCTACCTATCCTGTAAACAGACAGTATATGGTATCTATATATCTTATATGATAAATCTACCTTACATCTACCTACGGTAACCAACACAGTACATGGTATCTATATATCTATTATATGAGAAAATCTACCCTTACATCCTACCTATCCAGTAACCATCACAGTATATGGTATCTATATATTATATATGATAAATCTACCCTAACATCCTACCTATCCGGTAACAGCACAGTCTATGATATCTATATATCTATATATGATAAATCTACCCTTACATCCTACCAATCCGGTAACCAGCACAGATAATGATATCTATATATCTATATATATAAATCTACCCTTACATCCTACCTATCTGGTAACCAGCACAGTATATGGTATCTATATATGATGAATCTACCTACATCCTACCTATCTGGTAACCAGCACAGTATATGGTATCTATGTATCTATATATGATAAATCTACCCTTACATCCTACCTATCCGGTAACCAGCACGTATATGGTATCTATATATCTATATATGATAAATCTACCCTTACATCCTACCTATCCTGTAACCAGCACAGGTATTGGTATCTATATCTATATATGATAAATCTACCCTACATCCTACCTATCCGGTAACCAACACAGTACATGGTATCTATATATCTATATATGATAAATCTACCCTTACATCCTACCTATCCAGTAACCATCACAGTATATGGTATCTATATATCTATATTGAAAATCTACCTAACATCCTACCTATTCGGTAACCAGCACAAGTCTATGATATATATATATCTATATATGATAAATCTTAACCACATCCTACCTATCCGGTAACCAGCACAGTATATGATATCTATATATCTATATATGTAAATTACCCTTACATCCTACCTATCTGGTAACCAGCACAGTATATGGTATCTATATATCTATATATGATAAATTTTACCCTACATCACCTATGCGGTAACCAGCACAGTATATGATATCTATATATCTATATATGATAAATCTACATTACATCTACCATCGGTAACCAGCACAGTATAGCTATCTATATATCTATACATGATAAATCTACCCTTACATCCTACCTATCTGGTAACCAGCACAGTATATGGTACTATATATCTATATATGGATAAATCTACCCTTACATCCTACCTATCCGGTAACCAACACAGTATATGGTATCTATATATCTAGGGTAGGAAGTGGAGGATAATGAAGTGATCCTGATCTTAGCACAGCTCTGTGTAATGTATTTCTCTATAGTGTACCTATTTAAAGGGGAATGTTGGAGGGTAGGAAGTGGAGGATAATGAAGTGAACCTGATCTTAGCACAGCTCTGTGTAATGTATTTCTTATAGTGTACCTATTTAAAGGGGAATGTTGGAGGGTAGGAAGTGGAGGATAATGAATGAGTGAACCTGATCTTAGCACAGCTCTGTGTAATGTATTTTCAATAGTGTACCTATTTAAAGGGGAATGTTGGAGGGTAGGAAGTGGAGGAAATGAAGTGAACCTGATCTTAGCACAGCTCTGTGTAATGTATTTCTCTATAGTGTCTATTTAAAGGGAATGTGAAGGGTAGGAAGTGGAGGATAATGAAGTGAAACCTGATCTTAGCACAGCTCTGTGTAATGTATTCTCTATAGTGTCCTATTTAAAGGGGAATGTTGAAGGGTAGGAAGTGGAGGATAATGAAGTGAACCTGATCTTAGCACAGCTCTGTGTAATGTATTTCTCTATAGTGTCCCTATTTAAAGGGGAATGTTGAAGGGTAGGAAGTGGAGGATAATGAAGTGAACCTGATTTAGCACAGCTCTGTGTAATGTATTTCTCATAGTGTACCTATTTAAAGGGGAATGTTGGAGGGTAGGAAGTGGAGGATAATGAAGTGACCTGATCTTAGCACAGCTCTGGATCATTGAAAATCGAAAGTAGACAATCATTGAAAATCGAAAGTAGACGATCATTGAAAATCGAAAGTAGACGATCATTGAAAATCGAGAGTAGACGATCATTGATAATCGAGAGTAGACAATCACTGAAAATCGAAAGTAGACAATCATTGAAAATCGAAAGTAGACAATAAATGAAAATCGAAAGTAGAAAATCAATGAAAATCGAAAGTAGACAATCAATGAAAATCGAAAGTAGACAATCATTGAAAATCGAAAGTAGACAATCATTGAAAATCGAAAGTAGACAATCAATGTAAATCGAAAGTAGACAATCATTGAAAATCGAAAGTAGACGATTTTCAAAAAACGAAAAACTAAAGTAGCAGATTTTCGAAAATTGAAACTCGAACTTTTCGAAAATTACGAAAATTCGAAAACGGAACGTAACTCAACAGTTTGGAACATCTCTAATAAGAATATAGATTTACACTCCAAGGCTCCCCAATGGTTACCAAGATGTCAGTCTGCTGTAGGTATTGGCAGTAACATTGGATCCATGGAAATACTGTTATAGTATAGTATACATATAGTAACAAAGAATAATAGCATAATAATACAGTGTTCTCCCTAGAATGTTTTTCCAGCCAGGTGGCATGAACAAGTAGCCGAGTGGGGCGTGGGGGGAAATGTGCAGCATTTTTACTAGTTAATTATCAATAATTATTTTCAATTAAGGTTTGACATGTCCTTAAAACTCATGCAATAACTTCATTGAAACAATTTTTTTTTTTTAAGAAAGTTAGTGCCCAATCTTTCTTTCCTCCCAAAGTGTTCCCAACCCTTTATTCAGACAGTGATGACAATGACAGTGATGACAATGATCTCTAAATCACACACACACACACACAGGATTTTAGGTAAGAACACACAGGAGATGTATCTACAGGTAGGGAGAGGGGCAGTAAGTGAATGGGGAGCGACAGTGGGAAATATTCTTAAGCCACGTAGCTGAGAGATTTTTATAAGAATATATTCCACTGTTGCTCCCCATTCAAAGGCCGGAGACTTAAATAGTAATGGAGTAATAGTATAATAGAGTAATATTATAATAGAGTAATAGTGTAATAGATTAATGGTATAATAGAGTAATAGTATAATAGAGTAATTGTATAATAGAGCGATAGTGTAATAAAGTAATAGTATAATAGAGCGATAGTATAATAGAGTATTAGTGTCAAAGAATAATAGTGTAATAGTATAATAGAGTAATAGTGTAATAGAGTTATTGTATAATAGAGCAATAATATAATAAAGCAATAGTTTAATAGAATAATAGAGTAATAATGTAATAGAGTAATAGTATAATAGTCATAGTGTAATAGAGTAATAGTTTAATAGAGTAATAGCGTAAAATCATAACAGTCATAGTGTAATAGTCATAGTTTAATAGAGTTATAGCGTTATAGAGTCATAGTGTAATAGAGTCATTGTAGAATAGAGCGTTAGTAAAATAGAGAAATAGTGTAATAGAGTAATAGTATAATAGAGTAATTGTAAAATAGAGCGATAGTATAATAGAATAATTGTGTAATAGAGTAACAGTGTAATAGAGTAATAGTATAATTGAGTAATAGTATAATAGAGTAATAGTGTAATAGAGTAATAGTATAAAAGATTAATAGTGTGATAGAGTAATAGTGTAATAAAGTAATAGTATAAAAGAGTAATAGAGTAATAGTATAAAAGAGTAATTGTGTAATTGAATAATAGTGTAATAGAGTAATTGTATAATAGAGTAATTGTATAATAGAACAATAGTAAAACGGAGCAAAAGTATTATAGAGTAATAGTATAATAGAGCGATAGTCAAACAGAGTAATAGTATAATAGAGTAATCGAGTAATAGTGTAATAGTGTATGTGTTTGTTTCCAGTTATTGATAATCATAAACCAGACAATATACAAACAATTGCTATCGTTTTCCTTGTGGCCGTGCTATTGGCTGTTACGGGGCTGGTTGGTTTTCTTCTTTGCCGCCAAAGAATCTTGTCATTTCCTATAACCAGAGGTAAGAACAGAGATGGATTATCAAGTGGGAATGGGAATTGTTAGGACTACTAACTATGAATGTTATCTGGGAAATAGGACATTATAACATATTGTATTATTATATTATCATATTGTATGAAGGACGTTACTAACTATGACTGTTATCTGGGTAATAGGACATTATAACATATTGTATTATTATATTATCATATTGTATGAAGGACATTACTAACTATGACTGTTATCTGGGTAATAGGACATTATAACATATTGTATTATTATAATATCATATTGTATGAAGGACTTTACTAACTATGACTGTTATCTGGGTAATAGGACATTGTAACATATTGTATTATTATATTATCATATTGTATGAATGACTTTACTAACTATGACTGTCATCTGGGAAATAGGACATTATAACATATTGTATTATTATATTATCATATTGTATGAAGGACTTTACTAACTATGACTGTTATCTGGGAAATAGGACATTATAACATATTGTATTATTATATTATCATATTGTATGAAGGACGTTACTAACTATGACTGTTATCTGGGTAATAGGACATTGGAACATATTGTATTATTATATTATCATATTGTATGAAGGACTCTGCACTGCACTGTGTATATGATGTCACTCTTCACTGCACTGCACTACACTGCGTATATGTCACTCTTCACTGCACTGTGTATATGATGTCACTTCACTGCACTGCACATATGATGTTGCTGCACTGCACTGCGTATATGATGTCGCTTTACTTGTGTTTCGGTGTTGGGTCTTTCGAATGTACCAATTGCTGCCTCAGTGTGTTGTTTGGTTTAAAGCAGACAGGGATATGGTGTTAATTTCTCGGAGACCCCTGCTACATATGGGATGACCATGTTCTTCCTCCTGTCTTGCTTTTCCCCTTCACTGCTGGTATTCGTGTTCTTTTCTTTCCTTCTACTTCTTTTGACAAAGGCCCAGTCTGGATATCCACAAGTTTTAAGGGCTCCTCTGAGATGTTTCATTTCTTTAGCCTTCGCCTCTGTGCTAGTGGGGATGTTCTCAGCTCTGTGCTAGTGGGGATGTTCTCAGCTCTGTGCTAGTGGGGATGTTCTCGGCTCTGTGCTAGTGGGGATGTTCTCAGCTCTGTGTTAGTGGGGATGTTCTCAGCTCTGTGCTAGTGGTGATGTTCTCAGCTCTTTGTGTAGTGGGATGTTCTCAGCTCTTGTGCTTAAGTGGGGATGTCTCAGCTCTGTGTTATGGGGTGTTCTCTGCTCTGTGTTCTGTGGGGATGGCGCAGCACTTTGTTTAGTGGGGTAATGTTCTCATTGGGTCTCATGGTGATGTCTCCTTAGTGGGGATGTTCTCAGCTCTGGCTCGTGGGATTTTCATTCTGTTAGGATGTTTCTCGTCTGAGGTTTCTCGTCTGTTTAGTGGGATGTCCGCTTGAGGGTTGCTCATCTGGGTGGATTCTCACGTGTTAGGGGTTCAGTTGGAGGGGATGTTCTGTTCCAGCTCTGTGCTAGTGGGGATGTTTCTAAGCTCTGTTCTAGTGGGGAATGTTCCTCAGCTCTGTGTTAGTGGGAGTTTCTCAGCTCTGTGTTATGGGGATGTTTCTCAGCTCTGTGCTAGTGGGATGTTTATCATCCCCTCTGTTTGTGGGGATGTTCTCAGCTCTTGCTAGTGGGGGATGTTCCTCAGCTCTGTGCTAGTGGGATGTACTCAGCTCTGTGGTTATTGGGATGTTCTCAGCTCTGTGTTTAGTGGGGGTGTTCCAGCTCTGTGCTAAGTGGGGGTTGCTTATCGTCTGTGCATCGTGGGATGTTTCTCAGCTCTGTTTTAGTGGGATGTTCTCAGCCATCTGTGCTAGTGGGGATGTTCTCAGCTTCTGTGTTAGTGGGTGTTCTCATGCTCTGTGCTAGTGGGTGATGTTCCTCAGCCTGTGTTAGTGGGGATGTTCTCAGCTCTGTGTTAGTGGGGATGTTCTCAGCTCTGTGCTAGTGGGGATGTTCTCAGCTCTGTGCTAGTGGGGATGTTCTCAGCTCTGTGTAGTTTTGATGACACCCAGCTTGTGATCTAAAGAGTGTTGGGTGTGAATTATCAAATTACAAATTTTATTTTTTATTGTATTTTTACAAAGTGTCCGATTTTTGGGGGAAATTGTAGTTTGTATTATATTTCTATTACTTGGGCTTTTGTGTAAGCTCTCTGTGTTCATAATGAAAGTGCCAGCAAAAGCCAATGTGGTACAGTAAGGCAGGCAGTATGCAACCTCTGCTAATGTCACACTGACCTGTATGACATCATAGTAGGCTTATTCACTGCTCCAGCTCCTTGCCAGAACTACCTACAGTGTGTCAATGTAAAGGTGATTAACTGTGTTGTGAGTGGTTTAAAATCCAATATCTGCTAATAACATTATCAATAACATTATTCTTTCAGGGCGAACCCAGTCCAGTGGACCTCTGATGGAAGAAGGTGAGTTTGCAGTGGAAAAACATATTTTAAATGGAAGAATGACTAAATAGATTTTACACATGGGGAGAGGCCCTGGAAACATAGGGTTCTCTTTCAAAATAGTAAAAACTAAGATTGAAAAGTAGCATCTGAAATCAATGTAAATGTGATTCCTACTTTACACCTGGTATTGTTAATATTCTTCTAGTAACTAGACAACTTACAGGGAGAATCAATATCCCGCACTAACGAGAAAATAAGCGCTAAAATCACGCTTTCAAGAATTGCAAGAAAGCGATGGAACAAGCTAATAAAGAATGAAATATGAATAGCAGAACAAAGCAAGATTAACCCCAAAAATGTATATCAATAGTAAAAAGATGAGGACTGAGGATGTGGGGCCATTAAAAATGGGGCTAGGATGGTTATAGAGAATGCGGAAAAGGCTAAGGTGCTAAATAGTTTCCCCCCCCTGAATACACTACAGAGAATCCTAGTCCTTATAGCAGGAATTATAGGTAGAGTATAAAGGTTGGACTAGATGAACGTATATCTTTATACAACCTCCAATACTATGTTACTATGTAACTGTTATACAGACATTATGGGTAGGGTATAAAGGTTGGACTAGATGGACATATGTCTTTATACAACCTCCAATACTATGTTACTATGTAACTGTTATACAGACATTATGGGGAGGGTATAAAGGTTGGACTAGATGGACATATGTCTTTATACAACCTCCAATACTATGTTACTATGTAACTGTTATACAGACATTATGGGTAGGGTATAAAGGTTGGACTAGATGGACGTATGTCCTTATACAACCTCCATTACTATGTTACATACTGTTTCACCGTCTGCCCTCCCATGCTGTTGCTGTATAAATTATAGTGTCAATGTAAATGTTATTGAAACTGAGGGAAAAAGGTTTCTGTCCCGGGGAACTATCAATCTCTAGTCAGAAGTTTGAGTCCAGTTGATCTAACTGAATACCACATATATACCATGACCTGGATATCTGTAACCTTCATACAGTTCTCTAACAACCTCCCAGTAGACGTAATTGCACCACAGTTATTTTGTTCACTAAATCAAACCTCCGCTGTATTTATAAAGGCTGATTGACAGGATAAGATGCGACATATACTGGCCAATTACTGTGAACTAATCTTCTGAATTTCACGTAACATCAGAAAACCCACCTGTCTCAATCTTCCTTTCAATCAACTTCTGATCACAAGTGAGTGGGCCTGGATAGGGAATGTCAGAAGGTTAGATAGTCCGTTACTGATGGTCTACATGGTTTATCGCCATTGTTTAGTCTAACCAGGAATGTCACGTTATCCTTTTCTTGGACCCAAAAGCCAAACAAGTGAACTGAGAATCCACACACAATTAAATCCTTATCCATTGTTTTCATTTTTTTTCCTCTCTTCCTACAGGAGAACGTTGCAGAAATGTGTAAGGGAAATGGCCAGTTGGCTGTGGTCTGTGAATCTAATCCAGTAACATTGTCCTCAACTTCCCTTTAACCCTTATTGGAAAGGGTTTACAAATAGAGAACATAAAGGGAAACTTCTTAATGATAAATTTCCAGTTGACAATTATGAGTAAAGATCAAGGATTAACCTTCCAACATGGGAATGAACTTAGGTCATTTATACCTTTGAAGATTGAAAGAACCAATCATTTTATTCTGGGTAACTGGACCTCCTCAACTGTGATGGGACAACAAGTGATGTCTCCTTAAGTATAGGGCAGACTGTGGAGATGAACATTGGACACAGTATTACTGTACAAGACACACTGGACCCTTTATAACCAATAAGACTTTAATGCTACGTATCTTTACTGATGGATATCTTTAAAGGAGTTTTTCACACACATGGTAAGGACCACGCGTGTACAAACTGTTCCAACACTGCAGACCCGTTAAAGAATACGGCAATTGGAACACAATGGACAATGTCTCCGAATTGAAGAGCTTACAATATACATGGGCTGCTAGGGCTGTTAGAGGTGGGATTGGATTTAAAGGGATGTTTCCTGGTTCAAGGGGGGGGGGGTGTTATGGGGTTTAAAGGGAGGTTTCTTGGTGGAGGGGGGGGGGGCATTAGAGGGTGGTGAATGAGGTTGTATAGAGGAGGTGAATGAGGTTGTATAGAGGTGGTGAATGAGGTTGTATAGAGGTGGTGAATGAGGTTGTATAGAGGTGGTGAATGAGGTTGTATAGAGGTGATGAATGAGGTTGTATAGAGGTGATGAATGAGGTTGTATAGAGGTGGTGAATGAGGTTGTATAGAGGTGGTGAATGAGGTTGTATAGAGGTGGTGAATGAGGTTGTATAGAGGTGGTGAATGAGGTTGTATAGAGGTCGTGAATGAGGTTGTATAGAGGGTGGTGAATGAGGTTGTATAGAGGTGGTGAATGAGGTTGTATAGAGGGTGGTAAATGAGGTTGTATTGAGATAGAGGCTGGTGAATGAGGGGTGCTGGGCACAGTTTGTTGATAACAGAATCGTTTTATGTTTGATCCTTATAATGAAACACAATATATACGTAATATGGCAGAGCTGGGTCTTGAGACTTGGTTAAGCTGCTTATAATCTAAATACGTTAAGGGAATATCATGTTTATTATTAATATTCCTGTGACACTGTCTATTGTAACATTATTATGGTAATCCGTTATGGTCCTGGTATTGGTGGGATTGTGTAATAATTAATTGTTCCTATATGTACAGGTTTGTTTATCCGTTTCCTATCATTTTGTGGACTGGAGGTTGGATTGTTTATTCCTACCTCCCAATATACAATTACTGGACTGTAACCGTACCTAGATTTCTGCTGCCACTCATTTAAATAACTTTATTTAGTCACTGACATACTGAACAGTAACGCAACCTGATAAAGTTAACAAATGACTTGCATTCGTTTGTAATGATTTTACTATTATTAAATATTGGGCTTGGCTGAAAGACAAAGATAACTAGAGTATTAATATCCAACTAACATTGCCAGATCATAAAACCATGGTTGTCTTTGTGTCAGCCAAGTGAATGTTCTCATTTTTAAAGGGAAATTAAAGCTGGCTATGCACATGGCTAATAAAACGAAAATCCTACTTGATCCAATGCGATTGGCTGATTATCGGCCATAGGTCTTGTCATAAGCCCACTGGATTGGTCAGTTTTTAGTTTGGTTTCCTGGTACCATGATTAGTGTGTGTACCCATCATTTTAGTCCAGAAACCTCTAATTCCAATCACTTGTCTGTCCAAACGCATTTCACTCTCTATAATCGAGCTTTCTCAATGGCACTAAGGTAAACTTCCACACTGGAGGTTAAGAAAGGTCCAAGACCCAATCAGCGCTGAGTAACGGATCTACCTCAAAATCTCGTAATACCAGATATTACATCCATCCAAACTATCATGAACTTGAGGGTGCTCATATCCATAGGGCAATCATTCTTTAGACCAAGTCTTTACCTATCAATATGTGTGTTTATCCTTCCAATCCAGGAGATGCATATCCACTGTACATAAGACCTTTGTTCTTCTTTATGGCTTAGGGGAGTGCTTTGGTACCTTATTAGGCCTTGAATGCATCCAGTGCACTTTCTTTTTTGTGTGGTACTGAGAGATGCAAACTTAGGGCACACTTGTGCGTTTTTTCGCACGTGTTTTCGCTCGCGATTGCGCCCGCAATTTTCGCTAACACGGAAATCGCGGGAACTCGAACATTCCTTTCCGTTTTGCGTTCAAGCATTTTTTCACGCAATCGCATGCGTTTTCTCATTGAAAATAGCGAAACAACGTGTGCACTAACGCACAGAAATTGCATGCACACTTTGGTGCCTTGTAGTGTGGCCTCAGCCTTTTACTGATCCTAAAAATGCAATTTGGTCTCTTTTTGGTAAATTTCCTGCATATGTACCGTATATACTCGAGTATAAGCCGAGGTTTTAAAAATTAACCTAAAAACCTTGACTCGGCTTATACTCGAGTCAGAAGGAACTTACCTTAAATCCAGAGGCAGCCGCGAGTCCGGCCGGCAGTTCCCAGTAGTTCTTCGCGGTTGCGCGACGACGTCATCACGCACGCTGCAGGATGACGTCATCGCGCAGCTGCGACCCCCAGGGCTGGGGGTACTGGGGGGAGGGCTGGGGGGACAGTATGCCATGCAGACACCCACATTACCTTTTTACTATAGGTGGTTGGAAACTACAACTCCCAGCAACCAAGCATGCTGGGAGTTGTAGTTTCCAAACATCTACAGTGGAAAGGTATTAGGGTTACTGTATACCCTCGACTTCTACTCGGGTCAATCATCTTTTCTAATTTTTGAGGCAAAAATGGGTGCCTCGGCTTGTACTCGAGTCGGCTTATACTCGAGTATATACGGTAATGCTTAGGGACGTTTGGTCAGCTAAGAGACCAACTTTTGTGCTATTAATGATCTTATAGTAAAAAAAAGAATAAAGTGTGTGTACCTCTTTAAGATTTTTTAATGTCTTATCATTTCCAAAGATTATCACCAACTTGATCCCAGGCGAGTCCAATCATGTGACCGTTTATTAGCCCTATTAGATTTACAGGGAGATTCAATAAAAGTTCTTATCGTTTAAAACGGTGCTAATTTTGCCCCAACCAATCAGATGTTAGTTTTCAAATGTTAAATAAGATCTGATTGGTTGGGGCAAAATTAGCACCGTTTTAAACAATAAGAACTTTTTGAATCTCCCTGATAGTCCAATCACGTGGCAGTTGTTGGTTGTACCTGCGACATACCCATTGAAGTCTATAGCTAAAGAAATCTGTTCATTGGCGGATAACGCTTCCATAGATTCCTTAGCTAGGTAATAACGCATTTTGTCTATGGATCCCGCACGTCTGCACCGAATATAGTGACCAATAGTTGTAATGTGGACATTGCGTGCTAAAGGATTATTACATTATTATCACCCAGTAAACTTATACACAAGTGAGTGTGACCCAAAATGTTACTCACCACCCTACCCTACCCTAACAGAAACGTCACCCTCTATCTATGGAAATACTACAAGGCAGACCCCTTCCCCAATGGCCTGATAGTCAAGGGTATTTGTTAAAAATGTCAAAACCTGCCCCAAATTTAAACATGACCTAAAACAGGGGTGTCCCACCTGGCCCAGATGGGCCACACTAATCGCACTGGTTGCCACCTCCGGCTCTTTTAAACCAAACAACATAAAATCTACATGTTCAGGGGATATTCTAAGGTTTTTGCCAGCGGCTTAACTTTATGGCCTGCGACGGGGGGGGGGGCCCAGGAACCTAAGAGGACAGTGAGGGCAATCAGCAGATTCGGTTCGGTACCGTTTATTTAAACAGCTGACCGTGCGTATCTTGTCTTCATACGCACAATCAGCTGTATGTGGTGCACTGGGGAGGGTTGTGTGTTAGGCCCGGTCACCAATTTATCAGGGGGCCTGGACCCCCTGGACGTTTTGCGGCTGTTTTTTGCCGCCTGAGCCAAACTTTTGAATGCTGCCTCTATGTACCAGGGTTAGGTGGGCATGGCTTCCTCGAATGGTTGTGGCTAAACATTTTGTCATTTTAATCTTCACATCACTAAGGTATTTATACATTTATCCCCACCATAATTCTTGTAGAACCCCCCTGCAAAAAAAAAAAAAAGATTTGTAAGCCTGCCACCACGTTAAGGTAGATTCTTGACGTGGTGGCATTTTTCTCATGTTGCCTCATTAGAGCGACGCTTTGTACATGCTACAATGCTAAGCACCAGTTCATTAAATAGAATGCCATATGGCTACCCTTAAACCAATGCAGTCTGCATCATCCTTCTAATGGAAACACGGGATTTTATATGTGATCAGTCAGTAAAAAACAAATCCGTAAATATTTAGATATTGGGCACATTTCCCCTTAATGACACTATGGGGTTGATGCAATTAGAGTATCAAATGTTTGTCAGTGCTCTTAATTTGCATCAGCCAATAGGATGTTGGGTTTTTTCTGGGTCATTGCAGTAACATTTGATTGTTTTCTACAGATTAAAGGGCATGCCCACCCACCAAACAAAAAATTCACAATAAAACACCCCCCAAAACCTAGATTTTAACCTAAAATCTTCCTCGGCTCCTGAATATACCAAGGCCCTTTCCCTTGGTAGGAGCTGAACCACCAGCGGCGTTGGCGATTGGCTGCGATGCAATGCCTCAGCCAATCACTAGTATGACCAGAAAAGAACGATTTCCCATAAAAACCTCTGTGACAAATATAAAAACCCTTTTTTATGTGGGAAGTAAATTTAAAAACATTTAAAACTCATCTCTACACCAAGTACCTACAGCCATAATGTCCTGTGTGTAACTGTAATAAACATATACGGCACCACCGCTATGTCTGTTGGTCAATAATAGAATCTGTAGAGTGTCCTTAGCTATAGGAGTCAAAGTTTCAGTCACGGACAGGCAAAGAGTCAATTCAAGTGAACATAGTAAGGTTATCTTCTGTGTATGGGTCTATTTATAGGTATGTAGCTATCCGGAGATTCGTCAGCAGAGGGAGCCATAATGTAAATTCATTTCAGGTAAATCTACCTACTGTCACGTATCCAGATGCATTTACTAAATGATGACTATTCTCATTTGTTAAATTGAATCTTGGGTCTGGACAGTAACTGTCCATTAGGCTGTGTACACGCCATGCAATTTACGGGAAGATCGACTGGTAGTTCAGTGTATCGGACGATCGAGCAGAAAAAATTGTATGTCTTTTTGGAAGGTTGTGACCAACGTCTGACCTAAGGGGGCGATCAAACGTATCCGAAAACCACGGCTGGACGCTCGGTTATGGCAAACTGACCTGTCGTAGCTACTTTTGCCACAATTAACAGTCCTTCGTAGTGGCTGACCAGTCAGAAGTGCCAAACGGTCAGTCGAGATGAAGAATCTTTAGGTGTGTACCCAGCTGTACACGTCAACCAAAATAACACAATACATTGTCTTGTGTGCGTGGAAACATCTATACAATATATAGATATCAATAAAGCGCCAGGACCAGATGGATTGCATCCTCGGATATTAAGATAGCTTAGTTCAGTTCTATCTAGACCACTGTGTCTCATCTTTTCAGATTCGCTTTGGTCTGGAGATGTGCCGCTGGATTGGAAAAAAGCCAATGTAATACCAATTTTCAATAAAGGTAGTCGTTCACAGCCTGGTAACTATAGACCTGTAAGCCTAACATCAGTGGTAGGGAAGGTGATGGAAACTTTGTTACAGGATCATATCCTTGACTTTGTTTCCAGAGATCATCTTATAAGTAGTAGTCAGCATGGATTTATGGGAAATAGATCATGCCAGACAAATTTAATTGGTTTTTATGAAGAAGTGAGTAAGAAGTTAGATTCAGGTACAGCGGTGGATGTGGTATATTTGGATTTTATGATGAAGTGAGTAAGAAGTTAGATTCAGGCACAGCGGTGGATGTGATATATTTGGATTTTGTGAAAGCTTTTGATACTGTGCCACATAGGCGACTAATGTATAAACTGAGGACTGTTGGCCTTGAAGAAAACATTTGTTCATGGATAGAGAACTGGTTATTGGACCGGAAACAGAGAGTGGTGGTTAATGGAGCTACATCTATGTGGGCTAAAGTTCTAAGTGAGGCCCCTCAGGGCTCTGTACTGGGGCCACTTCTGTTTAATCTGTTTATAAATTACTTAGAAGGGACATTGAGAGCAAGGTCTCTGTGTTTGCTGATGGCACTAAACTATGCAGAGCTTTGGAAACTTCCAATGATGTGCAAGTGCTGCAAGCAGACCTAGATAGATTATCACAATGGGCAGCAGAATGGCAGATGAGATTCAATGTTGATAAATGTAAGGTGATGCATTTGGGATTTAATAATCCATGTGCCACCTACACCATAAATAACTCTGTGTTAAGTGCATCTGTAATGGAAAAAGATTTGGGGGTTCTGGTAGATAACAGACTTAGCTATAGCAAACAATGCCAGGTAGCAACGGCTAGAGCTAGCAAGATATTGTCTTGTATAAAGAGGGGAATAGATTCAAGGGAAAAAAATATTATTCTCCCTCTTTACAAGGCACTGGTATAGCCTCATTTGAAATATGCGGTGCAGTTTTGGAATCCCATATACAAAAGGGACATCTTGGAAATTGAAGCAGTTCAGAGAAGGGCAACTAAATTAATAAGGGGAATGGAGGGGCTTGAATATGCAGGCAGATTAGACAAGTTAGGGCTGTTTACATTGGAGAAGCGACATTTGCGTCGGGACATGATAACCTTATACAAATATATTAATGGGCCATACAATGAACTCTCTGGTGCATTGTTCACTAAAAG
Source organism: Hymenochirus boettgeri (assembly GCA_019447015.1). Classification (NCBI taxonomy): domain Eukaryota; kingdom Metazoa; phylum Chordata; class Amphibia; order Anura; family Pipidae; genus Hymenochirus; species Hymenochirus boettgeri. The sequence continues at coordinate 4,572,948 of CM033476.1, read as the reverse complement.
GTCATATCAGAGGACATGTGGACATCCTTTAAGGTTGGAAGAAAAGAAGTTTCATCTTCAGGTTAGGAAAGGTTTCTTTACAGTGAGAACGGTGAAACTGTGGAACTGTCTTCCAGCCGATTGGTTGGGTAATGGCAAGTTCATTGAATACCTTTAAAAGGCCTGGATAAGTTTCTAAAACTAAAAATATGAGGAATATGGTATTATACATATACTGTAGTCTGTTTGGTGGTACAGGGATACTATATAATATTGGAATTACTGGTATATTAAACATATACTGTAGTTCTGGTTGGTAGGATACATATAATATGAGAATTACTGGTATAAATACATAACTGTAGTTTGGTTGGTACGGGATACTATATAATATTGAGAATTACTGGTATTAACATATACTGTAGTTCTGGTTGGTACAGGGGATACTATATAATATTGAGATACTGGTATTAATACATATACTGTAGTTCTGGTTGGTACAGGATACTATATAATATGAGAATACTGGTATTTTAATACATATACTGTAGTTCTGGTTGGTACAGGGATACTATATAATATTGAGAATTACTGGTATTAATACATATACTGTAGTTCTGGTTGGTACGGGGATACTATATAATATTGAGAATTACTGGTATTAATACATATACTGTAGTTCTGGTTGGTACGGGGATACTATATAATATTGAGAATTACTGGTATTAATACATATACTGTAGTTCTGGTTGGTACAGGGATACTATATAATATTGAGAATTACCGGTATTAATACATATACTGTAGTTCTGGTTGGTACGGGGATACTATATTATATTGAGAATTACCGGTATTAATACATATACTGTAGTTCTGGTTGGTACAGGGATACTATATAATATTGAGAATTACTGGTATTAATACATATACTGTAGTTCTGGTTGGTAAAGGGATACTATATAATATTGAGAATTACTGGTATTAATACATATACTGTAGTTCTGGTTGATCCAGGGATACTTTCCGATTGCCGTTTGGAGTCAGGAAGGAATTTCCCCCCTTTTTAGCTACTTTTTTTTCCCCTTCCGCTGGATCAACTGTAAGGTAGGGTTAAAAAGGAGGGTGAAAAGGTTGTACTTGATGGACGTATGTCTTTATTCAGCCTCAATTACTATGTCACTATGTACAATAAAGTTTTATCATTAAAAATTGCCCCCAACCAATCGATGGATGTAGCTTTCAAAGTAAATAAGATCTGATGGGTGGGTTACAATCAGCCACCATTTTTAGAACTTTTATTGCATCTCCCTGACAGACTTCAATGTGTAAATTCAGTAGTTTTCTTATGATGTTTTGATCGACATTCCTTGGACTTTGTTGACACCCATTTTAAATCTTTTTTTTTTTGCAAACCGATTGAAGTGTCTGGTTTTTATCCTTGAGGCAAACAAAAGTTTTACTAAGGCGTCTTTCCATTCTTGTTGGTTTTTCCCCAATATATTTCAGACCGGAAGTCATGTACGACAATAAAGACAGTATCCACACTTTAGGAAATTGTTCCTTAAATAAAAGACGTGCTGCCCATTTTAATCTATTAAATAATTACTGTTAGCAGCAATCACTTGGTGGTTGGGTTGCTGCATGACTCAGTCCAGTACGTTGTTGCTCAAGCTCAGACCCTGCCAGGACTTCTGATCTCTGTGGCAGGGCAAGATGCTCATTAATCCCTATGAGGCAGGGCAATTAGGAGAGTAATTTTTCACCATGAAAGTCCACGTCGCCATTCCAACCATAGCAAAATACTATCATCGCAGAAGAGTTTATGATAATAAGTAAGAATTCTGGGATACCCTATCAGTAAACTGGGATTGGAGTAGATTAGCAGCTTCTTATCAAAATATTGATCTTCACTACAGTTACGTATCACTCTGTAATGGTTACCCACTAACAATCAAGCCGTTTGTATGTCCGCTCTTATAGTGAAGGAGGGTATTGGTAGCTGTTTCTTTCCTAAATAAAAACTAGTTTCTTTGCGTCTGTTGAATCTACTTTACCCGGAATTCAACATACCCAATTTCCCGTAGCTGAATAAGGGTGAGTTTGGTGTTCAGGGAGTTCTTTTTAGAGATTATTTGAGACTCTTTTCCATATAAACACAGTATATTGTCAATATATCTTATCCAGGGGGCATATATTGCATGCAGACGTGCTCCTGGTGTGTAAAAAAAACACCTCTCTCTCCACCACCCAAGATAAGAATAGTTTGGCATTTATGGGGAGCCACATTTGTGCCCCATGGCAGTACCCTTGGATGAAAATATATATACGAAAATGTCAAATAATTGTTGTTCAATACAAACTGTTAAAAGTGATTATCCATAACTCGTTTGAGGGGTATGTCCCACTCCTTTTAGGAAAAACTTTGTGGCTTTTATCCCGACAATGGTCTATTGCAGGGCTAGATTCAATCAACATCAAGTTGCCACCGTAGATCCCCTTTGTTTAGGTAGATATCATGAATCTAATAATAGATTAGCTTGTATCTCGAAATATAGGTGCCTATTTGCAAATGTTATCTAGCGATAACGCACGTTTACGATATTTTACGATAATGTACAACATTAAATGTAGTCGTTAAATGTTAGAGACCATAAGACTACTTGCCACCCTGTCGAGTGTGCTTGAAATAATGACTCACCTATTTTTGATTATCCCTTGTTGACTTTCTTGTTGTGTACAGCTAGCAATTCTGTATCATCTCTTAGTTTAATCAAGGTATGGGAGCAGTCTTTTAAAGCTGTTACCCAGTCTTGTCTCTATGTATTGTCTGGTTCACAGGACTTAGTTCATGAATTCTCAAGCCCCTAGGATTATATACGGACTGGGAAATTTTTCCAATCTGGGAGAATTCACCAAAATTTGCTCCCTTAGACATTTGTGTTTAAACGGAGGAAAATGGTTTGTTGGAAATCAGTAGCTGTAGTCTGTTGTATTTATCTTTGAACATTGCGAAAAATAGAATAGACAGTCATGAAATTCTTTTCTATCCCACTCTACTGAACATTATTAATTCGTGCTCAGCATCGAGGAGGTCCCACGCAGGGCTAGTCAGGTAACACTATGAAAGGGATTAACAGGGCACAAGTACTTGTCAAAATGATCTATTCACCCTATAGGTATTTGGGGAGGGATAATAATTCAGTAATATGTTCTGGTAATAAATTTTATTTATAAAAGAACAAAGCCCATAAAAACCTCTACACATCTTATACATACTATAATAAAAAATCCTTTTTATGTAGGAGTAAAGTGCTTTGGACCATACAAAGAAAAAAAACTTTAAAAAAACAACTACAGGGTTATTCAATAAAAGTCTTAGTACAAGCGTTGAAAATGGTGCTGAATTTTCCCCTTACCAATCAGATGTAGCGTTTCAAATGTTAATAAGATCTGACTTGGTTGGAGCAAAAGAAATTAGCACATTTTAATGATAAAGAACTTTTTACTGAATCTCCCTGATAATGTATCTCTACATAAATGAGGTGGCTATATAGGGAGACTTTTCACTCCTCAAGCGGCGTTTTCGTGCATAGCGAAGTGTGTTTTAAAACCACCTCAAAATCTTTAAAAACACCGCAATTTAATGAGGGTTATGACACGAAAAGTCGACAATAATAGCCCTGAAAGTACCTCCGTACATAGCCCTGAAAGTACCTAAAGCAGTCATGTGCTCTATGTAACAGTAATAAAAAATGGCTCCTAGATAGTGAGGGGTGCAGATTCCAAAATGTTTAATTTGAGGAGGGTATTTCAAATTTGAGAATGTTTAAATTACAGCAGCACTAGGATGTTCTCCTTATAATTGCAAATTGGGCTTGCTTCCCATTTTGGAGGTTAGTTGGTGGGGGGTGTTTGTATGAAACCCATGTCGGTACCGTTATTAGAGAAGGTTCAACCTACATGGTGGGAGGGGGGGCGGAGAAGGGGGGCAGGGCGGACAGGGCAGGAGCAGAGAGGAGAGAAGGCAATGACGGGGGAGGGGGGGAGAAAATGGGAAACTGGGAGGGGGGGAGGAAAGGCCGGGGGGAAAGGGGGCAGAGGAAAAAAAACCCAAAAAAGAAAGGGGGAAGAGGGGACCCAAAAGTGGCAGGGAGGAGAGGGAAAGGCACGGGGCGAGCAGGAGGGGATGAAGCGCAAAGACAAGCGGCCGAGAACTGCCGAGAGAAAAGAGGGACAAGAGAGCGGACCGGACGGAAGCGGCCGACGTAGAGACAACGGCGAGGACGGCGAGAAGAAAACGGCCGAGAAGAGAAGCGGCCCGAGAATGAGAAGCGCCCGGACACGAGAAGAGGCCCGAGAAGAGAACGGCCCGAGAAGAGAAGCGGCCCGAGAGAGAGAACGGCCCGAGAAGAGAAGCGGCCCGTCAGCAAGGGGAGAAAGCGGCCCGACAATGAGAAAGGCCGCCAACGAGAGGTAGAAGCGGCCCAGGAAGAGCCGAGAAGAGAGCGGCCCAGAAGAGAAAGTGGCCCGAAAAGACAAGCTGCGCGGGAGAGAAAAGCAGGCCCGACAGAGAAAGGCCCGACAGAGAAGGGCCCCGCGAAGAGAAGCTGGCCGACAAGAGAAGCGGCCTCGAGAGATAGAGAAACTGGCCCGACGAAGACAAGGCGGCCCGAGGAAGAAGGCCGGACAAGAAGAAGGCGGCCGACAGGAAGGCCCAGAGAGAGAAGCCCACAGAGCGTCCGGAGAGACCGAGAAAGAAGCGGCCCAGAATAGAAATGCCCGAAAAGAAACTTAAGTGGCGATAGAAGAGAAGCGGCCCGAGAAGAGGTGCCCGAGAAAAATTTAGATAAAAAGCGGCCCGACAATATGAAACGGCCCAGAGAAGCGTAGAAGCAGGAGGCCCTATGAAGTATAATCACTCCTACAAATAGAAATCGTTCCACATATACAGCGTATATAATCTACCCAAAATGTCAATATTAGTTATGTGTATCGTGGTTATTAAAGGACACACTGGGCGAAGCAATAGGAGGGACGAAAACGGTCGTACAATACAACGTCCGGAGAAGAAAGCGGCCGAGAGAAAAAGCGGCCCGAAGAGAGCGGCCCGACAGAGAAGCGGACCCGAGAGAGAAACGGCCCGAGAAGAGAAAGCGGCCCGAGAAGAGAAAACGGCCCGAGAAGAGAAAGCAGGAACGAGAAGGAAGCTGGCCCGACAAGAGAACGGCCCAGAGAGAAGCGGCCCAGGAAGAGAAGCGGCCGACAAGAGAAGCGGCCCGAAAGGAGAAGGGCCAAAGAGAAGCGGCCCGACAAGACAAGAGGCTCGCGAGAAGGAAAAGCGGCCCGACCAAGAGAAGCGGCCCGACAAGAGAAAACGGCCCGAGAAGAGAAGCGGAGCCCGACAAGAGAAGCGGCCGAAGAAGGAAAGGCTCCCGAGGAAGAGGAAGCGGCCCGAGAAGAGCAAGCGGCCCGACAAGAGAAACGGCCCGAGGAAGATGAAGCGCCCGAGAAGAGGTACCGGCCCGAGAATATGAAGGCGCACGAGAAGAGAAGCGGCCCGAGAAGAGAAAGCTGGCCCGACAAGAGAAAAGGCCCGAAAGAGAAGCGGCCCGAGAAGGAAGGGCCGAGAAGAAAAAGCGGCCCGACAAGAGAAACGGGCCCGAGGAGAGAAGCGACCCAAAAGGGCAAGGGAGGGGAGGGGAGCGGGGAAAGACACACGGGGCGGAAGCAAAGGGATGGGGAGGAAAGAAGCGCGACAGACAAGCGGCCGGAGAAGAAAAGGCGGGCCCGAGAAGAAAAGCGGCCCGACAAGGAAGCGGCCCGACAAGTAGAAGCGGCCCGAGAAGAGAAGAACGGCCCGGAGAAAGAGAAGCGGCCCAGAGAAGAGAAACGGCCCGAGAGGAAGCGGCCCGAGAAGAGAGCGGCCCGACAAGCCGAAACGGGTCCCGGAAGGAGAAGCGGCCCGAGAAGAGAAGGCGCCAGACAAGAGAAGCGGCCCGAGAAGAGAAACGGGCTCGAGAAGAGAGAGCGGCCCGGAACGAGAATCGGCCCGAGCAATGAGAAAACGGCCAGGCAAGAGAAGCGGCCCGAGAAGAGAAACCGGCCCGAGAAGAGGAAGCGGCCCGAGAAGAGAAGCAGGCCCGGAGAAGAAAAGCGGCCCGACACAGAGCAAACGGCCGAGTAAGAGAAGCGGCCGAGAATTGAGAACGGCCCGAGAAGAAAAAAGCGGGCCCGAAAGAGAAACGCGAGGATGAGAAGCTGCCCGAAAGATAAGAGCGTATCCGGCCCGATGAAAAAATCTGTCCGTACAAGATGAACCGGCCCATAAGAGAAGCGGCAGAGAATAAAGTCTGCCCGAGAAGAAAAGCTTCCGACAATGAGAAACTTCCCCATAAGATACTATCGGTCCCGATAATATAATTTCCATCTTAATAAAAGCTTCCCACAATAGAAACTTCCCTATATTAATTTCCCATCTAACTGGGGGATTCTTACTGTAAAATCACTCTAAACCGATTGAAGGCAAAATCCTGAAAATTCTGCTGGCACAGAATGCAAAAGAAAGTGAAATAATGTTGATACTGAACAGGTTAATAGCGGGGGCTCTAAACTAGTGTATAAGCCCCTAGATCTTTGTGGGTGTTTTGAACTTTGCCTTTTTAGATATTGTATGCAGATCTAGCAGCTACCGGGATTTTTGCTGATAATTCAGTATCACTTTAGGCTTAAGGGGTTTGGAAAGTTCCCCAAGTAAAAGACACTCCTATCAAGACAAACAGTTTCACTTCTGCCAATAAACATAATGTTTCCCTGCGGGGCTTAGACCGTCGTCAAATAACTCAAAGAGAATTTGTTAAAGTCAAAATTCCCTTAAGGTAAATTCTAATTTTAGAAAACCAATACATGGATTTTCTATCCGCACCCATCAGGAAGCAAAATTCAACGTGTCTATGGATCACAGCAAGCCGTTGTGACTATTAGCCCTGGGGACTAGCATGCTGGGGCAACAAGCTGCACGAGCTGTACGGTACGAGTGCTGGGCTTGTGACACTAGGTGGATGAGCACTGTTTAACGCACACTGTAGTAATCACAACCAAAGGGTGCACCATTCACAGCTTTTAGCCTATGAAAGGCTACGTTCCCACGAGCAGCAGGGTTTTACTTGGGTAGAGGTTTTCTAGTTGGACATGGCTGTGTAGAGGTTGCTAGTGGACATTAGCTGTGAGAGGTTGTGTACGTGGGACATTGGGCTAGGTAGAGGTTGTTAGTGGAATGGCTGGTAGAGGTTGTCTGTGGACATTGGCTGGGGTAGAGGTTGTCTAGTTGCATATTGGTGGGTTAGAGGTTTGTCTAGTGGGACATTGGCTAGGTAGAGGTTTGACTAGTGGAGATTGGCTGGGTAGAGGTTGTCGAGTTGACATTGGCTGTGTAGGGTAGAGGTTTTCTAGTTGAACATGGTGGGTAGAGGTTGTCTAGTGGACATTGCTGGGTGTAGAGGTTTTCTAGTTGACATTGAATGGGTAGAGGTTGTCTAGTGGACATTTGCTTGTTAGAGAGGTTGTCTAGTGGACATGACTGTGAGAGTTTCTAGTGGAGATTGGCTGGGTAGAGGTTGTCTAGTGGATATGCGCTGGGGTAGAGTGTTTTAGTGGGACATTGGCAGTGTAGAGGTTTTGTGACTAGTGGACTTTGGTGTGTAGGTTGTCTAGTGGACATTGGCTGTGTAGAGTGTTTCTGTTTGAACTGGGTCTGGGTAGAGGTTGGTCTAGTGGACATTTGTGTGTAGAGGTTGTCTAGTGGACATTGCTGGGGGTTAGAGGTTTTCTAGTGACATTGACAGGTAGAGGTTGTTCTAGTGACATTGGTGGTTAGAGGTTGTAGTGGGACATTGTGGGTAGAGGTTGTCTAGTGGACATTGGCTGGTAGAGTTTAGTTAGAGGGTTGTACGAGGTGTGTCTAGTTGATATTGGATGGGTAGAGGTTGTGTAGTGGACATTGGCAGTGTAGGAGGGTGTCTAGTGGACATTGGCTGTGTAGAGGTTTGTTAGTGAAATGTGGCTGTCTAGGGTTGTCTAGTGGGAATTGGCTGTGTAGAGGTTGTCTAGTGGACATTGGATGGGTAGAGGTTGTGCTTTAGTGGACATTGGCTGTGGAGAGGTGTCTAGTGAACATGGCTGTCTAGAGGTTGTCTAGTGGTCATGGCTGGGTAGAGGTTGTCTAGTGGGACATGGCTGTGTGTAGAGGTTTTGTCTATGGACATGGCTGGGTAGAGGTTGTCTAGTGGAATTGGCTGGGTAGAGGTTGTGCTAGTGGACATTGGCAGTTGTAGAGGTTGTCTAGTGGACATGGCTGTGTAGAGGTTGTCTAGGAACATGGCTGTCAGGGTTGTCTAGTGTTCATTGGCTGGGTAGAGGTTGTCTAGTGGGCATTGGATGTGTGAGGTTGTCTAGTGGACATTGGCGGTGTAGAGGTTGTCGAGTGGACATTGGTGTGTAGAGGTTTGTCTAGTGGGATCATGGCTGTGTAGAGTGTTTTTAGTGACATTGGCTGGGTAGAGGTTGCTAGAGGGCCTGGGTGAGGTTGGTCTAGTGGACATTGGCTGTGTGTTAGAGGTTGTGTGTAGTGCGAACATGGCTGTGTAGAGGTTTGTCTTAAGGACATTTGGTGTTTAGAGGTTGTCTAGTGGACATTGGCTGGGTAGGGGTATTAGTGGACATTGGGTGTGTAGATGTTTCTAGTTGACATTGGCTGGTTAGAGGTTGTCTAGTGACATTGGGTGGGTAGAGGTTGTCTAGTGGGCATTGGCTGTGTAGATGTTTTCTAGTGGACATTGGCTGGGTAGAGGTTGTTAGTGGACATTGCTAGGTAGAGGTTGTCTAGGGACCATTGGCTGGGTAGAGGTTGTGTAGTGGAGCATTGGCAGTGTAGAGGCTTGTCTAGGGACATTGGTTGGGTAGAGGTTGTCTAGTGGACATTGGCTGTGTAGAGGTGTCTAGTGGACATTGGCTGGTGTGGTAGAGGGTCTAGTGGACATTGGCTGGCTGGGTTAGAGGTTTTGTTAGTGGACTGGGCTGGTGTAGAGGTTGTCTAGTGGAACATTGGCTTGTAGAGGTTTTTGTTCTTAGTGGGGACATTGTGGTAGAGGTTTTTTTTTCTAGTGACATTGACAGGGTAGAGGTTGTTAGTGGACATTTGCTGTGAGGTTGTTCAGTGGACATTGCTGGGTAGAGGTTTGTCTAGTGGACATTGCTTGTGTAGAGGTTATTAGTGGGACATTGGCTGGGTAGAGGTTTGTCTAGTTGATATTGGCTGGGTAGAGGTTGTGTAGGTGGGACATTGGCAGTGTAGAGGTTTGTCTTAGTGGACATTGGCTGTGTAAGAGGTTGTCTTATGTTGTGCATTGTCATGGGTAAGATTTGGTCTAGTTTTTGAGGTGGTGTGCTAGGGGATGATATTGGGCGTGTAGAGGTTTTTTGTTAGTTATGGTCATGGGGTGGGGTGTAGAGTTTTTTTGTCTATTTTTTTGTGTGGCATTGGCTGTTTGTGTAGAGCGTTTGTTGCTAGTGGACATTGGCTGGGTAGAGGTTGTCTAGTGGACATTGGCTGGGTAGAGGTTGTCTAGTGGACATTGGCTGTGTAGATGTTTTCTAGTTGACATTGGCTGGGTAGAGGTTGTCTAGTGGACATTGGCTGGGTAGAGGTTGTGTAGTGGACATTGGCTGTGTAGAGGTTGTCTAGTGCACATTGGCTGTGTAGAGGTTGTCTAGTGGACATTGGCTGGGTAGAGGTTATCTAGTGGACATTGGCTGTGTAGATGTTTTCTAGTTGACATTGGCTGGTTAGAGGTTGTCTAGTGGACATTGGGTGGGTAGAGGTTGTCTAGTGGGCATTGGCTGTGTCGATGTTTTCTAGTTGACATTGGCTGGGTAGAGGTTGTCTAGTGGACATTGCTAGGTAGAGGTTGTCTAGTGGACATTGGCTGGGTAGAGGTTGTGTAGTGGACATTGGCAGTGTAGAGGTTATCTAGTGGACATTGGTTGGGTAGAGGTTGTCCAGTGGACATTGGCTGTGTAGAGGTTGTCTAGTGGACATTGGCTGTGTAGAGTTGTCTAGTGGACATTGGCTGGGTAGAGGTTGTCTAGTGGACATTGGCTGTGTAGAGGTTGTCTAGTGGACATTGGCTGGGTAGAGGTTGTGTAGTGGACATTGCTGGGTAGAGGTTTTCTAGTTGACATTGGCTGGGTAGAGGTTGTGTAGTGGAAATTGCTGGGTAGAGGTTTTCTAGTTGACATTGGCTGGGTAGAGTTTGTGTAGTGGACATTGCTGGGTAGAGGTTTTCTAGTTGACATTGGCTTGGTAGAGGTTGTGTAGTGGACATTGCTGGATAGAGGTTTTCTAGTGGACATCGGCTGGCTAGAGGTTGTGTAGTGGAAATTGCTGGGTAGAGGTTTTCTTGTTGACATTGGCTGGGTAGAGGTTGTGTAGTGGACATGCTGTGGTTAGAGGTGTTCTAGTGACATTGGCGTGTAGAGGTTGTCTAGTGACATTGGTGGGTAGAGGTTGTCTAGGTGACATTGGCTGGGTAGAGGTTTTCTAGTTTACATTGGTTGGGTAGAGGTTGTCTAGTGGACATTGGCTGGGTAGAGGTTGTCTAGTTGATATTGGCTGGGTAGAGGTTGTCTAGTTGACATTGGCTAGGTAGAGGTTGTCTAGTGGAGATTGGCTGGGTAGAGGTTGTCTAGTTGACATTGGCTGGGTAGAGGTTTTAGTTGACTGGCTGGTGTAAGGGTTGTGTAGTGGGACATTGTGGGTAGGTAGAGGGTTTATAGTTGCATTGGCTGTGTTAGAGGTTGTCTAGTGGACATTGGCTGGGTAGAGGTTGTCTAGTTGACATTGGCTGTTGATGTTAGAGATTTGTTCTAGTTGACATTGGCTGGGTAGAGGTTGTCTAGTGGACATTGCTGTGTAGAGGTTGTCTAGTAGACATTGACTGGGTAGTTCCCTGTATAACTCAGTCTGTGTCCTTGTACCTTTATATAGACACAGAACTCCTCAGTGACTTCTAATATCCTAAAAAAAAAAAAAAAAAAAAAAAGCGGGATGAGTTTTGCAAACAAGGAATGTTGCAAGTTACTGGATTGGATACATAAAGTAGAGTTGATCCAGGGAAAATTCCGATTGCACTTGGAGTCAGGAAGGAATTTTTCCCTTCATAAATTTGGTGGGTTTTTTTTGCCTTCCTCTGGATCAACAGTTAGGCAGGAAAGAGGATATGCTAGATGGGTTGGACTGGATGGACGTATGTCTTTATTCAACCTCAAATACTATACTACTATATATACTATTCCTTATAATTTACAGTAGGGGATACATTTTCTCCTTTAATACTCGAGTGGTACCCAGAGTTCCCTGTAAAACTCCGTCTGTGTCCTGTACCGTTATATGGACAGAACTCCTCAGTGACTTCTAATATCTTATAATTTACAGTTAGGGGATACATTATCCTTATAATACATGAGTGTGTACCCAGAGTTCCCGTATTAACTCAGTCTGTGTCCTTGTACCCTTATATAGACACAGAACTCCTCAGTGATTTCTATATCCTATAATTACGTAGGGGATACACTATTCCTTATAATACATGAGTGTACCAGAGTTCCCTGTATAAACTCAGCCTGGTGTCCTTGTACCTTTATATAGACACAGAAACTCCTCAGTGACTTCTAATATCCTTATAATTTACAGTATAGGAACATTATGCTTATAAACATGTGTGGTACCCAGGAGTTCCGTGTCTGATTAATGCATGTATAATTTTATTTAATAAAGCGCCATCTTGGGTACACAGCACTGTAACATTATAAAATCCGAGTAAACAATCAAGGGGTATAAGTGCAAGATATTATACAGATAGATAAAGATTAAATACAATTCATACATAGATTTAATACACAAAATGAGGGCTAATGCGCCCCTACAGTGTAATATCAGGAATTACGCCACCAAGGAGATCCCTGACCATATAGAAGAACAAGTCCGTTAAACCGAGGTGCCTTATACAGGGCAAGCACCGCGAGGGTGGCGTAATATCCTTATATTATACTGTAAGGGGACGCATTATTTCTTATAATACATAAGTATCTGATTCCTTCACCCCATTCACATTTTAAATTCTAGGCCTTGTCCCTATTCCCACCTTAAATCCCCCAAGTTACACTTCTGTAACTAAACCCAATAGAAAAGGAACATCCCAGCAGCTCTATGGGTGTTAAACAAATCTTGTGGAGGAGGAGAGAGACATTGGTTAGAAGTGACAGGAAGCCAGCTCCAGCAGGTTCCCAAAATGCTTGAGTCATTGTCCAGGCCTATGAACACTGGGAATGGGCGGGTAGGTAGTGGATATAAGAAAGATAGAAAGAGGTCACTAGCTGACATAGCTGAGTGATTTTTATAAGGATGATATATACCACTGCCAGCTCCCATTATAACATATCACACTTATACATTATTATAATTATAGATAAATTGAAATAAATGCAGCATGCAATGACACATTAGGAATGATCTCTGCCCCGAAAAGCTTACAATCTAACTCAGTATAATTCAGCCGTGTCTTGTACCTTATATGGAACCGAACTCCCAGTGACTTCTAATATCTGGTAATTACAGTGGAGGATACGATTATTTACTATATAATAAATTAAGGGGTGTAAATATGTGATGCAGATTCGGGCAGGTCTGCCGTTTTTTCACGACCTAGCCAACACTGACGTGCCCCTCGTAAATACTTATTCTCATTACCATACACACAGTCTCCAGTCCGCCCTTCGACCTTAACACCCCCAATGTAACCGTCTGTGTGGTTTAAACCCTTTCTCCTTCTCTCCCCTTTTTTCCCATTTTACCCATAATGTCTGTATAACAGTTACACAGTAACATAGTATTGGAGGTTGTATAAAGACATACGTCCATCTAGTCCAACCTTTATACCCTACCCATAATGTCTGTATAACGGTTACATAGTAACATAGTATTGGAGGTTGTATAAAGACATACGTCCATCTCCGAATTGAAGAGCTTAACAATTAGACATGGTGCTAGGGCTGTTAGAGGTGGATTGGATTAAAGGGATGTTCCTGGTTCCAAGGGGGGGGGGGGCATAAGAGGGTGGTGAAGAGGGTGTAAGAGGAAGTGAAATAGGTTGTTAAGACCGGTGGTTGAATGAGGTGTGATAGCGGTTTTGGGTTGAATGAGGTTGTATGAGGGTGGTGAATGAGGTGTATAGAGGTGATGAATGATGGTTGTATAGAGGGATGATGAGGTTGTATAGAGGTGGTGGAATGAGGATTGTATCGAGGGTGCTGATGAGTTGTATAGAGGTTGGGTGAATGAGTGGTTGTATTAGAGGTGGTGAAGAGGTGTATAGAGGAGGTTGAATAAGTTGTATAGAGGGGGTGCATGGGTTGGTATAGATGTGGTGAATGAGGTTGTATAGAGGAGGTGAATGAGGTTGTATAGAGGGGGTGGAATGAGGTTGTTATAGAGGGGTGAATGAGGTTGTATAGAGGTGTGAATGAGGTTGTATAGAGGAGGTGATGAGGTTGTATAGAGGGGGTGACAATGAGGTTGTATAGAGTGGTGAATGGGTTGTATAGAGGTGGTGAATGAGGGTGTATAAGAGGTGGTGAAGAGGTTGTATAGAGGTGGTTGGATGAGGTTGTATAAGAGGTGTGGTTGATGAGGTTGTATAGAGGGGGAGGTGAATGAGGTTGTATAGAGGGTGGTGAATGAGGTTGTATAGAAGGTGGTGAATGAGGTTGTATAGAGGTGGTGAATGAGGTTGTATAGAGGAGGTGGGTGAATGAGTTTGTATAGAGGTGGTGAAGAGGTGGATAGAGGTGGTGAATGAGGTTGTATATAGAGGTGGTTGAATGAGGTTGTATAGAGGGTGGTGAATGAGGTGGTTATAGAGGTGATGATGAATGAGGGTTGTATAGAAGGTGGTGAATGAGGTTGTATAGAGGGTGGTGAATGAGGTTGTAGAGAAGGTGGTGAATGAGGTGTTATAGAGGGGTGAATGAGGTTGTATAGAGGTGGTGAATGAGGTGTATAGAGGTGGTGAAATGAGGTTTGGTATAGAAGGGGGTGAATGAGGTGTATAGGGAGGTGAATGAGGTTGGATAGAGGTGGGAATGAGGTTGTATAGAATGGGGGGAATGAGGTTGTATATAGAGGGGTGATTGAGGTTGTATGAGGTGGTGAATGAGGTTGTATAGAGGTGGTGAATGAGGGTTGTATAAGGTGGTGAATGAGGTGTATAAGTGGTGAATGCGGTGTATAGAGGTGGTGAATGAGGTTGTATAGAGCGGTGAATGAGGTTGTATAGAGGTGGTGAATGAGGTGGTATAGAGGTGGTGATGAGTTGTTAGAGGTGGTGAATGAGGTTGTATAAGAGGTGGTGAATTGAGTTGATAGAGGTGGGAATGAGGTTGTATAGAGGGGGTGAATGAGGTTGTATAGAGGGGGTGATTGGTGAATGAGGGTTGTATAGAGGTGGTGAATGAGGTGGTATAGAGTGGTGAATGAGGTTGAAAGAGTGGTGAAATGAGTTGTATAGAGGTGGTGAATGAGGTGTATAGAGGTTGTGTGGAATGAGGTTGTGATAGAGGTGGTGAATGAGGTTGTATAGAGGTGGTGAATGAGGTTGTATAGAGGTGGTGAATGAGTTGTATAGAGGTTGTGAATGAGGTTGTATTGAGATAGAGGCTGGTGAATGAGGTGTATTGAGATAGAGGCTGGTGAATGACGGGTTGTATGAGATAGAGGTGCGTTGAATGAGGTTGTAATAGAGGTGGTAAATGAGGTTGTATAGAGGTGGTGAATATGAGGTTGGATAGAGGTGTGAATGAGGTTTGTTGTCTAGAGGTGGTTAATTGAGGTTGTATAGAAGAGGTGGTGAATGCGGTTGTATAGAGGTGGTGAATGCGGTAGTATAGAGGTTGTGAATGAGGGTTGTATTTAGAGTTGGTGAATGAGGTTGTATGAGGTGGTGAATGAGGTTGTATAGAGGTGGTGAATGAGTTGTATAGAGGTGTGAAGGAGGGTTGTAGGAGATAGAGGCTGGTGAATGAGGTGTATTGAGATAGAGGCTGGGTGAATGAGGTGATTGAGATAAGAGGGGTGGTGAAGAGGTTGTATAGAAGGTGGTGACTGAGGGTGTTTATAGAGGTTGGTGAATGCGGTTGTATAGATGGTGTGAATGAGGTTGTATAGAGGTGGTGAATGCGGTTGTATAGAGGTGTGTGAATGAGGTGGTATTAGAGGTGGTGAAGAATGAGGTTGTATAGAGTGGTGAGAATGAGGTTGTATAGAGGGTGGTTAATGAGGTTGTATGAAGGTGGAATGGGTGTATAGAGGTGGTGAATGAGGTGTATAGAGGTGGTGATGAATGAGGTTGTATAGAGGTGGTGAATGCGGTTGTATAAGGTGGTGGATGAGGTTGTCTAGAGGAGGTGAATGAGGTTGTATAGAGGTGGTGAATGAGGTTGTATAGAGGGGGGAATGAGGTTGTATAGAGGGGGTGATTGAGGTTGTATAGAGGTGGTGAATGAGGTTGTATAGAGGTGGGATGTTTGGTTTGTATAGAGGTGGTGAATGAGGTTGTATAGAGGTGGTGAATTGAGGGTGTATAGAGGGGGAATGAGGTATGTATAGAGGAGGTGAATGAGGTTGTATAGAGGTGTGGTGTGGTGAATGAGGTTGTTTATAGAGGTGGTGAATGAGGTTGTAAGAGGTGGTGAATGAGGGTGTATAGAGGTGGGAATGAGGTTTGTCTAGAGGTGGTTGAATGAGGTTGTATAGAGGGGGGTGTGAATGAGGTTGATAGAGGGGGTGAATGAATGAGGTTTATTAGAGGGTGGTGAATGGAGGTTGTATAGAGGTGGTGAATGAGTCTGTATCGAGGTGGGGGAATGAGGTTGTACGAGGTGGTGAATGAGGTTGTATAGAGGTTGTGAATGAGGTTGTATAGAGGTGGTGATGAGGTTGTATAGAATGGTGGTGAATGAGGTTGTATAGAGGTGGTGAATAGGTTGTATAGAGGTTGTGAATGAGTGTATTGACAGATAGAGGTGGTGAATGAGGTTGTATTGAGATAGAGGCTGGTGACTGAGGTTGTATTCGAGATAGAGGTGGTGAATGAGGTTGTATAGAGGTTGGTAATGAGTTGTATAGAGGTGGTGAATGAGGTTGTATAGAGGTGGTGAATGAGGTTGTATAGAAGGTGTGTGAATGAGGTTGGATAGAGGGGTGGTGAATGAGGTTTGCTGAGGTGGTGGAATGAGGTTGTATAGAGGTTTGTGAATGAGGTTGTATAGAGGGTGAATTGAGGTTGGTTGGGATAGAGTGGTGAATGAGGTTGTATAGAGGTGGTGAATGAGGTGGTATAGAGTTGTGAAGTGAGGTTGTATTGAGATAGAGGCTGCGTGAATGAGGTTTTGTATGAGATAGAGGTGGTGGAATGAGGTTTTATGAGATAGAGAGGTGGTGAATTGAGGTTGTATAGAGTTGAGTAAATGGAGGTTGTATAGAGGTGGGTGAATGAGTTGTATAGAGGTGGTGAATGAGGTTGTATAGAGGTGGTGAATGAGGTTGTATAGAGGTGGTGAATGAGGTTGTATAGAGGGGGTGAATGAGGTTGTATAGCGGGTGGTGAATGAGTTGTATAGAGGGGGTGAATGAGGTTGTATAGAGGGTGGTAATGAGGTTGTATTGAGATAGAGGCTGGGTGAATGGCGGGGTGCTGGGCACAGTTTGTTGCTGATACAGAATCGTTTTATGTTTGATCATTATAATGAAAAACAATATATACGTAATATGGCCAGAAGTGGGTCTTGAGGACTGGTTTTTAAGATGCTTATAATCTAATTACGTTAAGGGAATATCATGTTTATTCTTTAATATCCTGTGACACTGTCCTATTGAACATTATTATGGTAATCCGTTATGGTCCTGGTATTGGTGGGATTGTGTAATAATTAATCTGTTCCTATTATGTAAGGTTGTTTATCCGTTTCCTATCATTTGTGGACTGGAGGTTGGATTGTTTATTCTACCTCCCAATATACAATTACTGACTGTAACCGTACCTAGATTTCTGCTGCACTCATTTAACATAACTTTATTAGGTCACTGACATACTGAACAGTAACGCAACCTGATAAAAGTTAACAATGCTGCATTAGTTTGTAATGATTTTATTATATTAAATATTGGGCTTGGCTGAAAGACAAAGAAACTAGGAGTATCAATATCCCAACTAACATTGCCAAGATCATATAAAACCATGGTTGTCTTTGTGTCCAGCAAGTGAATGTTCTCATTTGTGAAAGGAAATTAAAGCTGGCTTGCACATGGCTAATAAAAAGAAAAATCCTACTTGATCACAATGCGGGATGGCTGATTATCGGCCATAGGTCTTGTCATAAGCCCACTGGATTGGGCAGTTTTGAGTTTGGTTTCCTGGTACCTGATTAGTTGGTGTACCCATCATTTTAGGCCAGAAAACCTCTATTCCAATCACTTGTATGTCCCAAACGCAGTTCACTCTCTACTAAAATCGAGCTTATCAATGGCACTCGGTAAACTTCCACACTGGAGGGTAAGAAATGGTCCAAGACCCAATCAGCCTGAGTAAACGGATCTACCTCCAAAATCTCGTATAATACCCGATAGTAAAATCACCAAAAACTATCATGAAACTGAGGGTGTTTATATCCATAGGGCAATCATTCTTGAGCCAAGTCTTACTATCCAATCTGTGTGTTTATCCTTCAATCCAGGAGCATGCATATCCACGGTACATAAGACCTTTGTTCTTCTTTAGGTTAGGGAGTGCTTTGGTACCTTATTAGCCTTGAATGCATCCAGTGCACTTTCTTTTTTGGTGGTACTGAGAGATGCAAAATTAGGGCACACGTGCGTTTTTTCGCACGTGTTTTCGCTCGCGATTGCGCCCGCAATTTCGCTAACACGGAAATCGCGTGGAACTCGAACATTCCTTCCGTTTTGCGTTCAAGCATTTTTCACGCAATGCATGCGTTTCTCATTGAAATAGCGAACAAACGGGTTTCAACTAAACGCAACAAAAGCTGCATGCCACACTTTGGTGCCTTTAGTGTGGCCTCAGCCTTTATGATCCTAAAAATGCAATTTGGGTCGTCTTTTTGGTAATTTCCTATCACTGGTACCGATAATATAATCGACGTAAAAGCCGAGTTTTAAAACTTAACCTAAAAACCTTGACCGCGCTTTATACTCGGTCAGAAGAACTTACCTTAAATCCAGAGGCAGCCGCGAGTCCGCCGCGTTCCCGTAGTTCTTCGCGGTTTAGCGCGACCGACGTCATCACGCACGCTGCAGGATGACGTCATCGCAGCCTCTGCGACGCCCCAGGCTGGGTACTGGGGGGAGGGCTGGGGACACGTAGTCCATCGAGAGCTCACACACCCACATTAACTTTTTACTATAGGTGGTTTGAACTACAACTCCCAGCAACCAGCATGCTGGGAGTTGAGTTTCCAAACTCTACAGTGGAAAGTATTTAGGGTACTGATACCCGCTCGCTTCTACATCGGGTCAATCATCTTTCTAATTTTGAGGCAAAATGGGTGCCCTAGGCTTGTACTTCGAGCCGGCTTATACTCGAGTATATACGCGGTAATGCTTAGGGAACGTTTGCGTCACCTAAGAGACCAACTTTTGCGTATTAATGATCTTATAGTAAAAAAACAGAATAAAAGTGTGTGGTACCTCTTAAGATTTTTTAATGTTATTATCATTCCAAAGATTATCACAGACTTGATCCCAGGCGAGTCCAATCATGTGACCGTTATTAGCCCCTTTAGATTTACAGGGAGATTCGAACAAAGTTCTTCGTTGTTTAAACGGTGCTAATTTTGCCCCAACCAATCAGATGTTTAGTTTCAAATGTTAAATAGATCTGATGGTTGGGGCAAAATTTAGCACCGTTTTAAACATAAGAACTTTTGAATCTCCCTGATAGTCCAATCACGTGGCAGTTGTTGTTGGTACTTGCGACATACCATTGAAGTCTATACTAAAGAAATCTGTTTCATTGGGGATAACGCTTCCATAGCATTCTTCGCTAGTAATAACGCCATTTGGTCTATGGATCCCGCACTCTTGCCCGGAATATAGTGACAATAGTGAATGTGGACATTGACGTGCTAAAGGATTATTACATTAGTATATCAACCCATAAACGTATACCACAGTTGAGTGTGACCCAAATGTTACTCACCACCCTACCTAAACACCCTAACAGAACGTCACCCTCGATCTATGGAAATATACAAGCTCGACCCCGTTCCCACAATGGCCTGATATCAGGGTATTTGTTAAAAATGTCAAAACCTGCCCCAAAATTATAACATGACCTAAACAGGGGCTGTCCACCCTGCCCAGTATGGCACACTATCGCACTGGTTGCCACTCCGGCTCTTATTTAACCCAAACAACATAAATCTACTGTTCCAGTGGATATTTCTAAGGTTTTTGCCAGCGGCCTTTAAACTTTAGGCCTGCGACGGGGTGGGGGGGCCCATGAACCTAAGGTGACATGGGGCAATCAGCAATTCGGGTTCGGTAACCGTTTATTAAACATCTGACCGGCTATCTTGTCCTTCATACGCACAATAAGCTGTATGTGGGTGCACTGGGGAGGGTTTGGTGTGTTAGGCCCGGTCACACAGTTTATCAGGGGGCCTGAGCGCCCCTGGACGTTTTGCGGCTGTTGTTTTGCCGCACTTGCGCCAACAAAACCAAACCTTTGAAATGCTGCCCTATGTACAGGGTTAGGTGGTCATGGCTTCTCGCGACTTTCTGTGCTATTAATCTTTTCGTTTATTCTTTCATTTTCTATTTTTTGCATCGCTTTTTTCTTCCGAATTTGTCGACACTTTCTTTATCTTCCACTAGGTATTATACATTTATCCCCACCATTAATTCTTGTAGAACCACCCCGCAAAAAAAAAAAAACAGATTTGTAAGCCGCCACCACGTTGGTAGATTCTGAGTGGTGGCATTTTTCATGTTGCCTCACTTAGAGCGCCACGCTGTACATGCTACCATGCTAGCAACAGTTCATTAAATAGAATGCCCTATGGCTACCCTTAAACCAATGCAGTCTGCATCATCTTCTATGGAAACACGGGATGTTAGTGATCAGTCAGTAAAAACAAATCCGTACATATTTAGATATTGGGCACATTTTCCCCCTAATGACACTCATGGGGTTGATGCAATTGAGTATCAAATGTTTGTCATGCTCTTATTGCACAGCCAATAGGAGTGTTGGGTTTTTTCTGGGTCGTGCAGTAACATTTTGTTGTCTTTCTACAGATAAAAGGGCATGCCCACCCACCAAACAAAAACATTCACAATAAAAACAACCCCCCAAAACCTAATTTTAACCTCCAAATCTATCGCGCTCCTGATATAACCAGGCCCTCATCCCTGTGGTAGGGAGGACTGAACCACACCGCGGCGTTGGCGATTGGGGGGGGGCTCGATTGCAATGCCTCAGCCAATCACTTAGTATGACAGAAAAAAACGATCCTAAAAACCGCGTGACAAATATAAAACCCTTTTTTATTGGGAAGAAATTATAAAAACATTTAAAAAAGCTTCATCTCTACACAAGTACCCTACAGCATATGTCCTGTGTTGTACCTGTAATAAATATATACGGCACCACCGCTTATTTCTGTTTGGTCAATAATGAATCTGAGAGTGGTACCCTAGTATCAGGAGTCAAGTTTCAGTCACGAACAGGCAAGAGTAATTCAGTTAACATAGTAAGGTTCTTCTGTGTATGCGGTCTATTATAGGATGTGCATCCGAGATTCGTACAGCCAGGGGAGCCATAATGTAAATGTCATTTCAGGTAAATTCCTACTTCAGCGTATCCGATGCTTTACTAAATGAGACGTTCTCATTTGTTAAATTGAATCTTGGGTCTGGAACAGTAACTGTCCATCTGGCTTGTGTACCCGCCATGCAAATTTACGGGAAGATCGACTGGTGTTTCAGCTGTATCGGACGGTCGAGCAAAAAAATTGTAGTCTTTTGGAAGGTCTTGACAACGTCTGAACTAAAGGGGC
This sequence comes from Hymenochirus boettgeri, assembly GCA_019447015.1. Lineage (NCBI taxonomy): Eukaryota > Metazoa > Chordata > Amphibia > Anura > Pipidae > Hymenochirus > Hymenochirus boettgeri. Next base: position 4,551,786 of record CM033476.1, on the reverse strand, counting down.
GCGATCAAACGTCTCCGAAACCACGGCGGGCGCCAGCTGTTATGGCAAAAATGACCTGTCTAGCTACTTTGCCACATTAACATCCTTCCGTAGTGGCTGACATCAGAAGTGCCAAACGGGTCAGTCGAGATGAGATAAATCTTAGGTGATGTACCCAGCTGTACACGTCAACCAAAATAACCACTCCATTGTCTTTGGTGTCGTGGAAACTTAGTACAATATATTAATAGAGATTCAATACAAGCGCCAGGACCAGATGGATTGCATCCTCGGATATTACGATAGCTTAGTTCATCTAGCTAGACCATCTGTGTTCTCTTTTCAGATTCGCTTGCGGCTGGCGATGTGCCGCGATTGGAAAAAAGCCAATTATCATACCAAATTTTCAATAAAAGGTAAGTCGTTCACACCTGGGACCTATAGAACCTGTAAAGCCTACACTCAGTGAGGGAAGGTGATGGAAACGTTGTTAAGGTCCATTCCTTGACTTTGTTTCAGAGATCATCTTATAATGTAGTAGTCAGCATGGATTTATGCGGAAATAGATCAATGCAGACAAATTAATTGGTTTTTATGAAGCGAGTGAGTAAGAAGTTAGTTCAGTGTACAGCGGGGGATGTTGGTATATTTGGATTTTATGATGAGTCGAGTAAGAAGTTAGATTCAGGTCACAGCGGGGTGGATGTGATATTTTGGTTTTGTGGAAGGAAAGTCTTTGATACTGTGCCACATAGCGACTACTGTATAAACTGAGGAACTGTTGGCCTTGAGATAAACATTGTTCATAGGACTAGGAATGGTTTTGGACACGGAAACAGAGAGTGGTGGTTATGGAGCTACATCTATGTGGATGCTAAAGTTCTACGGAGCCCCTCAGGTGCTCTGTACTGGGGCCACTTCTGTTTATCTGTTTATAAAATTACTTAAATGGACATTGAGAGCAAGGTCTCTTGTTCTGATGGCATAAACTATGCAGGTTTGGAAACTTCCAACTCCAATGATGTCATGCTGCAAGCAGACCTAGATAGATTATCACAATGGGCAGCAGAATGGCATATGAGAATTCACTGTGAAATGTAGGGATGCCATTTGGTATTAATAATCCATGTGTCCACCTACACCATAAAAACTCTGTGTTAAGTGCATCTGATAATGGAAAAAGATTTGGGGTTTGGTAGATACAGATTAGCCTTATAGACAAACAATGCCAGGTAGCACGCTAAGCTAGCAAGATATTGTCTTGTATAAAGAGGGGATAGATTCAAGGGAAAAAAATTTCTTCTCCCTCTTTACAGGCACTGGTATAGCCTCATTTGAAATATGCGTGTGCAGTTTGGAATCCCATATACAAAAAGGGACATCTTGGAATGTTAAGAGTCAAGAAGGGCAACTAAATAACAAGGGGAATGGGGGCCTTGAATATGCAGCAGATTAGACAAGTTAGCGCTGTTTACATTGAGGAGCGCAATTTGCGTCGGGGACATGATAAACCTTATACAATATATTAATGGCCATAACAATGAACCTCTGGTGCATTGTTCACAAAAGGTCATATCCAGAGGACATGTGGAAATCCTTAAGGTTGGAAGAAAAGAAGATTTCATACTTCAGGTTAGGAAAGGTTTCTTTCACGTAGAGAACGGTGAAACTGTGCATTGTCTTCCCAGCATGTAGGTAATGCAAGTTCATTGGAATACTTTAAAAAGGCCTTGGATAAGTTGTCTAAAACTAAAAATATTGAGAATTACTGGTATTATTACTAGACCTGTAGTTATGTTGGTTACAGGGATAACTGTATATATTGAGGAATTACTGGTATTAAACACTATTATGTAGTTTCTGTGTTGGTACAGGGATACATAAATATAGATTACTGGTATACATACTATACGTGATTCTGCTTTGGTAACGTGAGATACCTATATAATATTGAGAATTATCGGTATTAATAACATTACTGTAGTTATGGTTTGGTACAGGGATAAACTATTATAATTGAGAGTTACTGGTATTATACATATACTGTAGTTCTGGTTGGTACAGGGATACTTATAATATTGAGAATTACTGAGGTATTAATACATATACTGTAGTTTCTGGTTGTTACGGGGATACATATAATTATTGAGAATTACTGGTATTAATAAACTTAGTATTCCTGGTTTGGTACGGGGGATCTAATATAATATTGAGAAAATTACTTGTGGTATAATCATTACTGGGTAGTTTCTGGTTGGTACAGGGATGACTATATAACTATTGAGAATTACTGGTATTAATTGCATTAAGTACGTTCTGGTTGTACCGGGGATACTATATAATATTGGAATTACTGGTATAATACATATACTGTAGTTCTGTTGGAAAACAGGGATACATATAATATATTGAGAGTTACTGGTATTAATCATATACTGGTGTTTCTGGTTGGTACGGGGACACTATGATAATATGAGAGTTACTGGTATAATACATATACGTAGTGCTGTGTGGTACGGGATAATATATAATATAAGAGAATTAACTGGTATTAATACATATAGATTGGTGATCCGTGATACTTCCTTTCCCTTGCCCCCCCGTTGGAGTCAGGAGGATTTCCCCCCCCCTTTGTTAGCTGTTTTTTTTTGTCCTCCCTGGACAAACTGGTTAGTAGGGTTAAAGAAAAAAGTGAATAGGTGTGGACTTGATGGACTTATGTCTTTATCAACTTAATTACTAGTGACTATGCTTTACTAATAAAAGTTTTTATCATTAAAATGTTGCCCCCAACCAATCAATGTAGCTTTCAAATGTTAATAAAGTCTGGATTGTTTGGGTTAATCAGCACCATTTTTTGAGAACTTTTTAGATCTTCCCTGGACAGACTTACAAGTTTTTAATTCAGTAAGTTCTCTTGCTAATGATTTTGATCGAACATTTTCCTTGACTTTTGTTGACATCCCATTAAAATCTTTTTTTTTTGCAACCGATGAAAGTGTCTGGTTTTTATCCTTGAGGCAAACAAAAGTTTTGACTAAGGCGTTCTTTCCATTTCTTTGTGGTTTTCCCCATATATATTTCAAGGAAGTGCAGTCGACCATAAGACATAATCACACTTATCGGACATTAGTTCCTAAATAAACGACTTCTTGCCTCTTTTAATCTATAAATAATTTCGTTGCAGACACTCACTCTGGTGTTTTTTGGGTTGCTGCATGACTTCAGTCCATACTTGTTTTGCTCAAGCTCAGCCCCCTGCCAGACTATCTGACTCTCTGTGAGGGCAAGCATGCTCAGTAATCCCTATGAGGCAGCATTAGGAGAGGTAATTTTTCACCATGCAGTTCACGTCGCCATTCCAACTATAGCAACACTATACATCGCAGAAGAGTTTATGATAATAAGTAAGAATCTGGGATACCCCTATCAGTAAAATGGGATGTAAGATTAGCAGCTTTCTTATCAAAATATTGATCTTCACTACAGTTACGTATCACTCTGTAATGGTACCCCTACAATCAAGCCGTTTGTATGTCCGCTCTTATAGTGAAGGAGGGTATTGGTAGCTGTTTCTTTCCTAAATAAACTAGTTTCTTTGCGTCTGTTGAATCCTACTTTAACCCTGACATTCAACAATACAATTTCCGTAGCTGAATAAGGGTGAGTTTGGTGTTCAGGGAGTTTCTTTTTAGAGATTATTTGAGACTCTTTTCCATATAAACACAGTATATTGTCAATATATCTTATCCAGAGGGCTACTATTGATGCCAGACTGTGCTCCTGGGGTGTAAAAAACACCTCTCTCCCACCACCCCAAGAATAGTTTGGCATATGGCGGAGCACATTTTGCACCCATGGCAGTCCCTTTGGATTGAAAATAATATATACGATCAAATGTCAAATAATTGTTTTCCAATACAAATGTTAAAAGTGTATTTATCATACCTCTGTTTGAGGTGTATGTCCCCTCCTTTTAGGAAATACTTTGTGGCTTTTATTCCCAGACAATGGTCTATGCAGGGATAGATTCAATCAACATCAAGTGCCACCAGTAGATCCCCTTGTTCTAGGTAGATATCATGAATTCTTAATAATAGATTAGCTGTATCTAGGAAAAAATATAGGGCCCATTTGCAAATGTATATTTTAGCGATAACGTCACCGTTTACGATATTTTACGATAATGTACAACATTAAAATGTTAGTCGTAAATGTTAGTCGACCATAAGACTATCTTGCCACCCCTGTCAGAGTGCTTGATAATAATACTCACCTCATTTTTTATATCCCTTGTTGACATTTCTTGTTGTGTACCAGCTAGCACTTCTGTATCATTCTAGTTTAATCAAGGTTAGTGGGAGCGTTTTTAAAGCTGTTACCCAGTCTTGTCTCTATGTATTGTCTGGTTCACAGGACTTAGTTCATGAATTCTCAAGCCCCTAGGATTTATATACAGACTGGGATATTTTTCCAATCTGGGAATATTCCACCAAAATTATGTTGCTGTCCCTCTAGACATTTGTTTTAAAGAGGAAAATGGTTTGTTGGAATCAGTAGCTGTAGTCTGTGTATTTTCTTTGTTAACATTGCGAAAAATAGACAGTCATGAAATTCTTTTTCTATCCACTCTACTGAACATTTATTAATTCTGTGCTCTCATCAGAGGAGATCCCACTCAGGGCTAAGATCAGTAACACTATAGAAAGGAGCTTAACAGACACAAGTACCTTGTAAAATGGATCTATTCCCTCACCCTATGGATTTGGGGAGGGATATACTTCAGTATTTTCTGTAGATAAATTTTATTTATAAAAGAACAAAGCCCATAAAAACCTCTACACACTCTAATACAAATATAAAAATCCTTTATTTATGTAGGAAGTAAAGTGCTTGGACCATACAAAGTAAAAAAACGTTTAAAAAACATACAGGGTTATTCAATAAAAGTCTTAGCGTTAAAATGGTGCTAATTTTCCCCTTACCAATCAGATGTTAGCTTTCAAATGTTAAATAAGATCTGATTGGTTGGAGCAAAATTAGCACCATTTTTAATGATAAGAACTTTTACTGAATCTCCCTGATAATGTATCTCTACATAAATGAGGCTATATAGGGAGACTCTTTCACTCTCATCAAGCGGCTTTCTGTGCATAGCGAAGTGTGTTAAACCACTCCAAATCTTTAAAACCAGCAATTTAATGCAGGTTTATGACACGAAAAGTCGACAATAATAGCCCTGAAAGTACCTCCGTACATAGCCCTGAAAGTACCTAAAGCAGTCATGTGCTCTATGTAACAGTAATAAAAAATGGCTCCTTTGAATTAGATGAAGGTTGGTGCAGATCCAAAACATGTTTAATTTTGATGAGGGTATTTTAAATTTAGAAACTTTAAATACAGAGCACTAGGATTGTTATCCTTATAATTGCAATTGTGCATTGCTCCCATTTGGAGTTAGTTGGTGGGGTGTTTTGTTCAAACCAGCATAGGGCAAACCGGGGGTTTTATTCAGGAGTAGGTTTGGGCACAGCCTACAGGGTAGGGGTTTGGATTTCCTGAGTAGTTTTGGAGAAAAAGAAACACGAGGGGGGAAGTCCGGGGTTTGAAAGTTGCATAGAACCAAACCCACAAAAAGAAAGTACAATAGGTTACCCAAAGTGTTCAAAGGTTAGGGTGTTAGGGGGCGTGTTTAAAGGTACACACGGTGTCGAAGCATAGGAGTGAAGGTAAGCGTCGACAGACAACGTATCTCGAGCTAAAGGAATCCTCCCTAAACGTCCTAAGTCCAATAACCCTCAAAAACTCCATATCCTAAAGACGCGTCCCTTAATAACCCACGAGTAAATATCGTTCCTCGAATAGTAAATAGAAAATCTCCCATAGTAACCCTATAAGTCTTCCCGAGAAAGAACACCCGAATAGAGAGGGCGCTCCAGACGTACAGAAGCTGTCGCACATGGAGTAACTCGGCCACGAACTAACGGCCCTAGAGATATAATCCGCCGATAATAGTAACGGTCCCGTAGAAGAGACATCGCCTTAGACTAGAAAGTCTTCCGCATAGAAAAGCGGTTCCCGACAAGAAACTCACTAAGAGAATCTGTCCTACAATATACTCCTAGAGCGTTATAGAGACCTCGCCGGTAAAGCAAGTTTCCCGATAAGCCGCCATAAGACGTCCCGTACAAGTATAAGAGACTGGACGCCACTAAGAACGCCGTAGAGAGAACGTCAGAGAGCCCGAAAAACGCTTCCTATATAGCATGGAAGGAGAGATAATCTTCCCTATAATATAATCTTCCCTATAATAAAATCTTCCTACAATATAAAATTCCCTCTAATATAATCTTCCTCCTAAAGATATCTTCCCTATAATAAAAGTCTCCTACAATATAAACTTCCCTATCTTAGAATCTACCCAAATTTCAATATTATGTTATGTTATCTGTTAAAGTACACACGGTGGCAAGCAAATGAGGAGTGTAGAAGAAGCGTCGACAAGTACAAGCGATCGCAGAAGTAAAAGTCGCCGCATAGATAAACGTCCCACAACTAGTAAGTCCCGAAATATAGAGTCTCGCTATAAAAAAAACGGCCCGTAGAAGTCAAGCGGTCCCAATGAATAACGTCCCATTAGAATACGCCCGAGTAATATAACTCCCTACAAGATAACGGTCCCGTAAATATAATGCCCCAATATAAGCGCTCGCACAATAATCGGTTCACCGACAATAGGACATCTCCATAAGTAGGAAGTCGGGCACTGACAATACAAGCGGTTCGTTAGAAGAAATTCGTTCCCGTACAGTAAACGTGCCCGACAAGTATAGAATCGGCCCAGAAGAGAGCTCCCTAAAGAAGTCGGCCCTAGATCAAGACTTTAACGACGTCAGTAAGTAATGTCCTTAAACTTCCCGTAAAATAATCGGCTTCCGCTATAGTATACAATAACCTCCCATAGAGTAAGTCTTTTCCGAGAAGAAACTCGATATCTCCGGACATAAACGTTCCCAAAAGTCTCTATAGCTCCCGTAAAGAAAACGTCCCCACTAATAAAAAGCTCCAAGAAGCAAAGTATAAGGCCTGAGAAGCCACAAAAATTGCCAAGAGATGAGCTAAAGGTCAGAGAGAGGCGAGCACACGGGCCTAAGCAAAGAGGAGATAAAACGTTACAAGTACACGTTCGGCAAAAAGAGTCCCCCTAAAGGAAAACGCCCTACATAGTCATCGCCGTAACAAGTAGAAGTCGTCCCGAGAAATAAACGCGCCCAAAAAGTCGGTTCCGTAACAGTAAACGGTCCGGCTTAATATAGCCCCGATAAGCTGAAAGTCCCTACAATAAAAAGGTTCAGTAATTAGATTCAGCTATTCCTAAGGCCCTATAATGTTGCCCTATCTGAACTCAGGGTAATAGTAGATCTATAACAATCTCCCACAAAAACGGTTCCCAAAAAACGCCCTAGAAGAGTAACCGGCCCAGGAGTTAATTCCTAAGATCTCCCGAAACCCACAATAGACTCCATAATAATTCGAGATACACTTATATCCCTTTATCACTTTAATAATTCCCACTATTCTATAATTCCTATTTCTTTCTTAAACCCCCTATAAGAAATTACATGTTCGCCAAGAGCCTGCTTCGTAGAAAGTCAGTCGTTCTCTCCTGAGAAGGCGCTCTCCTTTCTCGAGAAAAGTCTTTCTTCCTGACGCTCTTCCAGAGTTCGTCTCGCTCCGCCCGAAAGACTCCCGAATTCTCGACTTCGATCAAACTCTTCTCCCCTAGGGAATCGTCCGTCAATTAAGATCGGTCCCTCGTTCTTTCCCGATTTCATCTCCCTTTGATACGTTTCTCCGCTTCAGCTTCTCAAGAAATCTCTCCTCATCATTATCTGGCTTCCCTAATAAATTTTTCTTCTCCTCTCCTATTCCTTCCCCCTAACTTACTTTCTTCTCTATCTATAAATCTTCTCTTCTATAGACAACTATTCTCCTACAATACGCTTTCCTTCATTTATTACTTTCTTTCCGCCATAATAATCTGGGGATTTCATCTGTACTCATCGTCTCACCTCGATTAGCAAACCATCCTGACACTTCTGCTGTTCACAATGCAAAGAATATAATCTTCGATCTATGACGGTTAATCTAGCTCTAGCCTTCTGGTTAACAATCTTCTGTGGTTCTGGAATTTCTTGTTATATTTCACTTTCCTTTTCATCTTTTTTATTCTACATCACCGGGATTTGCTGTTCCATATACTTGGCTTAAGTTTGAAGAAGTAAGCATCCTTTTCAACACTTTACTTCTGCAATCATATCTCTTCTCTTCCCTGCCCTTTCTTCGTTTCAGTCGCTCAAATTCTCAATTCTCGATTTTTCTTGAAAACTTTCTGTTAATCTCTCTTCTTCTTCAAAATCTTTTCTTCTCTTGTACTTTCTCTTTCCTTCTACTCATTTTACTTTCTTTACCTCCCGACTACACAGGGATATATCGCAAATTCCCATACGATGTTCCCAAATTAACGTGCCTAATAGAGTCAGATCTTTACCTATAGCCTGGATAAGCACTTCGGCACTATAGCTATAATAGCTGTCGGCTATTCGTAACTGGGCGATTCTACACTAGAGTGGATGAGGATCGTGTTAAACCAATGTAACTGTGGAACCATAAATGTGGACGCAATCAACAGACAGTAAATTTAAAGCAGGTTAGGCAATGTAACCTAACGTGGGGTGATTGCCCTTATCAGATGCATATCTCATACGGATGGGTGATATTCTACACTTATGAGTTTGCAAGTCAAAGCTCTCGACAAGTCACTCTCAACAATGTCTGCGGCTAACTGCAACCAAGAATGTAAGCAAAATTCGTAATTTAAACCATCTGGTCATTCGCCCTAGGAGAATAAGTCGAATGTCTATCCCCGGTTCAGCTGGGCTACATACAGTCGAGGCTGCTGTGACACTAGGGATGAGCCTGTTTACGCACACTTAGTCAAACAAAAAAAGGTGCATCACGTTTTAGCCTTAGTAGTCCCGAGTTACTTGGTCATGTTTTAGTGAATTGCGGTGGGGTATGCATTGTGCAGGGTGTAGTGAATTGCTAGTAGAGGTTGTCTAGTGGACATTGGCTGGTAGAGGTTGTCTAGTGGACATTGGCTGGTAAGAGTTTTCTAGTTGTAGGCTAGATTGCCCTAGGGTAGAGTTGTCTAGTGTAGAGGTTGCTAGTGGTAGATGCTGGGATTGGCTGGGTCAGAGGTTGTCTAGTGACCATTGGCTGGGTAGAGGTTTTACTAGTTGACATTGGCCTGGGTAGAGGTGTCTAGTGACTTTATTGCTGGGTAAGGTTTTCTATTGAACATTGACTGGGTCAGAGGTTGTCTAGTGGACATTTGCTTGTGTAAGAGTTTGTCTAGTGGACTTTGACTGTGAGAGGTTATCTAGTGAATTGGCTGGTGTTAGAGGTTGTCTAGTTGGATTTGGCTGGGTCGAGAGGTTGTGTAGTGGACATTGGCATAGTGTAGAGGGTTGTCTAGTGGACTGTTGGCTGGTAGAGGTTGCTAGGACATTGCTGTGTAGATGTTTACTGTTTGAACATTGGCTGGGTAGAGGTGTTCTAGTGGACATTTGGCTGTGTAGGAGTGTGTCTAGGACATTGCTGGGTAGAGGTTTTCTAGTGACATTGCTACATGGGGGGGGGTTGGGGGGGTTAGCGGTGTCTAGTGGACATTTGCTCGGATAGGTTGCTAGGAATTGGGTGGTTGTCTAGTGGCTGTGTGGGTTGTCATGAGGGACCAGTTTGATGTGGTAGAGGTTGTTCGTTGATGATTGGCATGGTAGAGTGTTGTAGTGGACATTGCATGTGTAGAGGTTTGTCTAGTGCACATTGGCGTGTCTAGAGGTTGTCATGAATGGGATTCGGTAGAGGTTGTCTAGTGGCATGGCTGGTAGAGGTTGTCTAGGACAGTGTAGGGGGGGAGGTTTTTGGTCTTTGGAGTTGTCTATGAACATTGCTGTGCTAGAGGTTGTCCTGTCAGTGCTTGGTCGAGAGTTGTCAGTGTTTGGCGGGTGGGTTTAGTGGGCAATTGGCTGTGTAGAGGTTGTCTAGTGACATTGCTGGGTAGAGTTTGTCTAGTGGACTTGCTGGTAGAGTGTTCGTGGACATTGGCAGTGTAGAGGTTGCTCTAGGGGACATTGCATGTGTAAGAGGGTTTGTCTAGTGCATTGCTGTCTAGAGGTTGTCCCAGTGGTCATTTGGCTAGGGTAAGGTTTGTCTAGTGGGCATTGGCTGTGTAGAGGTTGTCTATGGACATTGGCGGGTAGAGAGGTTGTCTAGTGGACATTGGCTGTGCAGGGTGTCTAGTGGACATTGGCTGTGTGAGGTTTTCTAGTTGACATGTGCTGGGTAGAGGTGTCTAGTAGGACATGCTGGGGTAGAGGTTGTTGTGATGGACATTGGGCTGTTAGAGGTTGTCTATGCCATTGCTTGTAGATGATGTTACTGTCGTCAGTCTGGGACATTGGCTGGGGTAGAGGTTAGCTGGGAATTGGCTGTGTAGATGTTTTCTAGTTGACATTGGCTGGTTAGAGGTGTGTCTAGCTAGTGGAACACTTGGGGGGGTAGAGGTGTCTAGTGGGCATTGGCTGTGTAGATGGTTTTCCTAGTTGACATTGGCTGGGTAGAGGTTCTAGTGGACATTGTAGGTAGAGGTTGTCTGTGGACATTGGCTGGGGGTTATGAGGTTGTGTAAGTGGGACATTGGCAGTGAGAGGGTGTCTAGTTGGACACTTGGTTGGTAGAGGTTGTCTAGTGGACATGGCCTTGGAGGTGTGTAGGACGATTGCTGTGTAGACGTTGGTCTTAGTCGGACATTGGCGTGGTAGAGGTTGTCCTAGTGGACATATTGGCTGTGTATAGGTTGTCTAGTGGACATTGGCTGTGTAGAGTTGTCTAGAAGTGGACATTGCGGGTTGAGAGGTGTTTAGTTGACATTGACAGGGTAGAGGTTTGTCTAGTGGACATGCTGTGTAGAGGTTGTCCTCGGGACATTGCTGGGTAGGTTTGTCTAGGGACATTGGCTGTGTAGAGGTTATCTAGTGGAACATTGGCGGGGCTTAAGGTTGTCTAGTTGAAATTGCTGGGTAGAGGTTTGTGTGTAGTGGACATTGGCAGTGTAAGTTGTCTAGGGACCTTGGCTGTGTAGAGGTGTCTAGTGAACATTGGTGTCTAGAGGTTGTCTAGTGGACATTGCTGTGTAGGAGGTTTCTATGGGTCATTGGCTGGGTAGAGGTTGTCTAGTGGGCATTGGCTGTGTAGAGGTTGTCCCTAGGGGACATTGGCTGGAGTAAGGTTGTCTAGTGGACATGTGCGGGTAAGTTGTCTAGTGGCCATTGGCTGTTGTGTAGATTTTCTAGTTGACATTGGCGGGTAGAGGTTCTGAGTGTGACATTGGCTGGTAGAGGTTGTGTATGGACATTGGCGTGTGTAGAGGTTGTCTAGTGAGCATTTGTCTGGTAGAGGTTGCTAGTGACATTGGCTGGGTAGAGGTATCTAGTGAAATTGGCTGTGTTAGCATTTGTTTTCTAGTTTGACATTGGCTGGTTTAGAGGTTGGTCTAGTGGCATTGGACTGGGTATAGATGTTGTCTAGTGGCATTGGGCTGTGTCGATGTTTTCTAGTTTCATGGCTGGTAGTGCACTGGACATTGTCTAGGAGATTGTCTAGTAGATTGGCTGTAGTGGACTTGTGGTAGAGGGTAGTGGACCATTGGCAGTGTAGAGTGTTATCTAGTGGAACATGGGTGGCGTAGAGGTTGTCCAGTGGACATTGGCTGTGTAGAGGTTGTCTAGTGGACATTGGCTGTGTAGAGTTGTCTAGTGGACATTGGCTGGGTAGAGGTGTCTAGTGGAACATTGTGTGTAGAGGTTGCTAGGGGACATTGGATGTGTAGAGTGTCTAGTGGACATTGGTGGGTAGAGGTTGTATAGTGGACATTGGTGTGTAGAGGTTGTTCTAGTGGACATTGGCTGGGTAGAGGTTGTGTAGTGGACATTGCGGGGTAGAGGTTTTCTAGTTGACATTGGCTGGGTAGAGGTTGTGTAGTGGAAATTGTGGGTAGGGTTTTCTAGTTGAATGGCGGGTAGAGTTTGTGTAGTGGACATTGCTGGGGTAGAGGTTTCTAGTTGACACTTGTGGTAGAGGTTGTGTAGTGGACATTGTCGGATAGAGGTTTTCTAGTGGACATCGGTGGCTAGAGGTTGTGTAGTGGAAATTGCTGGGTAGAGGTTTTCTTGTTGACATTGGCTGGGTAGAGGTTGTGTAGTGGACATTGCTGGGTAGAGGTTTTCTAGTGACATTGGCTGTGTAGAGGTTGTCTAGTGGACATTGGCTGGGTAGAGGTTGTCTAGTTGACATTGGCTGGGTAGAGGTTTTCTAGTTTACATTGGTTGGGTAGAGGTTGTCTAGTGGCATTGGCTGGGTAGAGGTTGTCTAGTTGATATTGGCTGGGTAGAGGTGTCTAGTTGACCTGGCTAGGGAGAGTTGTCTAGTGGAGATTGGCTGGGATAGAGGTTGTCTAGTTGACAGCTGGCTGGGTAGAGGTTTTCTAGTTTGACATTGGCTGGGTTAGAGGTTGTGTAGTGGACATTGCTGGGTAGAGGGTTTCTAGTTGACATTGGCTGTTTGTAGAGGTTGTTAGTGGACATTGGGGTAGAGTTTGTGACGTGCTGTGTAGAGATTTTCTAGTTGACATTGGCTGGTGTAGAGGTTGTCTAGTGGACATTGCTGGTGTAGAGGTTGTCTAGTAGACATTGACTGGGTAGTTCCCGTATAACTCAGTCTGTGTCCTGTACCTTTATATAGACACAGAACTCTCAGTGACTTCTAATATCCTAAAAAAAAAAAAAAAAAAAAAAGCTGGATGGAAGATGTTCTGCAAACAAGGAATGTTGCAAGTTACTGGTATTGATACATAAAGTGAGTTGATCCAGGGAAAATTTCCGATTGCCACTTGGAGTCAGGAAGGAAATTTTTTCCCCCTTCATAAATTTGGTGGTTTTTTTGCCTTCTCGGATCAACGTTAGGCAGGAAAGAGGATATTGCTAGATGGGGTTGGACTGGATGGACGTATGTTTTATTCAACCTTCCAAATACATACTATAACTATACTATCCTTATAATTTACAGTAGGGGATAAATTATCCTTATAATCATGAGGGTACCAGAGTTCCCTGTATAACTCAGTCTGTGTCCTTGTACTTATATGGACCAGAACTCCTCAGTTGACTTCTAATATCCTTATAATTTACAGTAGGGATAACTTATCCTGTATAATACATGAGTGTACCCAGAGTTTCCCTGTATAACTCAGTCTGTGTCCTTGTACCTTTATATAGACACAGAACTCCCAGTGACTTTAATTCCTTATAATTTACAGTAGGGATACACTATTCCTTATAATACAGTGAGTGGTACCCAGAGTTCCCTGTATAACTCAGCCTGTGCCTTGTACCTTTATATAGACACAGAACTCCTCAGTGACTTCTAATTCCTATAATTTACAGTTAGGAACATATGCTCTATAATACATGATTGGTACCCAGAGTTCCGTGTCCTGATAATGAATGTATAATTTTATTTATAAAGCGCCACTTGGGTACACAGCACTGTACATTATAAAATACAGAGTAAACAATCAAGGGGATAAGTGCAAGCTATTATACAGATAGATAAAGATTAAATACAATTTCATACATGATTTAATACACATAAATGAGGGATAATGCGCCCCTTACAGTGTAATATAAGGTATTACGCCACCAAGGAGATCCCTGACCATATAGAAGAACAAGTCCGTAAACCGAGTGCCTTTATACAGGGCAAGGCACTCCGAGGTGGCGTAATATCCTTATATTATACTGTAAGGGGCGCATTATTTCTTATAATACATAAGTATCTGATTCCTTCACCCCATTCACATTTTAAATTCTAGCCTTGTCCCTATTCCCACCTTAAATCCCCCAAGTTACCTTCTGTAACTTAAACCCAATAGAAAGGAACATCCCAGCCAAGCATCTATGGGGTTAAACAAATCTTTGTGGAGGAGGAGAGAGACATTGGTTTGAAGTGACAGAAGCAGCTCCAGCAGGTCCCAAAATGCTGAGTCATTGTCCAGGCATGAACACTGGATGGGCGGAGTAGTGGATATCAGAATATAGAAAGAGTCACTTAGCTGACATAGCTGAGTGATTTTTATAAGGATATATACCACTGCAGCTCCCATTATAAAATATCACACTTATGTATTATATATAAATTATAGATAAATTGAAATAAATGCAGCATGCAATGACACATTAGGAATGATATCTCTGCCCCGAAAAGCTTACAATCTAACTCAGTATAATTCAGCCTGTGTCCTTGTACCTTTATATGGACACCGAACTCCCCAGTGACTTCTAATATCCTTGTAATTTACAGTGGAGGATACATTATTTACTATATAATAAATTAAGGGGTGTAATTATGTGATGCAGATTCTGGGCAGGTTGCGTAGAACTAGAAATGTTGCCCAGTCACAAATTAACCAAACAAGTATTTTCCCTAAACAATAAAGTCTGTGGGTAAATTATATCAAACCACCAACGATCATTTAGCAGTTGAAAATTAAATAATAACGAGATAAACTTACTATAAAATACAGCGAGTTGGTGTTCTAAATTGCAGTAATGTATGATGGGAAACCATTCAAACCTCTAAACTACAATGTAACTGGTTATTGAAGCCTATATATACACTACTGACCACCCAACGGGATGTTTCGGTCAGTCGGGCTGAAATATCATTAGGACTACTGCCTATTGCCACAATCAATAAACTTCAGTAAATTTTTTACCAACATTGCTTGAATATTGTTTGATGGTTTCTTACCTTACACATTGTATTGGAGGTTGTATAATGACTTACATCCATCTAGTCCAACCTTTACACCCTACCCATAATGTCTGTCTAACAGTAACATAGTATTGGAGATTGATACAAGACATACGTCCATCTAGTCCCAACCTTTAACCCACTATAATGTCTGTATAACAGTTACATAGTAACATAGTATTGGAGGTTGTAAAAAAGACATACTACATTCTAGTCCCAACATTATATCCTACCCTAATGGTATGTCTAAACAGTTACACTAGTAAACCAAGTATTGGAGGTTGTATAAGACATACGCCATCTAGTCCAACCCTTTAATACCCTACCCATCATGTCTGTATACAGCACATTAGTGATCTGTGGACAGTGGTGGCACAGGTAGAGGTTTGTCCAGTGGGAATTGGCTGTGTAGAGGTGATGTCTAGTGGACATTGGCTGTGTAGAGGTCATAGTGGGACATTGGCTGGAGAGGTTTAGAGGTGTCTAGTGGACATTGGCTGTGTAGAGTTGTTTGCAAGTGGACATTGCAGTGTAGAGTTGTCTAGGTGGACATTGGCTGGTGAGAGGTTTGTATAGTGGACATTGGCTGTGTAGGAGGGTTGTCTAGTGGACCTTGGCTGGTATGAGGTTGTGTAGGGACATGGCGGGGTAGAGGTTTCTAGTGACATTGGAGGGTTGGGTAGAGGTTCGTGTAGTGGAAATTGCTGGGGTAGAGGTTTTCTAGTTGACATGGTGGCTGGGTAAGAGTGTGCTGTAGTGGACATTGCTGGGTACGGGAGAGTGTTTGCTAGTTGACATTGGCTTGGTTAGAGGTGTGTAGTGGCGCATTGTGGAAATAGAGGTTTTCAGGTGGACACGGTGGCTAGAGGTTGTGTAGTGGAAATTGCTGGGGAGAGGTTTTTCTTGTGGACATTGGCTGGGTAGAGGTTGTGTAGTGGATCTTGTGAGTTATTGCATTGGTGAATGTAGAGGTTTTCTAGTGGGAATTGGTTTTGGGTAGAGGTTTTGTTAGGGTCTGTTTAAGTTTGACATTGGGCTGGGTAAGAGGTTTTAGTTTACATTGGTTGAGATTTGTGGTTTGGTTGGGTAGAGGTTGTTTGTCAGGTGGCAATTGGTGGGGTGAGGTGTGTAGGATATGGTGTAGAGGTTGTCTAGGTGGACCATTGAGTAGGTAGAGGTTTGTCGAGTGGGAGATGGGCGGGTAGAGGTTGTCTAGTTGAACATTGTGGGGGTAGAGGTTTCTAGTTGACATTGGGCTTGGGTAGTAGGTGTTGTGAGTGGACATTGTGGGTAGAGGGTTGCTCGAGTTGACATGTGGACTGTGTAGGGTTGTCTGTGGACATGGTGGGTAGAGGTGTTAGTGGACATTGGCTTGTAGAGATTTTAGTTGACATTGGCTGGTTAGAGGTGTCTAGTGGACATGCTGTGTCAGAGTCGTGTTAGTAGCATGACTGGGTAGTTCCTGTATAACTCAGTCGGTCCTTGTACCTTTATATAGCACAGAACTCCTCAGGTGACTTCTAATATCCTAAAAAAAAAAAAAAAAAAAAAGCGTGGATGATGTCTGCAAAACAAGGAATGTTGCAAGTTACTGGTATTGAGACATAAAGATGAGTTGATCCAGGGAAATTTCCGTTGCCACTTGGAGTCAGGAAGGAATTTTTTCCCCTTCATAAATTTGGTGGGTTTTTTTTGCCTTCCTCTGGATCAACAGGTTAGGCGGAATTGGGATATTGCTAGATGGGTTGGACGGATGGACGTATGTTTTATTCAACTCAAATAACTATCTATACTATACTTCCTATAATTTACAGTAGGGGATACATTATCCCTTATAATACAGAGGGTACCCAGAGTTCCCTGTATAACTCAGTCTGTGTCCTTGTACCTTTATATGGACAGAACTCCTCAGTGACTTCTTTAATATCCTTATAATTTACAGTAGGGATACATTATCCTATAATCATGAGTGGTACCCCAGAGTTCCCGTATAACTCAGTCTGTGTCCTTGTACCTTTATATAGACACAGAACTCCTCAGTGACTTCTATTCCTTATAATTTACAGTATAGGGGATACACTATTCCTATAAACATGATGGTACCCAGAGTTCCCTGTATAACTGCAGCTGTGTCCCTTGTACCTTTATATAGACACAGAACCTCAGTGATTCTATATCCTATAATTTAACAGTATAGGATACATTATGCCTTATAATACATGATTGGTACCCAGAGTTCCGTGTCCTGTATAATGCATGTATAATTTTATTTATAAAGCGCCACTTGGGTACACAGCACTGTACATTATAAAATACAGAGTAAACAATCAAGGGGATAAGTGCAAGCTATTATACAGATAGATAAAGATAAATACAATTTCATACATAGATTAATACAATAAATGAGGGGATAATGCGCCCTTACAGTGTTATATAAGGATATTACGCCACCAAGGAATACTGACCATATAGAAGAACAAGTCCGTAAACCGGTGCCTTTATACAGGGCAAGGCACTCCGAGGTGGCGTAATATCCTTATATTTACTGTTAAGGGGACCATATTTCTTATAATACATAATAGTATCTGATCCTTCCACCCCATTCACATTTTAAATCTAGCCTTGTCCTATTCCCACCTTAAATCCCCCAAGTTACCTTCTGTAACTTAAACCCAATAGAAAGGAACATCCCAGCCAAGCATCTATGGGGTTTTTAAACAAATCTTTGTGGAGGAGGAGAGAGACTTGGTTATGGAAGTGACAGGAAGAGCTCCAGCAGGTCCAAAATGCTGAGTCATTGTCCAGGCATGAAACATGAATGGGCGGAGTAGTGAGGATATAAGGAAATATAAGAAATGAGTCACTTAGCTGACATAGCTGAGTGATTTTTATAAGATATTACCACTGCAGCTCCCATTATAAAAATCACACTTATGTATATTATATAAATTATAGAATAATTGAAATAAATGCAGCATGCAATGACACATTAGGAATGAATCTCCCCCGAAAAGCTTACAATCTAACTCGTATAATTCAGCCTGTGTCCTTGTACCTTTATATGGACACCGAACTCCCCAGTGACTTCTAATATCCTTGTAATTTACAGTGGAGGATACATTATTTACTATATAATAAATTAAGGGGTGTAATTATGTGATGCAGATTCTGGGCAGGTTGCGTAGAACTAGAAATGTTGCCCAGTCACAAATTAACCAAACAAGTATTTTCCCTAAACAATAAAGTCTGTGGGTAAATTATATCAAACCACCAACAGATCATTTTAGCAGTTGGAAAATATAAATAATAACTGAATAAACTTACTATAAAATACAGCGATTGGCTGTTCTTAAATTGCAGTAATGTATGATGGGAAACCATTCAAACCTCTAAAACTACAAATGTAACTGGTATTGAAGCCTATATATACACTAACTGACCACCCAACGGGATTGTTTCGGTCAGTCGGGCTGAAATATCATTAGGACTACTGCCTAATTGCCACAAGCAATAAACTTCGTAAATTTTTACCAACTTGCTTGAATATTTTGATGGTTTCTTACCTTACACATTGATTGGAGGTTGTATAATGACTACATCCCTCTATCCAACCTTTAACACCCTACCCATAAGTCTGTCTAACAGTAACATAGTATTGGAGATTGTATAAAGACATACGTCCATCTAGTCCCAACCTTTATACCCACCTATATGTCTGTAATACAGTTACTAGTACATAGTATGGAGGTTGTCATAAAGACATACGTACATCTAGTCCAACCTTTATATCCTACCCATAATGTCTGTCTAACAGTTACATAGTAACATGTATTGGAGGTTGTATAAGAACATAGTCCATCTAGTCCAACCTTATACCCTACCCTAATGCTGTTAACAGTACATAGTAACATAGTTTGGAGGTTGTATAAAGACATACGTCCATCTAGTCCAACCTTTATACCTACCCTAATTCTGTATAACAGTTACATAGTAACATGTATTGGAGGTTGTATAAAGACATAAGTCCATCTAGTCCAACCTTTATACCTACCGATAATGTCTGTATAACAGTACACAGTAACATAGTAGGAGGTTGTATAAAGACATACGTCCATCTAATCCAACCTTTATAGCCTATCCATAATGTCTGTATAACATTACACGTAACATAGTATTGAGGTTGTATATAAAGACAACGTCCATCTAGTCCAACCTTTATACCCACCATAAGTCTGTATAACAGTTACATAGTAACATGTATTGGAGGTTGTATAAAGACATACGTCATCTAGTCCAACCTTTTATACCCTACCCATAATGTCTGATATAACAGTTACATAGTAACATAGTATTGGAGGTTGTAAAGACATACGTCCTCTAGTCCAACCTTTATACCTTACCCATAATGTTCGTCTAACAGTTACCTAGTAAGATAGATTGGGGTTGTATAAAGACATATGTCCATCTAGTCAACTTTATACCCTACCCATAATGTCTGTATAACAGTTTACATAGGAACATAGTATGGAGGTTGATAAAGACATACGTCCATTAGTCCAACCTTTATACCCTACCCTAATGTCTGTATAACAGTTACATAGTAACATAGTAGTGGAGATTGTATAAAGACCTACGGCCATCGAGCCAACCTTTATACCTAACCCATAATGTCTGTATAACAGTTACATGTAACATAGTATTGAATGTTGTATAAAGGCATACGTCCACATAGTCCACACCTTTATACCCTGTCCATAAGTCTGTGTAACCGTTACATAGTAACATAGTATTGGAGGTGTATCAAGAAATACGTCCATCTAGTCCAACCCTATATACCTACCCATAATGTCTGTATTACAGTTACATAGAATAGTATTGGAGGTGTATAAGACATATCCATCTAGTCAACCTTTATACCCTGTCCATAATGTCTGTATAACAGTTACATAGTAACATAGTATTGGAAAGTTGTATAAAGACATACGTCTATCATATCAACCTTTTACCCTACCCATAATGTCTGTATAACAGTTACATAGTAACATAGTATGGAGGTTGTATAAGACATACGCCATCTAGTCCAACCTTTATACCCTACCCAAATGTCTGTATAACAGTTACATAGTAACATGTATTGGAGGTTATATAAAGACATCGTCCATCTAGTCAACCTTTATACCCTACCATAATGTCTGTTATAACAATACAAAGGGCCGATATTCATAAAGGCACTGTTTTCGGTTTTTAGCGATACCATGCCTTTAAAGATCAGTTTAACAATCGCTAAATGAATTTCCGAGCAGTTTAGCAATCGTAAAAATTTTGAAAATACGTGAAAACTAGTACTTTCGAAAATCTTTCGAAAAATATGTATCTCCAGAAAATACCAGTGATCCTCGTCATTTACAAAATTTTCGAAAATACGTATTATGGAGAAACAGAGAAATCCGTATTTGTTTTCGAAAAAATTACGTGTTTTCTCGTATTTTCGGAAAAATCCGCCGTTCGTGAACGGATAAATCCGCGGCGGATCCGGGTTCGGTATCCGCGAACCGGCCATCCCATAGACCTCACGAAAGTCAAGAAGCAGAGAATGTGCTTTATGTGAGAACACAGCACTGCCGGGGGGAAAAATGTGCGAAGGATGTTATAAAACCCACTAAGTCAGTCTCACAAGATGAATTAAGACGTCATTATTAAAGAGGTGGTTAACTCCTGTTAGAACTGATGATAGACAAGTGCTAAAAGAACATGGGATAACACAAGTCTAAAGAAAACAATCCTAGGCTGAATACCTGGGAGTCGAGGGTGAACTGCACTCCGATCAGAAGTGAGTAGAAGAAGAAGAAGGAGGGAATACAACCCAAGAGACCTTGAATATCTCATCAGGAGTATGAGACAAACGTTGGCAGATCTCCGACACAAAATAAGGAAGAAAAGGAGATCTGTGTTTGCTAAAGCGTCTGAGAATCTGTACTTTCATGTACACCAACAAATAGAGGAAAGCATCAAGGAAGAATGGAGAAACCCAGACAAAAGGTTCAACGTTGTAGCAAAGAAGACACTAAACATTGGGACGACAGCACCAAAAGTTGAACGCCAGTAATAAAAATGGCAAGAAAAAATAGCACTCGCAACTGACGACTGGGGTCGCTAAAAGAACCGATGACAGGAAGAAGAAGAGTCAGCGCTTTAAAAGATCGTACACAGCGGCAGGGGTAGCAATAAGACCGGCTAAGCTAAACAAGCCTCGCAAGACCAGCAGGATTTGGATAAGAGAGTTGAAGAAGCTATTGATAATGGAACATCAAGAGATGAACTATTAAGTCGCTTAAGATATAAAATTAACAAATGACTTCATAGCAGAGGCGTCAAGGGACATAGTCAAACTAAGCGCAAAGGAATGGGGTCAGAACACAGTAGCGAGGCGAGCCTCTGGCTCAAACAGTGGAAAGAGACAACCATCCAACAAGGGCTTACAAACATACCCTTTGAAGGAATTTACTGTTGGGTCATCACGTAGATAATAGAAAAGAATTCTACAAAAAAGTCACTACCACAATACAAAAGACACAGAAGAGAGGCCCATCCACATCAGAAGGAGGACGACTAGCCTACTTTGTAACAGAATGGGAAGAACTCAAGAGACTCATGGGTCATCCAAACCCTGAAAAGGGATATTCAATAGATTTTCTCAATATTCCACCAATGAAAATATATTCTCAGGCTTCAAATCCCAAACACAGCAAGCTATAAAACAGCTAACAGACATAATACAGGATCTTCTCCTACAAGAGGTAATAGAAGAAGTACCAAAGGAAAACAGAAACCAAGGAATATACTCACCTTTTCCTAGAAGGAAAAAAAAGACGGGAGAGTAGTATAAACACTACGTCAAACAAAAGAAATTCAAGATGGGAAACTCTCAGATCAATTGTGATACAAAAAATAGATCTACAAAGGCATTCACCACATTCCGATACACAAAGCTCATCGCAAATACCTGAGGTTTGGTAATGGGATATACTGGCAGTACAGATGTCTACCATTTGGTCTACAGTCATCTCCCGTATATTTTACAAGATACTGGCAATGGCAATAGTATTATTGAGAACAAAAGGAATCCAAGTATACAGTTCTTAGACGACTTATAATCAAAGCAAAACCAGACAAGGCTACAAGACAATATAGAGACAACGTCTACATCTAAAACGTCTAGGATGGGAGATAATTACAAAAGTCGATAATAGTCCCCACTCAGGAATTCTTTCTAGGAAGTAAAGTAGACACCCAGAAGAAAACATATAGCCATACCAGAAGAAACGTCAGAAGATATCATAAAGAGGTACAAACACTGACAAAAACAGTCAGTGTCACAGCACAAATCTGTCAAAGAGTGCTAGGAAAATGATAGCCCACGAGAATGTGTACAATGGGCCTGCACCAGATGAGATCCATTCAACTATGTTTACTAACAAACATGGAACCCACAGAGAGTCCCACAAAATTAATAATCCTTCCAAGGACACTCAAGACACAAATCAAGTGGTGGACGATCAAAGCCAACTACCAAACCGGTGCAAAAATCTCCCATCAATGGTCACGATACACAACAGACGCAGCCACCTGTAGGTTGGGGAGCAATATGCCAAAATATGCCAATATGCCAAAAAGAGTGTACGAACTCGGAGCATTAAAAATTCAGCTCCAAAACTTGATAATTCAAGATGACAAAATAATTCTGAGACCAGATACAAACTCGTTCCAAAAGTCGTCTCAAAGTTCACATAAACCAAGAATCGTACTTCCCACAATTATGGACAATCCAGACTCGTCATTCATTAGAGCGGAAGGACAATTCATCTACAAGAGACTAAGAAAATAAGGAAAAACTGAATCACTCATCATGCAGCCACAATCTCAAAGTGGATCACTAATACCATCAAACAAGCAACAACAATGGCAGCTCAAGACAAACCCGATAGGGTGTACAGCGCACTCGACAAGGCGATGGCGCCTCCTGGGCCTACCAGCCAGAGTGTCCCCAGAGGACAATATGTAAAGCAGCAACATGGACGTCACTCTCTACCTTATAAGGGCTAGGCCCCATTATGCGTTTTTTAAGCGTTTGGCATGCGATTGCGCATCCTTTTGGTAACGCATGCGTCCACCGTTTTGGTGCGTTGACGCATGCGATTGCCGTACAGAAAAACGGCCAAATCGCATGCGCAAACTGAAAACGCACAAGAATAACGCAAACAATCGCGTGCGAACGCTACGGTTGCATGCGCGATTTAGTGCGTTGTAGTGGGGCCATAGCTTAAACATTACAAACTAGATGTAGCTGCAAAATCAGAAGCAGAATTTGGCAGCAAAGTAAAGTGATAAGTCTCCCTCCCTTTTCTTGTTGGTTTTAATACTGCTTTGGAAAACCCTACACATTACACTGCCTGTTACAGACCAGGGAAAGAAAATCACCGTAAGTATGATGTAGGGATTTCCACATTTCCAACCGCCGATGAAACTCTCTTAATCTTAAAGATCCATGAGACTTATAAAATGATCGCCTGCTTGTTCGGTGAATAGGTGAATAATGCACCATAACGTTTTGTCCAGGAACATGAAATGTTAATATAGTGGAAGAAAGAATGATCTACTGTGTGTTCAAGAGCTGTTTTCCGTAGATGGACTGCGTCTCCCCAATCCTGTTCTCTCCATTCTCCGCGCGTTTGTTTGAACAATTAGCAGTTTTCAGGTCTGTGTAAAGAACCTGTAGGGGGATCAGTAATGTTGGGTCCACCTATGCGCGTGCGTTCCGTCTTCGGTTTGCGAATCGCAAGTAATTTAAAATGTAATGGAAATCGCGATCCTGTTATTAATATGTATTTATATGTGATCACTTTCTTATCTACATGCGATTGGTCTTATGGGTGATTATGCAAAAAAAAAATAAACACAGACTTTTTGGGTATTTCTCCCGTGTTTCTCCTGTGGTGCGCACCACGCAAATGAGCATCGGACACACCGACCCGACAAATGCATAGAAAAACGTATGCTGTCAAACTGCACAACAGGCCGAAACACAGACAAAAGCATTTTCCTAAACGCCACTCAAACCGCACGCACATCGTAGGACCTTTCCCTAAACTCATGTGACTCAATCAGATAAAATCTACATGCTGCAGGGCTAACTTCCATTGTATTAATACTGCTGTAGGCTACATGAAATCATACAGCCTGCATCACACCTTCTACAATGCTAACCAGCCAGTTTGTCATGTAGATGTCATGTGGTTTGGGAATTTAAGGGAAATGTGGCAATACTAAACGTGAAACCCAACAAATTGGCCACTATACAGAGTACAGGGCGGTGATCTTATTGTGATAGGTGTCTCAATTTCCCGTCAGATTCCATTGAATTGTGGGGCTTATTTAACCTGCAGCAACCAATCAGATGTTCCCAATCGATTCTAACTGATAGTCCAGTAAAAGGGATAATCTGATTGGTTCCTGCCAATTAACAGGCACTGCCTCCATGTTGTATGTGTATAGCAGGGCTGCAAGATTGAGAGGGATGGTGGGATTATTCACCTGGATCCTTTACAACTGGTTATTGTCCCACAAAGGAAAAGGGGTCAAAAGTTCCATCTGGTGCCGAGTTTTCTTAACATCGGCAAAATGTGCTCCAGTGCGTTCCAAACTTCCGTTTTAGATTAGTGGCTTTCTCCTTTCTAGGCGCATCCTCGCTCTTCAATTGTTCTCTGGGCACAAGAAATCATTTAGTTGCCAATATGAAAGGAGAAATTGATTTCCAGGGGAAACGTCTTGCAATTAATTTAATAAAAACACCGCTTGGATCTATTATATTCATGGAGCTTTACACAATATAGACACGCGGAGAACGTGACACTCTAAAAACACACCTGCAGGGAGATTCACCTGCTCTAAGCTCCCAGAAGGGATTATTATTGGGATTATTATTGGATAGTTGGCACATTACCAATTAAAGGGCAAGTCACCCTGAAATTCAACTTTTAGGATAAGGTAGGTACCCCCGCCCACCCCCAACCGACGATATATTCATTGCCTAGATCGATACTTGCAGTCGGGCCCTGACCCCCTCCTCCTCTGGAGATGTCTTCCACGATCAT
This sequence comes from Hymenochirus boettgeri, assembly GCA_019447015.1. Taxonomy (NCBI): domain Eukaryota; kingdom Metazoa; phylum Chordata; class Amphibia; order Anura; family Pipidae; genus Hymenochirus; species Hymenochirus boettgeri. Next base: position 4,526,722 of record CM033476.1, on the reverse strand, counting down.
CGTTTTTAAACCGCTTATCATGCGTAGAATGAGACACACGCGCGATCAGCTGTTTAAAAAGGGCCCCCCTGCCTCAGACTTGGTTGAGAAGAAGATCAGGCACCAGATGAATACTGACACCTCTACTCTTCACTTTCTGTGGACATTTGGCACAATGACCGCTATGCAGGGGGAACATAGGGAGCGGACGGATTGTAAGGTCCCCTCCGGGTCACCCATATAAACCAGGGGGGCCCAGTTATGGCGGTTTTACCTTAAGTTACAGTCTTTGGGGCCCGTGCGACATTGCCCCTGTTAATGGCCTGGCTTTACATCTCGGTACACAAGGTCCTCACCCCTGGCCACGCGTACGTCACCTATCTATCTTTACAAAGACACACCGCCGGCCTGGTTCCCCCCCGATCTGATCAGGTTGAATACGCCCTTATTACCCTTGAACACCACTTATTCTTCCCATTCCAGGACAACATTCCACACCTCCGGTACCCCTAATGGCAGCCCCCAGGCCACATTTTCCTGTGACCTTCTGCCCGGTGTTACCTTCTCGCTAATGGTAGGTTCGAACACCTTGAACCATGGTGTGATGAAATCCTTGAATTGATGTGACTGATGTGCCTTTAAACCTACAGCCCGGACCCCTTGTCCTCCTTCCAAACTGAAACGTATGAAATCTACCATGGTGACCCCGGCTGGTAATTTGTTCAGTGCATTAAATACATGATGCACTTTATAGACCTCCCTTTGTCTTTATATTTGTCGTGCCGCTAGTCCTGTCTTGGAAGGATTAATTAGCGCTTGGGTCGTACAAGGAAACCCGGTCGGACACCGCCACGCGGGACCTCTCAGCCACATTGTGACCGGGAGTAACGCCTTTAATATTCCACAGTTCTATTAGACCTACAAACTCACTTATGGCTGGTGCTACTTAACAACCAACTTACCCACTGGTGGGTCTATTCCTCATTGTTAACTTGCGTCTGTCGTGCACGGAAAGAATCCCTAACAATGATTGCCGCCTCGTCACTACGACCAATGCTCTTGTTTAATCGGATGTCCTATGGCGACCCCTTCTCCCCCCCCGACGCAATTTTTCCCCCTTTCCCCCTTTCCCCTTCCCCCCCCGCCCCAGTTTTTGCCACATTAGCAGATTGCAGCTTTCAATTCGCTCCGCTACGTTGCGTGAGCCGGATGCGCCACGAATTAAAGATATTCACCATTGTCCGTACCCAGCCAAACAGATTCTTCCTCCCCTCCACCTATCAATGTACCCTCGACACCCCTTTCTAAGCCCACCCCTTTATGAGCACTATGGAACCTGGACGGGATTTTTATGCATTTGGCCCCAGTTGGGGTTACCTTAATAATTCGTAACCCACAGATGTTGACACACTTACCCCGTCTTTTGCCCACCGCCCATGATCTAATTACACATTAACGAAAATCCCACACTTCATTCATCCCGTCTTAGGAATAAAATCCACCACTGCCATCATCCTAACCACATCCGAACACCTGTACCTTTCCCCTGCCCAATCGTTACCTCGTAACCCATCTTAATGGGCACACCTTAGTAAACCCGCGCCCCTGTGTTTCATACTGTCTGGGACAACCTTCATCAGCGCTCCGGAATTACAGCTCTCGCAACATTTGCTAACCCCGCTGTGTGACACATCCCGGTCACGTGTCACCATTGGTCACGTCGGTCACATCGGTTAACCGTGGTCATCCATTGGGTCCACTCCCCCGTGCACCCACACTGATGCACATTTGATTCTTGTCTGTTTCTATTCTTCCATCATTATTCCCAACAATGGAGATTCTTGTATACAACCTGAGCAGATCGATCATATCTGTTCCATACGGACAACAACATAAGACCCGGCTGGCCCTCCTCCTGGTTCCCGCCCCCCCCCTGGTAGTTAGCCGTTTGGCGGGAATTTCTCGTAGCGCGCTGCACGAAATAACCATAACTAAATACGTCGGGGTGTGTCGGTGGCCCACCCGTACCCAAGGTGTTTGCATTCCTCTCATAACCCCTAGTGCGCCCTTCGACGATCCCCTTGCATTCACATGACCTCCCCAGGACCATCAGAATGTTTCAGCATTCTGGGACTTTTGGCCCGTTATGGGACAAGGCCGAGAAGATCCAGTCCAATTACCCATAGCGAGGTACGGGCCGTGCAGGGGAATAGAAGGAATCAGAAAAACTGAATATGGCCTGTTACCGATGTAACCATTACCCCGTGTTCTTCATCTTACACTCGGGGTAAAAAATGAAAATGAAACAAGACGTATAATGACCTCTTTCAAGCAAGCCCCAACGCCCCACTCGAGGACTCCTCCATCCCCGTGGGAATGTAAACACGCCTTCCCCCCCCCCTGTGGGGATCGGTGGCTCTATAGTTCATATATGTGTTATTACTCCAGAGGGGGCTCGCCTTATCGCCTGATTTGCTGATATTGGTATACCCTTGATATCGCATCAATTGTACCTACTGAGCAGTGCCATTACGGGAGGGGCAACCACGGGAGCAGGCACAGTTCTAATTAACACCACCTTGCTCGGAAGGGATTCTCCTAAAAAAACCCAGAAACTGTGCCTGTTTGTTGTTCACTCGGGGGATGGTAACAGTGACAACTCTGTGGGTCCGAGGGTTCCAGATCTGCCGGTGACCCCCCCTTTGGCTTGGACAGCTCTGCCGGGGTACCCCAGTGGACAAGCTCTGGGTGCCTACCGTTGACCAGCTCCTGGGGGTGTTTTCGGTTAACTGGGTAAACGATATGGGTGTAAAAACCAGTCGCCCAGCCCTCGGGCGGTTCCCACTGATCCGACTCCAGCTCTCGGGTTGTACGCGTTTGTGTTACCATTGATCTGCGGGGCCTCGCGTCTCCCTTGGTAACTGTCGACAGATCCTGGGGCGGTATCCCGGGACAGTCTCTGGGGTGGATGGAATGCTCTGCGTGTCGCTATTCTTGGTCACCAGCTCTGGGGGTGAAGTGCAAACGATCTTGGGGTTGTCACGATGAGCAGCTGGGTGTTTTCCGGTGAAAGTCAGCATGCGCGGCCCTCCCCCTTGGCCCCCCTCCCCTGAGTTGTACCGATCTCTGGGGCGTCCCCGGAACTGCGCATGCTCCCCTGGGGTACTGGCTTCGCGAGTGTCACGGCACCCCCAGAGCTGTCACCATACACCCAGAGCTGCCATCAGACCCCCAGAGCTGTCACAGTACCCCCAGAGCTGTCACAGTACCCCCAGAGCTGTCACCGTACACCCAGAGCTGCCATCGGACCCCCAGAGCTGTCACTGTACACCCAGAGCTGTCACAGTACCCCCAGAGCTGTCAACGTACACCCAGAGCTGTCACTGTACCCCCAGAGCTGTCACCGTACACCCAGAGCTGCCCTCGGACCCCCAGAGTTGTCACTTTAACTCCCCAGTTACCAATCAACAGGCACATTTCTGTTTTTTTAGGAATTCCACGTGGTTAATAGAACTGTCACTGCTCCCTGGTGCCCCTCCCTATGCACTGCTCAATAGACAGTATCATATCAATATAACAATATCAGCAATCAGCCCCCTCTAGTAATAAACACATATATGAACTATAAGAGCCCCAGATCCCCACACGTTTTACATTACCGGAGGGAGAGTCTCGGCTGTTGGCTGCTTTAGATCATTATAAACGTCTGGTTTCATTTTCATTTTTATCCCCGAGTTAAATGAAAACCTAATTCATCTGTAAACAGTCAGATTCAGTTCTTTCTATTCCTTCTACTTCCCATCCCTACCTCCTATTAATTGGACTGGATCTGCGCCCATTGTCCATAACGGGTCCAACTCCCAAATCTGAACATTCTGTGGTCCTGGGGTCATGTGATCAAATCTCAACCGTCACTTTAATGAAATGCACCTGGGTACGGGGGACACAGACCACACCCAGGATTATTTATTATTTATTATCTGCAGCCGCTACGAGAAATTCCCGCCAACGGCGTAACTACCAGGGGGGGGGCGGGAGCCAGGGGGCCACCGTCTTATTTTTCCTATGACAGATATAGCATTCTCTCAGTTGTACAAGAATCTCCATTGTGGGAATAATGATGGAATAAAAGTCATGTGATCATGTGGCCATGTGACCATGTGACCACGTGACCATGTGACCACGTGACCATGTGACCACGTGACCATGTGACCACGTGACCATGTGGCCAGACTGATGCCCCTGATAAAGTTTCCCAGACAGTAATAACACAGGGCGCGGGTGTAATAATGTGCCCATTATAATGTTACGTAACGATGCAGGAAAATACAGGTTTACGGATTTTAATTGGCAGTGGATTTTATTCCTACATGAATAATGTGGAATTTTCTGTTAATGATAATCGGGCGAATGTGTCAACATCTGTGTTACGATTATTATAAACCCAAACTCCAAGCAAGAAAAATCCCGTCCAGGTCCATGCAATTGGGGGGCTTAGAAAGGGGGGCAGGGGACATTGATAGGAGAATCTGTTTGGCTGGGTACACATGGTAAGATCTTTATTCTGGCCAATCGCTCACCACTAGCGGGACGAATTACTGCAGCTGATAATTGGCAACGAGCGATTGCGCGGTCCCATAGGACAATCCGATAAACAAGGACATTGGTCGTGGACAGGCGCAAAATCATTTTAGATCTTTCCGGCAGACAGACCATTACATGGAAATAGACCCAATTGTATGGTGTGTACCCAGCCATAGTGATTTGTGGTCTAATAGAACTTGGAATATTAAAGGCGTATTACTCCCGTACACTTGGCTAAGGTCCCGCTACGGTTCCGACCTTTCCCTTTAAGACCCAAGCGCTATGAAATCTTCAAGACAGAAGACGCCACGCTGCATCGATCAGCATGTAATTAATGCACTGACAATTACCGCCGCACCATGTAGATTTCATACGTGTTCAGGTCTTAAAGGAAAAGGGGTCAACTGTATGTTTCACCATTTCAATGTTCGAACATCACATTAGCGGTAACACCAGGCCAGGTTCTGCTGCCTTACCATGTGATGTTCCTGGATGGAGAATGTTTCATAAATAACGTTTCACCTGCAATCGGACCGCGTTTCTTTTAATATTACGGAAACGTGGCAGGTAAACCTTGTGTACCAGTGTAAGCCGCCATTAACGGGCATGTCCACCCCCAAAACTTAAATTTAACCCCATACTGGCCCCACTGTGTAGTTACCTTACATCTCCGCTCCCTATGGTTCCCCTGCAGCGCTTGTCCAAAGTCCAGGAAAGTGAAGAGTAGGAGGTGTCAGTGATTCATCCGGTGCCTGTATCTTCCTCAACCAAGTCTGAGGCAGGGGGGCCCTTTTTAAACAGCTGATCGCGCGTGTGTCTCATTCATACGCATGATAAGCGGTTTAAAACGGATGATCGTGGAAGACATCTCCGAGGGAGGAGGGGGTCAGGGGCCCCTGACTGCAAGTATCGATCTAGGCATAGAAATATATCGTCGGTTGGGGGTGGGCAGGGGGTACCTACCTTATCCTAAAAGTTGAATTTCAGGGTGAACTTGCCCTTTAATTGGTAATGTGCCAACTATCCAATAATAATCCCAATAATAATCCCTTCTGGGAGACTTAGAGCAGGTGAATCTCCCTGCAGGTGTGTTAATTAGAGGTGTCACGTTCTCCGCGGTGTCTATATATGTGTAAAGCTCCATTGAATATAATAGATCCAAGCGGTGTTTTTATTAAATTAAGTGCAAGACGTTTCCCCTGGAAATCAATTTCTCCTTTTCATATTGGCAACTAAAATGATTTCTTGTGCCCAGAGAACAATTGAAGAGCGAGAGATGCGCCTAGAAAGGAGGAAGCCACTAATCTAAAACGGAAGTTTGGAAACGCACTGGGAGCACATTTTGCCGATTGTTAAGAAAACTCGGCACCAGATGGAACTTTTGACCCCTTTTCCTTTGTGTGACAATAACCAGATTTGTAAAGGATCCATGTGAATATATCCCACCATCCCTCTCAATCTTGCAGCCCTGCTATACACATACAACATGAGGCAGTGCCTGTTAATTTGCAGGAACCAATCAGATTATCCCTTTATACTGGACTATACAGTTAGAAATCGATTGGGAACATCTGATTGGTTGCTGCAGGTTAAATAAGCCCCACAGAGTTCAATGGAATCTGACGGGAAATTGAGACAACTCACAAATAAGATCGACCGCCCTGTACTCTGTATAGTGGCCAATTGTTTGGGTTTCACGTTTAGTATTGCCAACTTTCCCTTTAATTCCCAAACGCACATGACATCTACATGACAAATGGCTGGTTAGCATTGCATTAGAAGTGTGATGCAGGCTGTATTGATTTCAGTGTAGCCATACAGCATGTATTTAATACAATGGAAGTTAGCCCTGCAGCATGTAGATTTTATCTGATTGAGTCACATGAGTTAGGGAAAGGTCCTACGATGTGCGGTGCGGTTTGAGTGCGTTTAGGAAAATGCATTTTGTCTGTGTTTCGGGCCGTTTGCAGGTTGACAGACATACGTTTTTCTATGCATTTGTCCGCGTGTCCGGTCCATTTGCGTGTGTGCGCACCAACAGGAAACACGGGAGAATACGCCAAAAAGTCTGTGTTTATTTTTTTTTTTTGCGTTCCCATAGACCAAAAGTCGTGCACGCATGTAGATAAGAAATGGATCACATTAAATTATACAATGGGAACGGATTCTCGCGATTTCCATTACATTTTAAATTACATTGCGATTCGCAAACCGGAAGACGGAACGCAGCGCGCATAGTGGGACCCAAACATTACTGATCCCCCTACAAGGTTCTTTACACAGACCTGAAAACTGCTAATTGTTCAAACACCGCTGGAGAATAGAGGAACAGGGAATTGTGGGAGACGCAGTCCATCTACGGACAAATCAGCTCTTAGAACACACAGTATGATCATTCTTTCTTCCACTTATATTGAACATTTCATGTTCCTGGACAGAAACATTGTGGTGCATTATTCACCTATTCACCGAAACATCATTTTATAGGACTCATGGGCATCCTTTAAGATTAGAGAAGTTTCATCTGCAGGTTTGGAAATGTGGAAATCCTCATCATACTTACGGTGATTTTCTTTTCCTGGTCTGTAACACGGCAGTGTAATGTGTAGGGTTTTCCAAAGCAGTATTATACCAACAAAGAAAAGGGAGGGAGACTTATCACTTTACTTTGCTGCCAAATTCTGCTTCTGATTTTGCAGCTACATCTAGTTTGTAATGTTTAAGGCTATGGCCCCACTACAACGCACTAAATCGCGCATGCAACCGTGAGCGTTATCGCACGCGATTGTTTGCGTTATTCTTGTGCGTTTTCAGTTTGCGCATGCGATTTTGCCGTTTTCTGTTACGGCATCGCATGCGTCAACGCACCAAAAACGGTGGACGCATGCGTTACCAAAACGGATGCGCAATCGCATGCGCAAACGCTTAAAAAAACGCATAAGTGGGGCCTAGCCCTTATAAAGGTAGAGAGTGACGTCCATGTTGCTGCTTTACATATTTCCTCTGGGGACACTCTGGCTGAGTAGGCCCAGGACGTGGCCATCGCCCTTGTCGAGTGCGCTGTCACCCTATCGGGTTGTTCTTGAGCTGCCATTTTGTATGCTTGTTTGATGGTATTAGTGATCCACTTTGAGATTGTAGGCTGCATGATGAGTGATTCAGTTTTCCTTATTTTCTTAGTCTCTTGTAGATATTGTCCTTCCGACGTCTAATGAATGAACTGAGTCTGGATTGTCCATAATTGTGGGAAGTACGATTTCTTGGTTTATGTGAAACTTTGAGACGACTTTTGGAACGAAGTTTGTATCTGGTCTCAGAATTATTTTGTCATCTTGAATTATCAAGTTTTGAGCTGATATTTTTAATGCTCCGAGTTCTGACACTCTTTTTGGCATATTGGCATATTTTGGCATATTGCTCCCCAACCTACAGGGCTGGCGTCTGTTGTTATCGTGACCCATTGATGGGGAGATATTTGCACCGGTTTGTAGTTGGCTTTGATCGTCCACCACTTGATTTGTGTCTTGAGTGTCCTTGGAAGGATTATTAATTTGTGTGGACTCTCTTGTGGGTTCCATTGTTTTAGTAAACATAGTTGAAGTGATCTCATCTGGTGCATGGCCCATTGTACACATTCTGTCGTGGCTATCATTTTCCCTAGCACTCTTTGACAGATTTGTGCTGTAGACACTGACTGTTTTGTCAGTGTTTGTACCTCTTTTATGATATCTTCCTGACGTTCTTCTGGTATGGCTATATGGTTTCTTCTGGTGTCTACTTTTACTCCTAGAAATAGAATTTCCTGAGTGGGGACTATTATCGACTTTTTGTAATTTATCTCCCATCCTAGACGGTTTAGATGTAGGACTGTTGTCTCTATATTGTCTTGTAGCCTTTGTCTGGTTTTTGCTTTGATTAATATGTCGTCTAAGTAACTGTATACTTGGATTCCTTTTGTTCTCAATAATACTATTGCCAGTGCCAGTATCTTTGTAAATATACGTGGAGATGACTGTAGACCAAATGGTAGACATCTGTACTGCCAGTGATATCCCATTACCACAAACCTCAGGTATTTGCGATGAGCTTTGTGTATCGGAATGTGGTGATATGCGCTTTGTAGATCTATTTTTGTATCACAATTGATCTGAGAGTTTCCATCTTGAATTTCTTTTGTTTGACGTAAGTGTTTAGTACTCTCCCGTCTTTTTCCTTTCTAGGAAGAAAGGTGAGTATATTCCTTGGTTTCTGTTTTCCTTTGGTACTTCTTCTATTACCTCTTGTAGGAGAAGATCCTGTATTATGTCTGTTAGCTGTGTTATAGCTTGCTGTGATTTGGGATTTGAAGCCTGAGAATATATTTTCATTGGTGGAATATTGAGAAAATCTATTGAATATCCCTGTTTCAGGGTTTGGATGACCCATGAGTCTACTTGAGTTCTTTCCCATTCTGTTACAAAGTAGGCTAGTCGTCCTCCTTCTGATGTGGATGGGCCTTCTCTTCTGTTTCTTTTGTATTGTGGTAGTGACTTTTTTGTAGAATTCTTTTCTATTATGTCTAGTGATGACCCAAACAGTAAATTTCCTTCAAAGGGTATGTTTGTAAGCCCTTGTTTGGACTGGTTGTCTACTTTCCACTGTTTGAGCCAGAGAGCTCGCCTCGCTACTGTGTTCTGACCCATCGCCTTTGCGCTTAGTTTGACTATGTCCATTGACGCCTCTGCTATGAAGTCATTTGTTAATTTTATATCTTGAAGCGACTTAATTAGTTCATCTCTTGATGTTCCATTATCAATAGCTTCTTCCAACTCTCTTATCCAAATCCTGCTGGCTCTGGCGAGGCTTGTTATAGCTATAGCCGGTCTTATTGCTACCCCTGCCGCTGTGTACGATCTTTTAAGCGCTGACTCTTCTTTCCTGTCCATCGGTTCTTTTAGCGACGCCCAGTCGTCAGTTGCGAGTGCTATTTTCCTTGCCATTTTTATTACTGGCGTGTCAACTTTTGGTGCTTCGTCCCAATTTTTAGTGTCTTCTTTGCTACACGTTGAACCTTTTGTCTGGGTTTCTCCATTCTTCCTTGATGCTTTCCTCTATTTGTTGGTGTACATGAAAGTACAGATTCTCAGACGCTTTAGCAAACACAAGATCTCCTTTTTCTTCCTTATTTGTGTCGGAGATCTGCAACGTTTGTCTCATACTCCTGATGAGATATTCAAGGTCTCTTTGGGTGATATTCCCTCCAATGTCTTCTTCTTCTACTTCATGATCGGAGTGCAGTTCACCCTCTGACTCCCCAGGTGATTCAGGTCTAGGAGTTGTTTCTTTAGACTTGTGTATCCCATGTTCTTTTAGCACTTTGTCTATCATCATGTCTAACGAGGAGTTAAACACCTCTTTAATTGACGTCTTAATTTCATCTTGTGAGACTGACTTAGATGGGTTTATACATCCTTCGCACATTTTTTCCCCCGGCAGTGCTGTGTTCTCACATAAAGCACATTCTCTGCTTCTTGACTTTCGTGATGGTGACTAGGGATGGCCGGTTCGCGGATCCGAACCCGGATCCGCCGCGGATTTATCCCGTTCACGAACGGCGGATTTTTCCGAAAATACGAGAAACACGTAATTTCGAAAATACAAGGATTTCTCTTGTTTCCATAAATACGTATTTTCGAAAATTTTGTAAATGACGAGGATCACTGGTATTTTCGGAGATACATATTTTCGAAGATTTTCGAAAGTACTAGTTTTCACGTATTTTCAAAAATTTTTAACGATTGCTAAACTGATCGGAAATTCATTTAGCGATTGTTAAACTGATCTTTAAAGGCATGGTATCGCTAAAAACCGAAAACAGTGCCTTTATGAATATCGCCCTTTGTAATTGTTATACAGACATTATGGGTAGGGTATAAAGGTTGGACTAGATGGACGTATGTCTTTATATAACCTCCAATACTATGTTACTATGTAACTGTTATACAGACATTATGGGTAGGGTATAAAGGTTGCCGATGGCAGCTCTGGGTGTATGGTGACAGCTCTGGGGGTACAGTGACAGCTCTGGGTGTACATTGACAGCTCTGGGGGTATGGTGACAGCTCTGGGGGTACGGTGACAGTACTGGGGGTACAGTGACAGCTCTGGGGGTACAGTGACAGCTCTGGGTGTACGGTGACAGCTCTGGGTGTACATTGACAGCTCTGGGGGTATGGTGACAGCTCTGGGGGCATGGTGACAACTCTGGGGGTACAGTGACAGCTCTGGGGGTACAGTGACAGCTCTGGGTGTATGGTGACAGCTCTGGGTGTACGGGGACAGCTCTGGGGGTACGGTAACAGTACTGGGGGTATGGTGACAGCTCTGGTGGTATGATGACAACTCTGGGGGTATAGTGACAGCTCTGGGGGTATAGTGACAGCTCTGGGGGTACGGTGACAGCTCTGGGGGTACGGTGACAGCTCTGGGGGTATGGTGACAGCTCTGGGGGTACGGTGACAGCTCTGGGGGTAAGATGGCAGCTCTGGTGGTATGATGACAACTCTGGGGGTATGGTGACAGCTCTCGGGGTACGGTGACAGCTCTGGGGGTATGTTGACAACTCTGGGGGTACGGTGACAGTTCTGGGGGTATGGTGACAGCTCTGGGGGTATGGTAACAACTCTGGGGGTACGGTGACAGCTCTGGGGGTACAGTGACAGCTCTGGGGGTATGGTGACAGCTCTGGGGGTATGGTGACAGCTCTGGGGGTATGGTGACAACTCTGGGAGTACGGTGACAACTCTGGGGGTACAGTGACAGCTCTGGGGGTATGGTGACAGCTCTGGGAGGATAATGGAGGAGGAGGATAATGAAGTGAACCTGATCTTAGCACAGCTCTGTGTAATGTATTTCTCTATAGTGTACCTATTTAAAGGGGATTGTTGGAGGGTAGAAAGTGGAGGATAATGAAGTGAACCTGATTTTAGCACAGCTCTGTGTAATGTATTTCTCTATAGTGTACCTCTTTAAAGGGGAATGTTGGAGGGTAGGAAGTGGAGGATAATGAAGAGAACCTGATCTTAGCACAGCTCTGTGTAATGTATTTCTCTATAGTGTTCCTATTTAAAGGGGAATGTTGGAGGGTAGGAAGTGGAGGATAATGAAGTGAACCTGATCTTAGCACAGCTTTGTATAATGTATTTCTCTATAGTGTACCTATTTAAAGGGGAATGTTGGAGGTTATGGAAGTGGAGGATAATTAAGTGAACCTGATCTTAGCACAGCTCTGTGTAATGTATTTCTCTATAGTGTACCTATTTAAAGGGGAATGTTGGAGGGTAGGAAGTGGAGGATAATGAAGTGACCCTGATCTTAGCACAGCTCTGTGTAATGTATTTCTCTATAGTGTCCCTATTTAAAGGGGAATGTTGGAGGGTAGGAAGTGGAGGATAATGAAGGGTCCGATGGCAGCTCTGGGTGTATGGTGACAGCTCTGGGGGTACAGTGACAGTCTGGGTGTGTTAATTGACAGCTCTGGGGTATGGTGACAGCTCTGGGGGTACGGTGACAGTACTGGGGATACAGTGACAGCTCTGGGGGTACAGTGACAGCTCTGGGGTGTACGGTTGACAGCTCTGGGTGTGGTACATTGACGCTCTGGGGGTATTATGGTGACAGCTCTGGGGTGGTGACAACTCTGGGGGTACAGTGACAGCTCTGGGGGTACAGTGACAGCTCTGGGTGTATGGTGACAGCTCTGGGTTGTACGGGGACAGCTCTGGGGGTACGGTAACAGTAGGGGGTTATGGTGACGCTCTGGTGGTATGATGACAACTCTGGGGGTATAGTTGACAGCTCTGGGGGTTATGGGACGTTGGGTACTGGTGACAGCTCTGGGGGTACGGTTTGACAGCTCTGGGGTATTGTGACAACTCTGGGGGTACGGTTGACAGTTCTGGGGGTACAGTGACAGCTCTGGGGTACGGTGACAGCTCTGGGGTATGGTGACAGCTCTGGGGGTATGGTGTGACAGCTTGGGGGCTATGGTGACAGCTCTGGGGGTGGTGTACAGTTGACAGCTCTGGGGGTATGGTGACAACTCTGGGGGTACAGGTGACAGCTCTGGGGGTATGGTGACAACTCGGGGGTATTGGTGATGGGACGTTCTGGGGGGACAGTGACAGCTCTGGGTGTACGGTGACAGCTCTGGGGTATGGACTGACAGCGCTGGGGGTCGGTGACAGCTTGGGGGGTACGGTGACAGCTCTTGGGGGTAAGATGGCCAGCTCTGGTGGTATGATGACAACTCTGGGGGTTATGGTACAGCTTCGGGGTACGGTGACAGCTCTGGGGGTAGTTGACAACTCTGGGGGTACGGTGACAGTTCTGGGTATGGTATGGTGACAGTCTGGGGTATGGTAACAACTCTTGGGGGTACGGTGACAGCTCTGGGGGTACAGTGACAGTCTGGGGTTATGGTGACAGCTCTGGGGTATGGTGACAGCTCTGGGGTATGTGACACTCTGGGAGTACGGTGACAACTCTGGGGGTACAGTGACAGCTCTGGGGGTATGGTGACAGCTCTGGGAGGATAATGGAGGAGGAGGATAATGAAGTGAACCGGATCTTAGCACAGCTCGTGTAATGTATTTCTCTATAGTGTACCTATTTAAAGGGGATTGTGGAGGGTAGAAAGTGGAGGATAAGAAGTGAACCTGATTTTAGCACAGCTCTTGTATGTATTTCTCTATAGTGACCTATTAAAGGGGAATGTGGAGGGTAGGAAGTGGAGGATAATGAAGAGGAACCTGATCTTAGCACAGTCTGTGTAATGTATTTCTCTATAGTGTTCCTATTTAAAGGGGAATGTTGGAGGGTAGGAAGTGGAGGATAATGAAGTGAAACTGATCTTAGCACAGCTTTGTTATAATGTATTTCTCTATAGTGTACCTATTTAAAGGGGAATGTTGGAGGGTGGGAAGTGGAGGATATGAAGTGACCCTGATCTTAGCACAGCTCTGTGTAATGTATTTCTCTATGTGTCCTATTTAAAGGGGAATGTGGAGGGTAGGAAGTGGAGGATAATGAATTGAACCTGATCTTAGCACAGCTCTGGTAATGTATTCTTTATAGTGTACCTATTTAAAGGGGAATGTTGGAGGGTAGGAAGTGGAGGATAATGAAGTGACCCTGATCTTAGCACAGCTCTGTGTAATGTAGTTCTCAATAGTGTACGTATTTAAAGGGAATGTTGGAGGGTAGGAAGTGGAGGATAATGAATGAACTTGATCTTAGCACAGCTCTGTGTAATGTATTTCTCTATAGTGTACCTATTTAAAGGGGAATGTTGGAGGGTAGGAAGTGGAGGATAATGAATTGAACCTGATCTTAGCACAGCTCTGTGTAATGTAAATTAAGATTTTAATGAAAATGGGCTTTTGGGTGTAATCTTTTTATGATTTCTATAGAAGGTTAGAAGCGTTTTTGGTAGCGGAAATTATGTTTGGGGGAGGGGGACTTCATCAGTAATTGAAATTAAACTAAGAAGTGTACATGCCCTTTAATATTTCTACTTCAATAACCCTTATGACTCCCTGTAGGTGATAAGTAATAAGATGTTTACCAGCTACAGACAAGATGTTTTTACTAATAATGTGCTGATAATTTTATCCCATGCTCACAGTGATGCCATCGGTTTGCAGACAGGCTGCTCTCTTCCTAATGACAATGAAGTATCCGATCGTCATTTTCCTTCTGAGCGCTGCTCTCTGTGCTGATGACGGTAAGTGACGGTGGATAACTCCTCTCAGTGCAGCCATAGACTGGAATTTGGTTTTCTCAACCAATCAGTTTAATAGTTTCATTCAACGTAAACTAAATGAATCAAATAAAAGGGATCGATCGCTAGCGTAGAATTGGTTGAGCCCTTGAGGCCCAAGTAAATGACTAAGTATTTACTTGGCTTTTTAAAGCTGTACATATCCTTTAGTTATAATATAAGGATATTGAGTGCCCTGTATAAAAACATTCGGCCTGCGGCCATTTATATTGTTAGGTGACGTAATATCCTTAGATTACACAGTAAGGGGTGCATTATCCCTTATATGAATTATATTATATATGAAATATATAGTTACGTCAGGTGACGTAATATCCTTATATTACACAGTAAGGGGTGCATTATCCCTTATATGAATTATATAATATATGAAATATATAGTTACGTCAGGTGACGTAATATCCTTATATTACACAGTAAGGGGTGCATTATCCCTATATGAATTATATTATATATGAAATATATAGTACGTCAGGTTGACGTAATATCCTTATATTACCAGTAAGGGGTGCATTATCCCTTATATGAATTATATTATATATGAAATATATAGTTACGTCAGGTGACGTAATATCCTTATATTACACAGTAAGGGGTGCATTATCCCTTATATGAATTATATTATATATGAAATATATAGTTACGTCAGGTGACGTTAATTCCTTATATTACACAGTAAGGAGTGCATTATCCTTATTGAATTATATTATATATGAAATATATAGTTACGTCAGGTGACGAATATATATATACACAGTAAGGGTGCATTATCCCTATATGAGTTATATTATATATGAAATATATAGTTACGTCAGGTGACGTAATATCCTTATTTACCAGTAAGGGGTGCATTATCCTTATATGAATTATATTATATGAAATATATAGTTACGTCAGGTGACGTAATATCCTTATATTACACAGTAAGGGGTGCATTATCCCTTATATGAATTATATTATATATGAAATATATAGTTACGTCAGGTGACGTAATATCCTTATATTACACAGTAAGGGGTGCATTATCCCTTATATGAATTATATTATATATGAAATATATAGTTACGTCAGGTGACGTAATATCCTTATATTACACAGTAAGGGGTGCATTATCCCTTATATGAATTATATTATATATGAAATGTATAGTTGGAGATGGCAGGCATTAGATTAATGAATTAATATCATCCTATATTTATCTTTATCTTTTTCCTATGATCTAGGCTTTGGATGTGAATGTAGTAAGGAATTAACCGCTACATACGGAGGGGATTTGACTGTTACCTGCTCTGATATTAGTGACTTTACATATATAAAAGTGGTGCCTTGTAATTCAACGGAAACCTGTGATACTTCATCTCCACTGATACAACTACATGGAAATCAGAATTCCGCTGTGAATGAAAAAGCTGCACTGACTATTGATATTAAAAGACGAACAGCAAAATTACCGTTAAGAACGTGACGAAGACGGAAATGTTCGGATGGTCCGTAAACGCAGAGAACTATGCACAAGCCGGAAGAATGTTTAATCACAATATATGGAATAAAAATAAATCAACATGGCCAAAAAAACCAATAGGAAAAGGATGATGCATAAAAAGTTAATAAAAACAACCAATAGGAAAGCAACTTAAAGGACAATTATACTCACCATTTCCCAGATCCACTCCTGCAAAGTCCAGGGTGAGGAACTAACGCGTAAGTCCTCACCTCTGGGTACTTTACAAAGTCTGAAGTAATTGTAATCTCCCTCGTCGCTCCGGTCCGATCCTCCCCACTGGCACTGTCCGTGACAGTCCGGGAGGCAGCCAATGGGAAGACCGCCTCCTTGCATAGCGCGTCTTCCCATTGGTGTCTTGCGACCTGTACTCAAAGTTGGGAGGATCCGACCGGAGCGACGAGGGAGATTACAAGTACTTCAGGACTTGTGTAAAGTACCCAGAGGTGAGGACTTAGCGTTTTAGGTCCTCACCTGGGTACTTTGCAGGAGTGGGGGGAACGGACGAGGGGGAGGTGAGTATAATGTCCTTTAATGGCTGGGTATTAAGAAAATATTCAGTAATTGTCATCTGTGATGGGATTGGCTTGTTTTTTCAGGCATACACACGCAGATCAGCAAACCATCGGATCCACATTGGGCATGTGATATCCATCTATAACCTACCCTGTAGTGGATTTCTATGGGAAGAACTGTAAGATTATAGCCTTTTAATCTACCCTGTAGTGGATTCTATTGGAGGAACTGTAAGTTATAGCCTTATAACTTACCCCTGTAGTGGATTTTATGGGAGGAAGAGAATGTAAGATTTAAGCCTTATAACCTACCCCTGTAGTGGATTCTATGGAAGGAACTGTAAGATTATAGCCTTATAATCACCCCTGTAGTGGATTTCTATGGAGGAACTGTGAGATTATAGCCTTATAACTTACCCCTGTAGTGGATTTTATGGGAGAACTGTAAGTTATAGCCTTAAACCTACCCCTGTAGTGGATTTCTATGGAGGAACTGTAAGATTATATCCTTATAACTTACCCCTGTAGTGGATGTTTCTATGGGAGGAACTGTAAGATTATAGCCTTATAACCTACCCCTGTAGTGGATTTCTATGGGAGGAAACGTAAGATTATATCCTATAACCTCCCTGTAGTGGATTTCTATGGGAGGAACTGTAAGATTATAGCCTTATAACCTTACAGTTCCAGAGGAGAAGGAAACCAGAAGCCACAAAGGGGTAGGTTATAATAAATAATGTACCCCCAACTGTAAATATAAGGATATTAAAGTCACCTTGGAGTTCCGTGCCCTGTTAAAAGGTACTCGGCCTGCGCCTCGTGCTTTTATATGGTCACGGAACTCCTTGGTGACTTCTAATATCCTTATAATTTCAGTTGGGGGGCATTATCCACTATATAATGCTTCCTCTGTGGTTCACAGACTAGATCTAAATCTGCACAGGTTACAGACGCACGTAATAAACTGAATAAATAGTTGGGGATGCGGGCAGGGAACTGACCATTGACCAGTGTTTAAAGGGTAGACATCACCTTTAACCATTCCTCTGCGTCTGTCCGTTTAAGTTCTAAACATTGATAGAGAGGCTGGGACTCGATGATCCCATCGCACGTCTAATTGGCTTTCACCTGCCTAAAATTTTTTATTCAGTTCGTTACAATCAATGCGATGGCTTTAATGTGTGTGTCAGCTAATGTTACTACCTTCACCCACGGATCAGAGCCCCCACCGCAGGACTTGTAAAGTACCCAGAGGTGAGGACTTAGCGTTTTAGGTCCTCACCCTGGGTACTTTGCAGGAGTGGGGGGGAAAGGAACGAGGGGGAGGTGAGTTATAATTGTCTTTAATGGCTGGGTATTAAGAAAAATATTCAGTAATTATTCATCTGTGATGGGATTGGCTGTTTTTTCAGGCATACACACGCAGATCAGCAAACCCAATCGGATCCACGTTGGCATGTGTATATCTCTAAAGGGTCCGATGGCAGATCTGGGTTGTATGGTGACAGCTTGGGGGTACAGTGAAGCAGGGTTTGTTAATTGACAGCTTGGGGGTTATGGTGACAGCTCTGGGGGTACGGTTGACAGTACTGGGGATACAGTGACCAGCTCTGGGGTTACAGTGACAGCTCTGGGCTGGGTGTACGGTGACAGTCTGGGGGTACATTGACGCTCTGGGGGCTATATGGGACATGTCTGGTGGTGGTGACAACTCTGGGGGTACAGTGACAGCTCTGGGGGTACCGTGACAGCTATGGGGTATGGTGACAGCTTGGGTGTACGGGGACGCTCTGGGGACGGTAACAGTACAGGGGGTATGGTGACAGCTCTCGGTGATGATGAAACTCTGGGGTATCAGTGGACAGCTCTGGGTGAGTGAAGCCTAGGAGATATGAGGGTTCTCTGACAGCTCTGGGGGACAGGTTTGACAGCTCTGGGGGATGATTATGGTGACAAACTGGGGGGTAACGTTGACAGTTCTGGGGGTACAGTAAGTGACAGCTCTGGGGGTACTGGACAGCTACTGGGGGTATGGTGACAGCTCTGGGGGTATGTGTGACAGCTTGGGGGTTATGTGAACAGCTCTGGGGGGGTACAGTGACAGCTTGGGGGTATGGTGACAACTCTGGGGGTACGGTGACAGATTTTCTGGGGGTCATGGGTGACAACTCGGGGTTTGTATGGTGACAGTCTCTGGGGGGGTCAGTGACAGCTCTGGGTTGTACGGTGACAGCTCTGGGGTTATGTGACGACAGCGCTGGGGGGTCGGTTGTGACAGACTTGGGGGGGTTACGGTGACAGCTCTGTGGAGGGTAAGATGGCCAGCTCTGGTGCGTTGATGGACAATATGCGGGGTTATGGTACAGGCTCTCGGGGTACGGTGGACAGCTCTGGGGGTAGTTGACAACTCTGGGGTGCGGTGAAGTTTGGGGGTTATGGTTATGGTGACAGATCTGGGGTATGGTAACAAACTCTGGGGGTGGGGGGTACGGTGACAGCTTGGGGGTACAGTGACGCTGAGCTTGGGGTACATGCCTAAGACGGGGTATGGTGACAAGTCTGGGGTATGGTTGACACTCTGGGAGTACGGTGACCAACTCTGGGGGTACAGTGACAGCTCTGGGGTATGTGACAGCTCTGGGAGGATAATGGGGAGGAGATAATGAAGGACCGGATCTTGAGCACAGCTTCGGTGTTAATGTATTTTCTATAGTGTACCTATTTAAAGGGGATTGTGGAGGGTAGAAAGTGGAGGATAAGGAAGTGACCTGATTTTAGCACAGCTGCTTGTGGATGTATTTCTCTATAGTGACCTATTAAAGGGGAATGTGGAGGTAGGAAGTGGAGGATAATGAAGAGGAACCTGATCTTAGCACAGTCTGTGTAATGTATTTCTCTATAGTGTTCCTATTTAAAGGGGAATGTTGGAGGGTAGGAAGTGGAGGATAATGAAGTGAAACTGATCTTAGCACAGTTTGTCTATAAGTATTTCTCTTATAGTGTACCTATTTAAAGGGGAATGTTGGAGGGTCGGGCAAGTGGAGGATTTATGAAGTGACCCTGATCTTAGCACAGCTCTGTGTAATGTATTTCTCTTGTGTCCTATTTAAAGGGGAATGTGGAGGGTAGGAAGTGGAGGATAATGAATTGAACCTGATCTTAGCACAGCTCTGGTAATGTATTTTCTATAGTGTACCTATTTAAAGGGGAATGTTGGAGGGTAGGAAGTGGAGGATAATGAAGTGGACCCTGATCTTAGCACAGCTCTGTGTAATGTAGTTCTCAATAGTGTACGTATTTAAAGGGAATGTGGAGGGTAGGAAGTGGAGGATAATGAATACTGATCTTAGCACAGCTTGTGTAATGTATTTCTCTATAGTGTACCTATA
Organism: Hymenochirus boettgeri; assembly: GCA_019447015.1. NCBI lineage: Eukaryota > Metazoa > Chordata > Amphibia > Anura > Pipidae > Hymenochirus > Hymenochirus boettgeri. The sequence continues at coordinate 4,506,934 of CM033476.1, read as the reverse complement.
AAGGGGAATGTTGGAGGGTAGGAAAGTGGGGATAATGAATTGAACCTGATCTTAGCACAGCTCTGTGTAATGTAAATTAAGATTTTAATGAAAATGGGCTTTGGTGTAATCTGTTTATGATTTCTATAGAAGGTTTAGAAGCGTTTTGGTAGCGGAAATTATGTTTGGGGGAGGGGGACTTCATCAGTAATTGAATTAAAACTAGAAGTGTACATGCCTTAATATTTCTACTCAATAACCCTTATGACTCCCTGTAGGTGATAAGTAAAAGATGTTTACCAGCTACAGACAAGATGTTTTTACTAATATGTGCTGATAATTTATCCCATGCTCACAGTGATGCCAACGGTTTGCAGACAGGCTGCTCTCTTTCTAATGACAATGAGTATCCGATCGTCATTTTCCTTCTGAGCGCTGCTCTCTGTGCTTTGATGACGGTAAGTGACGGTGGATAACTCCTCTCAGTGCAGCCATAGACGGGAATTGGTTTTCAACCAATCGTTAATAGTTTCATTCAACGTAAACTAAATGAATCAAATAAAAGGGATCGATCGCTAGCGTAGAATTGGTTGAGCCCTTGAGGCCCAAGTAAATGACTAAGTATTTACTTGGCTTTTTAAAGCTGTACATATCCTTTGTTATAATAAGGATATTGAGTGCCCTGTATAAAAACATTCGGCCTGCGGCCATTTATATTGTTAGGTGACGTAATATCCTTAGATTACACAGTAAGGGGTGCATTATCCCTTATATGAATTATATTATATATGAAATATATAGTTACGTCAGGTGACGTAATATCCTTATATTACACAGTAAGGGGTGCATTATCCTTATATGAATTATATAATATGAAATATATAGTTACGTCAGTGTGACGTAATATCCTTATATTACACAGTAAGGGGTGCATTATCCCTATATGAATTATATTATATATGAAATATATAGTACGTCAGGTTGACGTAATATCCTTATATTACCAGTAAGGGGTGCATTATCCTTATATGAATTATATTATATATGAAATATTGTTACGTCAGGTGACGTAATATCCTTATATTACACAGTAAGGGGGGCATTATCCCTTAATGAATTATATTATATATGAAATATATAGTTAGTCAGGTGACGTAATTCCTTATATTACACAGTAAGGAGTGCATTATCCTTATTGAATTATATTATATATGAAATATATAGTTACGTCAGGTGACGGAATATATATATACACAGTAAGGGTGCATTATCCCTATATGAGTTTATATTATATATGAAAATATATAGTTAGGTCAGGTGACGTAATATCCTTATTTACCAGTAAGGGGTGCATTATCCTTATATGAATTATATTATAATGAAATATATAGTTACGTCAGGTGACGTAATCCTTATATTACACAGTAAGGGGTGCATTATCCCTTATATGAATTATATTTATATGAAATATTAGTTACGTCAGGTGACGTAATATCCTTATATTTACACAGTAAGGGGTGCATTATCCCTTATATGAATTATATTATATATGAAAATATAAGGTTACGTCAGGTGACGTAATATCCTATATTACACAGTAAGGGGTTGCATTATCCCTTATAGAATATATATATATGAATGTATAGTTGAGATGGCAGGCATTAGATTAATGAATTAATATCATCTATATTTATCTTTATCTTTCCTAGATCTAGGCTTGGATGTGAATGTAGTAAGGAATAACGCTACATACGGAGGGATTTGACTGTTACTGCTCTGATATGTGACTTTACATATATAAAAGTGGTGCCTTGTATTCAAGGAAACCTGTGATACTTCATCTCCACTGATACAACTACATGGAAATCAGAATTCCGCTGTGAATGAAAAAGCTGCACTGACTATTGATATTAAAAGACGAACAGCAAAACTTACCGTTAAGAACGTGACGAAGACGGAAATGTTCGGATGGTCCGTAAACGCAGAGAACTTTATGCACAAGCCGGAAGAATGTTTAATCACAATATATGGTAATAAAAATAAATCAACATGGCCAAAAACAACCAATAGGAAAAGGATGATGCATAAAAAGTTAATAAAAACAACCAATAGGAAAAGCAACTTAAAGGACAATTATACTCACCATTTCCCAGATCACTCCTGCAAAGTCACAGGGTGAGGAACCTAACACGTAAGTCCTCACCTCTGGGTACTTTACAAAGTCTGAAGTAATTGTAATCTCCCTCGTCGCTCCGGTCCGATCCTCCCCACTGGCACTGTCAGTGACAGTCCGGGAGGCAGCCAATGGGAAGACACGCCTCCTTGCATAGCGCGTCTTCCCATTGGCTGTCTTGCGACCTGTCACTCAAAGTTGGGAGGATCCGACCGGAGCGACGAGGGAGATTACAAGTACTTCAGGACTTTTGTAAAGTACCCAGAGGTGAGGACTTAGCGTTTTAGGTCCTCACCTGGGTACTTTGCAGGAGTGGGGGGAACGGACGAGGGGGAGGTGAGTATAATTGTCCTTTAATGGCTGGGTATTAAGAAAAATATTCAGTAATTGTCATCTGTGATGGGATTGGCTGTTTTTTTCAGGCATACACACGCAGATCAGCAAACCATCGGATCCAATTGGGCTGTGTATATCCATCTATAACCTACCCTGTAGTGGATTTCTATGGGAAGAACTGTAAGATTATAGCCTTTAATCTACCCTGTAGTGGATTTCTATTGGAGGAACTGTAAGATTATAGCCTTATAACTTACCCCTGTAGTGGATTTCTATGGGAGGAAGAATGTAAGATTTAAGCCTTATAACCTACCCCTGTAGTGGATTCTATGGAGGAACTGTAAGATTATAGCCTTATAATCACCCCTGTAGTGGATTTCTATGGAGGAACTGTGAGATTATAGCCTTATAACTTACCCCTGTAGTGGATTTCTATGGGAGAACTGTAAGTTATAGCCTTAAACCTACCCCTGTAGTGGATTTCTATGGGAGGAACTGTAAGATTATATCCTTATAACTTACCCCTGTAGTGGATGATTTCTATGGGAGGAACTGTAAGATTATAGCCTTATAACCTACCCCTGTAGTGGATTTCTATGGGAGGAACTGTAAGATTATATCCTTATAACCTCCCTGTAGTGGATTTCTATGGGAGGAACTGTAAGATTATAGCCTTATAACCTTACAGTTCCAGAGGAGAAGGAAACCAGAAGCCACAAAGGGGTAGGTTATAATAAATAATGTACCCCCAACTGTAAAATATAAGGATATTAAAGTCACCTTGGAGTTCGTGCCCTGTTAAAAGGTACTCGGCCTGCGCCTCGTGCTTTTATATGGTCACGGAACTCCTTGGTGACTTCTAATATCCTTATAATTTCAGTTGGGGGTGCATTATCCACTATATAATGCTTCCTCTGTGGTTCACAGACTAGATCTAAATCTGCACAGGTTACAGACGCACGTAATAAACTGAGATAAATAGTTGGGGATGCGGGCAGGTAACTGACCATTGACCAGTGTTTAAAGGGTAGACATCACCTTTAACATTCCTCTGCGTCCTGTCCGTTTAAGTTCTAAACATTGATAGAGAGGCTGGGACTCCGATGATCCCATCGCACGTCTAATTGGCTTTCACCTGCTAAAATTCTATTTCCAGTTCGTTACAATCAATGCGATGGCTTTTAATGTCGTGTGTCCAGCTAATGTTACTACCTTCACCCACAGGATCAGAGCCCCCACCGCAGGACTTTTGTAAAGTACCCAGAGGTGAGGACTTAGCGTTTTAGGTCCTCACCCTGGGTACTTTGCAGGAGTGGGGGGAAAGGAACGAGGGGGAGGTGAGTATAATTGTCCTTTAATGGCTGGGTATTAAGAAAAATATTCAGTAATTATTCATCTGTGATGGGATTGGCTGTTTTTTCAGGCATACACACGCAGATCAGCAAACCCAATCGGATCCACATTGGGCATGTGTATATCCATCTATAACTACCCCTGTAGTGGATTTCTATGGGAAGAACTGTAAGATTATAGCCTTATAATCTCCCCTGTAGTGGATTTCTATTGGAGGAACTGTGAGATTATAGCCTTATAACTTACCCCTGTAGTGGATTTCTATGGGAGGAACTGTAAGATTATAGCCTTATAACCTACCCCTGTAGTGGATTTCTATGGGAGGAACTGTAAGATTATATCCTTATAATCTACCCCTGTAGTGGATTTCTATGGGAGGAACTGTAAGATGTAGCCTTATAACCTACCCCTGTAGTGGATTTCTATGGGAGGAACTGTGAGATTATAGCCTTATAACTTACCCCTGTAGTGGATTTCTATGGGAGGAACTGTAAGATTATAGCCTTATAACCTACCCTGTAGTGGATTCTATGGGAGGAACTGTAAGATTATATCCTTATAACCTACCCCTGTAGTGGATTCTATGGAGGAACTGTAAGATATAGCCTTATAACCTACCCCTGTAGTGGATTTCTATGGGAGGGAACTGTAAGATTATAGCCTTAATTACCTACCCTGTATAAGGCTATAATCTTACAGTTCCTCCCATAGAAATCCACTACAGGGGTAGATTATAAGGATATAATCTTACAGTTCCTCCCATAGAAATCCCCTACAGGGGTAAGTTATAAGGATATAATCTTACAGTTCCTCCCATAGAAATCCACTACAGGGGTAGGTTATACGTAAAATGGTGGGTAACTCACTGTAATATGGTAACTTACTGGTACATGTGAACTTACTGTAAATCTTAATAGTAACTACGGTAGATGGTAACTTACTTAGTACGTATGTTACTTACTGTAGATGGTAACTTACTGTACATGGTAACTTATTGTAATGGTATAACTTACTGTAGATTGTATCTTACGGTATATGGTGTGAACTTACTGTGGTATATGGTAACTTACTGTACATGGTAACTTACTGTAGATTGTATTCTTACATGGCTACTTATGGTAACTTACTGTATATAGGTATGTAACTTACGTAATGGTTATCTTACTGTTACATGGTAACTTATGTAGATGGAACTTACGTAGATGGTAACTTACTGTACATGGTATTTACTGTACATGGTAACTACTGTAGATGGTAACTTACTGTACATGGTAACTTACTGTAGATGGTTCTGTACTGTATATGGTAACTTACTGTACCTGCGTATCTTACTGTACATGGTACTTTAATGTACATGGTAAAACTTACTGTAGAGAGTAGGAACTTACTGTACATGGTATCTGTACTGATACGTACTGGTAACTTACTGAGATGGTATCTTACTGATATGGTAACTTACTTGTACCTGGTATCTTATATGATACATGGTATCTTACTGTACATGGTACACTTAGTAGATGTATAACTTACTGTACATGGTAACTTACTGTAGATGGTATCTTACTGTATATGGTAACTTACTGTACCGGTATCTTACTGTCATGGTATCTTTACTACATGGACTACTGTACATGGTAACTTACTGTACATGGTTCTTACTGTACATGGTATCTTTACTGTACATGGTAACTTACTGTATATGGTAACTTGTACCTGGTATCTACTGTACAGTATCTTACTGTAGATGGATCTTACGTATATGAACTTACTGTACTGGTATCTTATGTCCATGGTATCTATGAACATGGAACTTACTTTTACATGGTATCTTACTGTACATGGTATTTACTGTACATGTTTTACTGTACAATGGTAACTTACTGTACATGGTAATTACTGTAGATGGTATACTTACTGTAGATGGTAACTTACTGTAGATGGTATCTACTGTATATGGTAACTTACTGTACCTGGTATCTTACTGTACATGGTATCTTACTGTACATGGTGAACTTACTGTAGATGGTAACTTACTGTACATGCGTACATTAACTGTAGATGGTATCTTACTGTATATGGTAACTTACTGTACCTTGTATCTTACTGGACATGGTATCTACTGTACATGGTAACTTACTGTAGATGGCAACTTATGACATGGTATCTTAATGTACATGGTATCTTACTGTACATGGTAATACTCTACATGGTATACTTTACTGTAGATTGTATCTTACTGTATATGGTTAACTTACTGGATATGGTACTACTGTACATGGTATCTACTGTACATGGTAAAACTTACTGTATATGGTAACTTACTGTAGAGGTTAACTTACTGTACATGGTATCTTACTGTACATGGTACTACTGTACATGGTAATTACTGTCATGGTAACTTACTGTACATGGTAACTTACTGTATATGGTATCTTACTGTATATGGAAATTACTGACCTGTGTCTACTGTCATGGATCTTACTGTACATGGTAATTACGTGATGGTAACTTACGAATGGTACTTACGTAGATGGTAACTTACTGTAGATGGAACTTACTGTACATTCGTCTAAGTGTAACTATGTACATGTATGAGTAAGTACTTACTGTAATTGATTACGTAATGGTAACTTACTATGTACTTATGTACAGTGTAAGACTTATAGTTAATACTGTGTGGTAACTTACTGTACATGGTAACTTTGTACATGGTTTACTTACATGTATATGTAGATTGTTTCTACTGTATGGTAAACTTACTGATATGGTAACTTACTTACTGGTGGTAACTTACGTACACGGGTAACTTACTGTATAGGTATTACTGTCATGGAACTTACGTACATGGTAACTTACTGGATATGATAACTTACTGTACATGGTAACTTACGTATGGTAACTTACTGTACATGGAGTTGAGTTACTGTTGGTAACTTACTGTAGATGTAACTTACTGTACATGGTAACTTACGGTAACGTGGTATACTGACCCTGGGACTTAGCGTACATGGTAACTTACTGTACATGGTAACTTACTGTACATGGTAACTTACTGTACCTGGTATCTTACTGTAATGGTAACTTATGTACCTGGTAATACTGTACATGGTAACTTACTGTGACATGGTAACTTACTGTAGATGGTAATTCGTACATGGTAACTTACTACCTGGTAATTACTGTACCTGGTGACTTACTGTACATGGTAACTACTGTACATGGTAACTTATGTACATGGTAATTACTGAGATGGTAACAATGTAATGTAACTTACTGTAATGGCTCTGGGACTGGTAATGGTCTAGGGAACACGTACATATATCATTTGAATAAAGTCACTTCCTTCACACGTGCACGACTTTCGAGCTTCTGCATCGTCATTCGATCATTTTCTAAAGAATTCGAAATTTCTAGAATTTGTCTCAAAATTTCCCTGAATCTTAAAAAGGGCGCTCATTATTATAAAAGAGGAATCCTGCCCAGCATTGAGTGGGAACGCTTCCTTGTTGAATGCCTCAACAAAAGGGGTGCTTGGTCAAGGGCAAGACCATAACGGTCTCTATTAGGGTGCTTGGTCAAGGGCAATACCATAACGGTCTCTATTAGGGGCGCTTGGTCAAGGGCAATACCATAACGGTCTCTATTAGGGGCACTGGGTCAAGGGCAAGACCATAACGGTCTCTATTAGGGTGCTTGGTCAAGGGCAATACCATAACGGTCTCTATTAGGGTGCTGGGTCAGGGAAGACCAAACGGTTCTATTAGGGACGCTGGTAGGGCAAGACCTAAGGGTCTCTATTAGGGCACTGGGTCAAGGGCAAGACCATAACGTAGGTCTCTATTAGGGGGGCTGGGTCAAGGGCAAAGACCATAACAGTCTCTATTAGGGCACTGGGTCAAGGGCAAGACCATAACAGTCTTATTAGGGGCGCTTGGTCAAGGGCAATACCATAACGGTCTCTATTAGGGGCACTGGGTCAAGGCAAGACCATAACGGTCTCTATTAGGTGCTTGGTCAAGGGCAATACCATAACGGTCTCTATTAGGGTGCTGGGTCAAGGGCAGACCATAACAGTCTCTATTAGGGGCGCTGGGTCACAGGGCAAGACCATACGGTCTCTATTAGGGGCGCTTGGTCAAGGGCAAGCCATAACAGTCTCTATTAGGGACGCTTGGTCAAGGGCAAGACCATAACGGTCTCTATTAGGGGCACTGGGTCAAGGGCAAGACATAACGGTTTATTAGGGGCAAGGGTCAAGGGCATACCATAACGGTCTCTATTAGGGACGCTTGGTCAAGGGCAAGACCATAACGGTCTCTATTAGGGGCACTGGGTCAAGGCAAGACCATAACGGTCTCTATTAGGGGTGCTGGGTCAAGGGCAAGACCATAACAGTCTCTATTAGGGGCGCTGGGTCAAGGGCAAGACCATAACAGTCTCTATAGGGGTGCTGGTCAAGGGCAAGACAAACGGTCTCTATTGGGGGCACTGGTCAAGGGCATGATTAAGGTCATTGGGATGGAAAAATACTGCTTTTTAATGAAAAGCATATGTATTTGCACTGAACTTCCCCTTTAACACAGTTAATACAGTATACCAACACGCATACATTAGAGGGAATATCTTGTAATAAATAAGAGAAAGTCCCTCAGATGGAAAAAAAATACATCTACGTCAATCAGTTAAAAGTATTTGCCCTGAGCTATGGTATGGACAGTGTGGGGTTGTAGTTTCTCCTTACAAGAAATGTCTTTAAAAGGAAAAGGATCACGTTAAAGGTTCAACTAAAGCTTCAGATCTAAACTCAGAAGGAAGAACTACACAGATAAAAGCAGTAATCAGTGTCTCACCTTCATTTTGGGATGGTTGTTGGAAATGTAACTTTCTAACATCTAAGGTTTTGTTTTTTATTCCCAACATCCCAGTATACACAGTGTGGTCATGACCAATTGTTCTTAGACATGCTCAGTCTAAGATACTTGTTACAGTTGGTCACCCCCACTAGTAGCCTCTAGCCAATCCTTTTACATGAACAGGAAGCATGTGACTGAGATCAGGGTGTGGCCAGTCATTTTTTGAACCTCATTTAAGGGCCTGTCCCAGAGCGATTAGCTCTGAGCGATTGCAGCGTTAAAAAATAAGCGTTAAACAAGAAAGCGTTTGAGAACAACACTATTTCTCTGCTGTGTCTCTACTGTTATTGCTGTTTAGTATGGACAGTTTGTTTGGGGCCGTGGCAATGTGCATCCTGCCGATGTATGGGATCGTGGAGCAGCCGCCCCGAGGGACCTATGTATGTGTCAGATGTGATGGGTTGCCCATTTGGAATCTGAGGTACGAGTCTAAGGGTAAATCTTGCAGCATTGCAGGACTTGGCAAACCTGGGGGAAATGCAGGTACTGGCAGGGCCAGTAAACTGGTGGGTGGAGATTGGGCAGATAAGGTGGAGAAGGAAGATAGATTTGTAAGGGTTCACAGGGGAAGTAGGGGACGGAAGGATAGGGGGGCTTCTTCCAGCTGGTCGATCCCAACAGATTTGCCATTTTAGGTGGAAGATGTGGAGGACGATGGCTCGGAAGCGCATTATGGAGCGGGCCTTCCCTTGAGCCCAGGGGACGGCCATCTCCAATACAAGGGAGGGAGAACTGGGGGCTTGAAGGATAGACAGGTGGTAGTGGTAGGGGACTCCATTATTAGAAGGGTAGATAGGTAATCTGTCGCCAGGACCCTGATGCCGAACGTGTGTGTCTGCCTGGTGCTAGGGTTCGACATGTGGTGGATCGTGTAGACAGATTATGGGTGGGGGGCTGGGAGTGACCCGGCGGTCTTGGTTCACATTGGTGCCAATGACAAGTTAGAGGTTGAGGTGAGGTCCCTTAAAATGATTTCCGAGAATTAGGGGCCAAGTAAAAGCAAGGACCTCCAGGGTAGTGATTTCAGAAATACTACCGCAGCCAGGCGTGCTACGCTAAGGAGGCAAGGGAGCTCAGGAGTATAAATGCGTGGCAAGAGAGTGGTGTAAGGAGATGGGGTTGTGGGTTTAGAGAACTGGGCTGACTTTTCTGTTGGCTACAGGCTCTTTAGTAGTGACGGATTGCACCTCAATGGTGGTGGTGCAACTGTTTTGGGGGAGAAGATGGCTAGGGGGTTGGGGAAAGGAGATTTTAAACTAGTATGGGGGGGAGGGAACGTTTAACTACACAGGGGTAGATAGAGAAGTTAGGATCTGGGGCTAGTACACAACGGAAGGAGGAGAAGGGGGAGGGGGAGCATAGAGGATAAGGAGGCAGGACGAACCATGTATGGAAGTTAAATCAATTGATCATCTAAAATGTATGTTACAAATGCAAGGAGTCTGGCTGGAAAAACGGCGCGAACTTGAAATAATAGCGTTAAAGGAAAGGTATGATGTAATTGGTATAGCAGAATCATGGCTTAATGATTCACACGACTGGACAGTAAATATTGAAGGGTACTCCTATTTAGACATGACCGAGTTAATAAGAAAGGAGGAGGAGTATGTATGTAGTTTAAACAGGAATTGAGCCAAATTTAAAAGATGGAATAGATGGGGAGCAAACGATGCGGCAGAAACATTATGGGTGGAACTGTGTACAGGAAGCAAGAAGGTAGGTAAATTAATTGTTGGATGTGTTTATAAGCCGCCAAATGCCGGGGAAGAGGTGGAAATGAATCTCCATTGCAGTTGGCGAAGGCTGCGGTATGGGGCATGTTCTGTTATGGGGGATTTTAACTACCCTGAAATAGATTGGAGTAATGGAACTGCCAGCACCTCAAAAGGTATAAGTTCTTAAATTTCCTATATGAGCATTTTCTTTCACAGATGGTAGAAGTTCCTACTAGAAAGAATGCGTTGTTGGAATCTGGTGATATCTAATAACCCAGAGCTCATTTGGAGATGAAGGTAATGGGAGCTTAGGGGATAGTGACCATGATATAGGTCATTTAATATAGGTTGCAGAAAACTAAGTGCACTGGCTTAAACAAAAACTTTAAATTAGGAAAGCTAATTTTATGCTTTTAAAGGAATCGCTCCTGCTATAGACTGGGGGGAACTGTTTCTAGTTAAAGATACGAGCAGATGTGGACCACTTTTAAAGGGATATTAAATATAACATTTCCAAATCGGTACCTTTAGGAAACAAGTGGAAAAAAATTAGGTCCACTCCTGCATGGCTTAATGCTCAGGTAAAAGGGAAATGGAAAAAAAGAAAAGGGCTTTTAAATTTTTGAAAGCAGAAGGCACAGACAGGCTTACAGGGCCTTCAAAAGTTGTAATAAGAGTGCAAGAAAGCAATTAAACTAGTAAAATAGAAAATGAAACACGGATTGCCGAACAAAGCAAGTCCAACCCCAAGATGTTTTTTAAGTAATAAATGGTAAAAAATGAGGAACTGAGAATGTGGGACCATAAATAATGGAGCTGAGGTGGTTTGTAGAGGATGCCGAAAAGGCTAATCTGCTGAACCGTTTTTTTACATCGGGTTTTACTGTTGAGAATCCTTACAGTAGGGATTGTAACAATGTGCAGGGAGGAAATGAAGAGTTTTCACATTGGATAACAGAGGATATGGACGGAATCAATTAGACAAAGTTATATCAATAAGCGCCAGGACAGATGGATTGATCCTAGGATTTTAAAAGAGCTTAGTTCAGTTCTAGCAAGACCATGTGGCTCATCTTTTCAGATTCGCTTTTGTCTGGGGATGTGCCGTTGGATTGGAAAAAAAGCCAATGTAATACCAATATCAAAAAAGGTAGTCGTTCACACAGCCTGGTAACTATAGACTGTAAGCTAACATCAGTGGTAGGGAAGGTGATGGAAACTTGTTAAGGGATCATATCCTTGACTTTGTCTCCAGAGATCATCTTATTAGTAGTAGTCAGCATGGATTTATGAGAAATAGATATGCCAGACAAATTAATTGGTTTTATAGTAAGAAGTGAGTAAGAAGTTAGATTCAGGCACAGCTGTGGTGTGGTATATTTGGATTTTGCAAAAGCCTTTGATACTGTGCCACATAGGCGACTAATGTATAAACTGAGGACTGTTGGCCTTGAGAAACATTGTTATGGATAGAGAACTGGTTATTGGACGCAAAACAGAGAGTGGTGGTTAATGGAGCTACATCTATGTGGGCTAAAGTTCTAAGCGAGTTCCTCAGGGTTCTGTACTGGGGCCGCTTCTGTTTAATCTGTTTATAATGACTTAGAGGGGGCATTGAGAGCAAGGTCTCTGTGTTTGCTGATGGACACTAAATTATGGCAGAGCTTTGGAAACTTCCAATGATGTGCAAGTGCTGCAAAGCAGACCTTGATAGATTTCAAAATGGGCAGCAGAATGGCAGATGAGATTCAATGTTGATAAATGTAAGGTGATGCATTTGGGATTTAATAATCCTGTGCCACCTACACCATAAAATAACTCTGTGGTAAGTGCATCTGAAATGGAAAAAGATTTGGGGGTTTCGTGTAGATAACAGACTTAGCTGTAGCAAACAATGCCAGGGTAGCAACAGCTAGAGCTAGCAAGATATTGTCTTTTATAAAGAGGGAATGGAATCAAGAGAGAAAAATATTATTCTCCCTTTACAAGGCACTGGTAGGCCACATTTGGAATATGCGGTGCAGTTTGGAATCCCATATACAAAAGGGGACATCTTGGAAATTGAGGCAGTTCAGAGAAGGCAACTAAATTAATAAGGGGAATGGAGGGCTTGAATATGCAGGCAGATTAGACAAGTTAGGGCTGTTTACATTGGAGAAGCGGCGGGTTGCGTGGGGACATGATAACCTTATACAAATATATTAATGGCCCATACAGTGAACTCTCTGGTGCATTGTTCACTAATAGGTCAATCAGAGGACTCGTGGACATCTTTAAGGTTGGAAGAAAAGAAGTTTCATCTTCAAGTAGGAGAGGGTCTTTACAGTGAGAACGGGTGAAACTGTGGAACTGTTCCAGCAGAGGTGGTGGAATGGCAAGTTATTGAATAACTTTAAAAAAGGCCTGGATAAGTTTCAAAACTAAAAAAAATTGAGAATTACTGGTATTAATGCATATAGATCTGGTGATCCAGGGATACTTTCCGATTGCGTTTGGAGTCAGGAAGGATTTTTCCCCCCCCTTTTTGCTGGGGTTTTTTGCCTTCCTCTGGATCCAACTGTTAGGTAGGGTTAAAAAAAAAAAAAAAAAAAAAAAAAAAAGTGAATAGGTTGGATATGATGGACGAATCGTCTTTATCACCTTAATTACTATGTTACTAGTGTACTATGTTACTGATATATGGAACGTTATTTTATCCAGTTGTTAAGGGGGTTACAATTACTTATTTATTGTAGGGGATTTTACAGTTTATAGGTGTTTTTAGGATGGATACTTTTATATCTGGAGTGTAAAAATTGGATTAGTTCTCCTTTGATTTGACATTGTGACTAGGGATGGCGGTTCGCGGATCCGAACCCGGACCGCCGCGGATTTATCCTGTTTGCGAACGGCGGATTTTTCCGGATTTTCCACCTTCCGAACTTCGAACCACGGATTTCTCGTATTTTCGAAATCATGGATACGTATTTTCGAAATTTTCGAAATTACGAGGATTTTCATATTTTCGAGGGTTTTTTTCATTTTAATGGGTCCGCTCGCGGATTTTCGAATTTCTTGAATTCGCGGATCCTCGAGCGGACTGGATTTTGCGAAGTTCGGACATCTCTAATTGTGACATTATACATTTACTGAACATGCCATACACGGGTCATGTTTTCCTATTGATTTCATCAAATCGTTCAAAACTCGTTCTGCCTTTTCCCGTCTGTATATTTGATGAATATGGAGCAGTCCATCAGACGTCCAATGGAATGTTCCCCAGCGATACCATCAATGGTTACACATCTACAGCAGGTTTCACACAGGTCGCGGTATCCGATGGTGCATTTCGACCACTACTTCCCATCGTATGTCTATCAAATCAATTAGTCTTAAAGATCAATGTTTAAATGTTTAGCTAAAAACCAATAAACACAACACAGTGTCTTGGGTAACGCAAAGGATGTGGTTCGGTTAAGACAAACGTGCAATTGGTTGCTTGGTTGTTTTTTTAAACACAATATTTAATGAGATTAAATTCTTGAGTTTTTTTATTGTCGTAGTGAAAGCGGGGGGTGTGTGGTAACAGTTTTTTTATTAGGGGTGAACATTCCCTTTAACTAGAATAAAAACTTTCCCGTGGGGCCCCTGTGTTCCTTGTGGTCTGATCCACGAGTTCCCAACCAATTTACGGTCAATAATCTGGTCAAATCCCAGCTGGAATTAAAGAGGTACTACACACATTACAATACACTCAATCTTCTGGGATTTGCCGCAGGTCAGATTGTCAAAATCTTCCCGAAAGACGGTTGGGAGAGATTAACCGATGTTTTTTTCCTATTGATCTTCTTGCGATTGGATAAAATATCGCCTGTGTGTAGCAGGTCTTAAACGTAGTGTGATAAACCGTTGTGGTGTGGTCTAGCCTTAATTGTCCATTTAACTGTCTCAGCAACAGAACTGTAAAGGGTTTATCGGTAAATCCGTCCATTTTATTGGAGGAAAAGATTTCGGCCACGGACCTCTTGATTGGTTAATTCACAGTTTCTATATTCTCGGTGTCACTGCAAACACAAAATGAAAACAATCAGTGACAGACATAGTGACAGTGACATAGAACGTCTGCTATAGACGGATTAGACAGGGTTTGGAATGGGAATTAAAGACTAGGGGTTTGTATGCAGTGAATGACTTAATTGTGGTTTACAATAAAAGTCTCCGAACAATTTTTACGTGTGTTTGTGAGCAGGGTGAGAGATTCGACAACCAGGAACCAAGAGCTGTGGCCCATGGCATTTTCCACTGACAGAAGTATTTTACAGTTACCTTAAAGTGATACTATACTGAAAAAATTACTTTGGGGCATATTTATAAGATGTCTTTTTCGCCAAATAATTAGCGCAGCACATCGCAGCGAAAATAGCGCCATTTGGGTATAAAAAAGCGAAAAAAACACACTTCGCGGCTGAAAAAGGCGAACGGGATAAAGAGCGAAAAGTATCGCAGCGAAAACTTAACGCATCTAAGAAGACTGCATTGTGAAAACCATTCGAAACAGAAAAGCCCACTAGAAAATGATGTCCGTTCAAAATGGCCACCTCACACTTTACCAAGAAGTCAGCCATGTCTCATTTAGTCAATCTTCTTAGAATTTCTCAATTGGAATACAATTTTCTTTTGCACTGCACATTCGCCTTTCTAATGCGCGCTCGCCTTTCTAATGCGCGCTCGCCTTTTAATGTGCGTTCGCCTTTCTAATGTGCGTTCACCTTTCTAGTGCGTTCGCCTTTCTAATGCGCGCTCGCCTTTCAATGCGCGTTTACCTTTCTAATGTGCGTTCGCCTTCTAATGCGCGTTCGCCTTTCTAATGCGCGTTCGCTTTTCCAAGTCCTATTACGTTCTAATGTGCGTTCGCCTTTAATTGTGTGTTCGCCTTTCTAATGCGCGTTCGCTTTTCCAAGGCATATTCCATTATAATGTGCGTTCACCTTTCTAATGCGCGTGCGCCTTTCTAATGTGTGTCGCCTTTCTAATGCGCGTTCGTTTTTCCAAGGCATATTACATTCTAATGCGCGATTGCCTTCTAATGTCGCTTTTCCAAGGCATGTTACACTCTAATGCGCGATCGCCCTTTAATGCGCGTTCGTTTCCAAGGTATTCCTTATAATGTGCGTTCACCTTTCTAATGTGCGTTCGCCTTCTATGTGTGTTCGCCTTTCTAATGCGCGTTCGCTTTTCAAGGCATATTCCATTATAAGTGCGTTCACCTTCTAATGCGCGTTCGCCTTTCTAATGTGTGTCGCCTTCAATGCGCGTTCGTTTTTCCAAGGCATATTACATTCTAAGCGCGATTGCCTTTCTAATGTCGCTTTTCCAAGGCATATTACACTCTAATGCGCGATCGCCTTCTAATGCGCGTTCGCCTTTTTCAAGGCATATTTCCCATTAGAATGCCTTTTCGCTCAAACAATGACTTTTCACCACCTTCAGGTCGCGCTAATCTTCGCTCTTTTAACGCAAAAAACCACCTTTCGCTCTTTTATAAATCGCGTTATGCCTTTTTGCTCCTTTTTCGCTAAAATTACCATTGCGAAGTAAGGCGAAAAGGGTTTAGCGATAGCTTGCGGAAACGGTTTCGCCATTGTTAACGCTACCTTTATAAATAGCGTAACTGTCTTTTGGCGAAAACCCATGCGAAAAGCGAATGCGAAAACATTTCGCTACTTTTCGCTCTTTTATAAATATGCCCCTTGTCTCATCTTAACTATAATTGAAAACATGTAAGTAGCACTTACTCTGATTTGTGTGGTTGCTGCATGCCTTCAATTCAGCACACATTTTGTTTAGGAGCAGTATCCCCCTCCTCTTTTAACCACTCCCACTTCCATCTGACCTACTTTTTCCCAAAACCAACTGTCAAGCCTGTACACAGCATACCAACTGTAAATCTCTGTCACCATTCCAGCTACAGTAAACTACTCACAGAGAATAGTTATGACAGCAAGGAACTTGATTGACAGCTGAAATATAAGACGTTTTAGATTGGATATCTAAAGAATAGGGGGCAGATCAACAAAAGAATGATACAGTGGTGGTTGGGAAAGAATTATCATTCAGTTATGGACAATTTAAAATACCTATTTTTCAGTATAAGATGCCCTTTAAGAATGTTGGATCCCCAACAAATATTACCAGCAACCCAACATATGGAAATGTTGAGGATACAAAGTATACACAGGGAGATTCAACAAAAGTTCTTATCGTTTAAAGTGATGCTAATCCTGTGTCCAGCACCGTCGTTATCTTATAGAACCCCCAAATACACCTGTTTTGTTGGTAATATGCAGCACTGAGAATAGGCACTTTTACATGTTTGCCTGCTGTTAAATGAAGCTCCGTACCCTCAAAATCTTGTTTTATGTAGGTCACAGATAGGGAGACTAATGTTGAAGCCAGATAAGTTGTTATATCAGAGGGACATGGAATACATTATTATCTTACCTGTCATACAGGTGCATATTTTCAGGTTGGTACAGCAAAGTAAAGATAACTTACAATATACTGTAGCAGATCTAAGGCAATGTATGTTGTCTCCTTATATTGTATAACACAGATTACACAGTGTATGGAAATATCTGTAACGTGTGTTGTTGTATCGCCCTCTACACACTGTCCTGGTTACACACAGAGTCCTGTTCAGTTATGTGGGAAAAGCCATTGGCATCCAGTATAAATCTCTCCCATTGACATGGTCACTTACCTTCCATATGATGATTAGGACAAGTTGAAAAACCAAGTTGGGATTGGATCTGTTATTCTGGGGGAAACGGATATCCAACAGATTTGTCTGGTTTTTCCTGCGGTGGGGGCTCTGATCCTGTGGGTGAAGGTAGAGTAACATTAGCTGACACAACGCCATCGCATTGATTGAACGAACTGGAAATAGAATTTTAGCAGTGTGAAAGCCAATTAGACGTGCGATGGATCATCGGAGTCCAGCCTCTCTATCAATGTTTAGAACTTAAACGGACAGGACGCAGAGGAATGTTAAAGTGTGATGTCTACCCTTTAAACACTGGTCAATGGTCAGTTACCTGCCCGCATCCCAACTATTTATCTCAGTTTATTACGTGCATCTGTAACTGTGCAGATTTAGATCTGTCTGTGAACACAGAGGAAGCATATATAGTGGGATAATGCACCCCCAACTGTAAATTATAAGGATATTAGAAGTCACCAAGGAGTTCCGTGACCATATAAAAGCACGAGGCCGCAGGCCGAGTACCTTTTCTACGGGCACAGAACTCCAAGGTGACTTTTAATATCCTTATAATTTACAGTTGGGGTACATTATTTATTATAACCTACCCCTTTGTGGCTTCTGGTTTCCTTCTCCTCCTGGAACTGTAAGGTTATAAGGCTATAATCTTACAGTTCCTCCCATAGAAATCCACTACAGGGGTAGGTTATAAGGCTATAATCTTACAGTTCCTCCCATAGAAATCCACTACAGGGGAGGTTATAAGGCTATATACTTACAGTTCCTCCCATGAAATCCACTACAGGGGTAGGTTATAAGGATATAATCTTACAGTTCCTCCCATAGAAATCCACTACAGGGGTAGGTTATAAGGCTATAATCTTACAGTTCCTCCCATAGAAATCCACTACAGGGGTAAGTTATAAGGCTATAATCTCACAGTTCCTCCCATAGAAATCCACTACAGGGGTAGGTTATAAGGCTACAATCTTACAGTTCCTCCCATAGAAATCCACTACAGGGGTAGATTATAAGGATATAATCTTACAGTTCCTCCCATAGAAATCCACTACAGGGGTAGGTTATAAGGCTATAATCTTACAGTTCCTCCCATAGAAATCCACTACAGGGGTAAGTTATAAGGCTATAATCTCACAGTTCCTCCAATAGAAATCCACTACAGGGGTAGATTATAAGGCTATAATCTTACAGTTCTTCCCATAGAAATCCACTACAGGGGTAGGTTATAGATGGATATACACATGCCCAATGTGGATCCGATTGGGTTTGCTGATCTGCGTGTGTATGCCTGAAAAAACAGCCAATCCCATCACAGATGAATAATTACTGAATATTTTTCTTAATACCCAGCCATTAAAGGACAATTATACTCACCTCCCCTCGTTCCTTCCCCCACTCCTGCAAAGGACCCAGGGTGAGGACTAAAACGCTAAGTCCTCACCTCTGGGTACTTTACAAAAGCTGCGGTGGGGGCTCTGATCCGTGGGTGAAGGTAGTAACATTAGCTGGACACACGACATTAAAAAGCCATCCTGATTGTAACGAACTGGAATAGAAATTTTAGCAGGTGAAAGCCAATTAGACGTGCGATGGGATCATCGGAGTCCCAGCCTCTCATCAATGTTTAGAACTTAAACGGACCGACGCAGAGGAATGGTAAGGTGATGTCTACCCTTTAACAATGGTCATGGTCAGTTACCTGCCCGCATCCCCAACTATTTATCTCAGTTTATTACGTGCGTCTGTAACCTGTGCAGAGTAGATTAGTCTGTGAACCACAGAGGAAGCATTATATAGTGGATAATGCACCCCCAACTGTAAATTATAAGGATTTAGAAGTCACCAAGGAGGTCGTGACCATATAAAAGAACGAGGCCGAGGCCGAGTTACCTTTATACAGGGCACTGAACTCCAAGGTGACTTTTATATCTTATAATTTACAGTTGGGGGTAACATATTTTATAAACCTACCCCTTTGTGGCTTCTGGTTTCCTTCTCTCCTGGAACTGTAAGGTTAGTGGATTTCTATGGGAGGAACTGTAAGATTATAGCCTTATAACCTTACAGTTCCAGGAGGAGAAGGAAACCAGAAGCCACAAAGGGGTAGGTTATAATAAATAATGTACCCCCAACTGTAAATTATAAGGATATTAAAAGTCACCTTGGAGTTCCGTGCCCTGTATAAAAGGTACTCGGCCTGCGGCCTCGTGCTTTTATATGGTCACGGAACTCCTTGGTGACTTCTAATATCCTTATAATTTACAGTTGGGGGTGCATTATCCACTATATAATGCTTCCTCTGTGGTTCACAGACTAGATCTAAATCTGCACAGGTTACAGATGCACGTAATAAACTGAGATAAATAGTTGGGGATGCGGGCAGGTAACTGACCATTGACCAGTGTTTAAAGGGTAGACATCACCTTTAACATTCCTCTGCGTCCTGTCCGTTTAAGTTCTAAACATTGATAGAGAGGCTGGGACTCCGATGATCCCATCGCACGTCTAATTGGCTTTCACCTGCTAAAATTCTATTTCCAGTTCGTTACAATCAATGCGATGGCGTTGTGTCCAGCTAATGTTACTACCTTCACCCACAGGATCAGAGCCCCCACCGCAGGAAAAACCAGACAAATCTGTTGGATATGCCGGTTCCCCCAGTAATAACAGATCCAATCCCAACTTGGTTTTTCAACTTGTCCTAATCATCATATGGAAGGTAAGTGACCATGTCAATGGGAGAGATTTATACTGGATGCCAATGGCTTTTCCCACATAAACTGAACAGGACTCTGTGTGTAACCAGGACAGTGTGTAGAGGGCGATACAAACACAACGTTACAGATATTTCATACACTGTGTAATCTGTGTTATACAATATAAGGAGACAACATACATTGCCTTAGATCTGCTACAGTATATTGTAAGTTATCTTTACAGTTGCTGTACCAACCTGAAAATACTGCACCTGTATGACCAGGTAAGATAATAATGTATTCCATGTCCCTCTGATATAACAACATTATCTGAGCTTCAACATTAGTCTCCCTATCTGTGACCTACATAAAACAAGATTTTGAGGGTACGGAGCTTCATTTAACAGCAGGCAAACATGTAAAAGTGCCTATTCTCAGTGCTGCATATTACCAACAAAACAGGTGTATTTGGGGGTTCTATAAGATAACAGACGGTGCTGGACACAGGATTAGCATCACTTTAAACGATAAGAACTTTTGTTGAATCTCCCTGTGTATTACTTTGTATCCTCAACATTTCCATATGTTGGGTTGCTGGTAATATTTGTTGGGGATCCAACATTCTTTAAAGGGCATCTATACTGAAAAATAGGTTATTTTAAATTGTCCATAACTGGAAATTATAATTCTTCCCAACCACCACTGTATCATTCTTTTGTTGATCTGCCCCCTATTTCTTTAGATATCCAATCTAAAACGTCTTATATTTCAGCTGTCAATCAAGTTCCTTGCTGTCAATAACTATTCTTCTGTGAGTAGTTTTACTGTAGCTGGAATGGTGACAGAGATTTGACAGTTGGTATGCTGTGTACAGGCTTGACAGTTGGTTTGTGGGAAAAAGTCAGGTCAGATGGAAGTGGGAGTGGTTAAAAGAGGGAGGGGGATACTGCTCCTAAACAAAATGTGTGCTGAATTGAAGGCATGCAGCAACACACACAAATCAGAGTAAGTGCTACTTACATGTTTTCAATTATAGATTAAGATGAGACAAAGGGGCATATTTATAAAAGAGCGAAAAGTAGCGAAATGTTTTCGCATTCGCTTTTCGCATGGGTTTTCGCCAAAAAGACAGTTAACGCTATTTATAAAGGTAGCGTTAACGAATGGCGAAACCGTTTCCGCAAGCTATCGCTAAACCCTTTTCGCCTTACTTCGCAATGGTAATTTTAGCGAAAAAGGAGCAAAAAGGCATAACGCGATTTATAAAAGAGCGAAAGGTGGTTTTTGCGTTAAAAAGAGCGAAAGATTAGCGCGACCCTGAAGGTGGTGAAAAGTCATTGTTTGAGCGAAAAGGCATTCTAATGGGTAATATGCCTTGAAAAAGCGAACGCGCATTAGAAGGGCGATCGCGCATTAGAGTGTAATATGCCTTGGAAAAGCGACATTAGAAAGGCAATCGCGCATTAGAATGTAATATGCCTTGGAAAAACGAACGCGCATTAGAAAGGCGAACACACATTAGAAAGGCGAACGCGCATTAGAAAGGTGAACGCACATTATAATGGAATATGCCTTGGAAAAGCGAACGCGCATTAGAAAGGCGAACACACATTAGAAAGGCGAACGCACATTAGAAAGGTGAACGCACATTATAATGGAATATACCTTGGAAAAGCGAACGCGCATTAGAAGGGCGATCGCGCATTAGAGTGTAACATGCCTTGGAAAAGCGACATTAGAAAGGCAATCGCGCATTAGAATGTAATATGCCTTGGAAAAACGAACGCGCATTAGAAAGGCGAACACACATTAGAAAGGCGAACGCGCATTAGAAAGGTGAACGCACATTATAATGGAATATGCCTTGGAAAAGCGAACGCGCATTAGAAAGGCGAACACACATTAGAAAGGCGAACGCACATTAGAACGTAATATGACTTGGAAAAGCGAACGCGCATTAGAAAGGCGAACGCGCATTAGAAAGGCGAACGCACATTAGAAAGGTGAACGCGCATTAGAAAGGCGAGCGCGCATTAGAAAGGCGAACGCACATTAGAAAGGTGAACGCACATTAGAAAGGCGAACGCACATTAGAAAGGCGAGCGCGCATTAGAAAGGCGAGCGCGCATTAGAAAGGCGAATGTGCAGTGCAAAAGAAAATTGTATTCCAATTGAGAAATTCTAAGAAGATTGACTAAATGAGACATGGCTGACTTCTTGGTAAATGTGAGGTGGCCATTTTGAACTTGACATCATTTTCTAGTGGGCTTTTCTGGTTTCGAATGGTTTTCACAATGCAGTCTTCTTAGATGCGTTAAGTTTTCGCTGCGATACTTTTCGCTCTTTATCCCGTTCGCCTTTTTCAGCCGCGAAGTGTGTTTTTTTCGCTTTTTTATACCCAAATGGCGCTATTTTCGCTGCGATGTGCTGCGCTAATTATTTGGCGAAAAAGACAATCCTTTATAAATATGCCCCAAAGTAATTTTTTCAGTATAGTATCACTTTAAGGTAACTGTAAATACTTCTGTCAGTGGAAAATGCCATGGGCCACAGTCTCTGGTTCCTGGTTGTCGAATCTCTCACCCTGCACAAACACACGTAAAAAGTTCTGAGACTTTTATTGTAAACCACAATTAAGTCATTCACTGCATACAAACCCCTAGTCTTTAATTCCCATTCCAACCCTGTCTAATCCGTCTATAGCAGACGTTCTATGTCACTGTCACTATGTCTGTCACTGATTTGTTTCATTTTGTGTTTGCAGTGACACCGAGGAGAATATAGAAACTGTGAAATTAACCAATCAAGAGGTCCGGTGGCCGAAATCTTTTCCGTGACCAATAAAATGGACGGATTTACCGATAAAACCTCTTTACAGTTCTGTTGGCTGGAGACAGTTAAATGGACAATTAAGGCTAGACCACACCAGCACGGTTTATCACACTACGTTTAAGACCTGCTACACACAGGCAGATATTTATCCAATCGCAAGAAGATCAATAGGAAAAAACAGCGGTTAATCTCTCCCAACCGTCTTTCGGGAAGATTTTGGACAATCTGACCTGCGGCAAATCCCAGAAGATTGAGTGTATTGTAATAGTGTGTAGTACCTCTTTAATTCCAGCTGGGGATTTGACCAGATTATTGACCGGTAAATTGGTTGGGGAACTCGTGGATCAGACCACAAGGAACACAGGGGCCCCACGGGAAATGTTTTATTCTAGTTAAAGGGAATGTTCACCCCTAATAAAAAAACTGTTACACACACACCCCCCGCTTTCACTACGACAATAAAAAAAACTCAAGAATTTAATCTCATTAAATATTGTGTTTAAAAAAACAACCAAGCAACCAATTGCACGTTTGTCTTAACCGAACCACAATCCTTTGCGTTACCCAAAGACACGTGTGTGTGTTTATTGGTTATTTAGCTAAAACATTTAAACATTGATCTTTAAGACTAATTGATTTGATAGACATACGATGGGGAAGTAGTGGTCGAAATGCACCATCGGATACCAGCGACCTTGTGAAACCTGCTGTAGATGTGTAACCATTGATGGTATCGCTGGGGAACATTCCGATTGGACGTCTGATGGACTGCTCCATATTCAATCAAATATACAGACGGGAAAAGGCAGAACGAGTTTTGAACGATTTGATGAAATCAATAGGAAAACATTGACCCGTGTATGGCATGTATCAGTAAATGTATAATGTCACAATTAGAGATGTCCGAACTTCGCAAAATCCAGTCCGCTCGAGGATCCGCGAATTTTCAAGAAAATTCGAAAATCCGCGAGCGGACCCATTAAAATGAAAAAAATCCTCGAAAATATGAAAAATCCTCGTAATTTCGAAAATTTTCGAAAATACGTATCTCATGCATTTCGAAAATACGAGAAATCCGTGGTTCGGAAGTTCGGAAGGTGGAAAATCCGGAAAAATCCGCCGTTCGCAAACAGGATAAATCCGCGGCAGGTCCGGGTTCGGATCCGCGAACCGGCCATCCCTAGTCACAATGTCAAATCAAAGGAGAACTAATCCCAAATTTTTACACTCCAGAATATAAAAGTATCCATCCTAAAAACACCTATAAACTGTAAAATCCCACTACAATAAATAAGTAATTGTAACCCCCTTAACAACTGGATAAAATAACGTTCCATATATACAGTAACATAGTAACATAGTAACATAGTAATTAAGGTTGAATAAAGACATTCGTCCATCAAGTCCAACCTATTCACTTTTTTTTTTTTTTTTTTTTTTTTTTTTTAACCCTACCTAACAGTTGATCCAGAGGAAGGCAAAAAACCCCAGCTAAAAAAGGGGGGGGAAAAATCCTTCCTGACTCCAAACGGCAATCGGAAAGTATCCCTGGATCAACCAGATCTATATGCATTAATACCAGTAATTCTCAATATTTTTTAGTTTTAGAAACTTATCCAGGCCTTTTTTAAAGTTATTCAATGAACTTGCCATTACCACCTCTGCTGGAAGACAGTTCCACAGTTTCACCGTTCTCACTGTAAAGAAACCTCTCCTAACTTGAAGATGAAACTTCTTTTCTTCCAACCTTAAAGGATGTCCACGAGTCCTCTGATATGACCTATTAGTGAACAATGCACCAGAGAGTTCACTGTATGGGCCATTAATATATTTGTATAAGGTTATCATGTCCCCACGCAACCGCCGCTTCTCCAATGTAAACAGCCCTAACTTGTCTAATCTGC
This sequence comes from Hymenochirus boettgeri, assembly GCA_019447015.1. Lineage (NCBI taxonomy): Eukaryota > Metazoa > Chordata > Amphibia > Anura > Pipidae > Hymenochirus > Hymenochirus boettgeri. Next base: position 4,482,273 of record CM033476.1, on the reverse strand, counting down.
CTGCATATTCAAGCCCCTCCATTCCCCTTATTAATTTAGTTGCCCTTCTCTGAACTGCCTCAATTTCCAAGATGTCCCTTTTGTATATGGGATTCCAAAACTGCACCGCATATTCCAAATGTGGCCTTACCAGTGCCTTGTAAAGAGGGAGAATAATATTTTTCTCTCTTGATTCCATTCCCCTCTTTATACAAGACAATATCTTGCTAGCTCTAGCTGTTGCTACCTGGCATTGTTTGCTACAGCTAAGTCTGTTATCTACCAGAACCCCCAAATCTTTTTCCATTTCAGATGCACTTAACACAGAGTTATTTATGGTGTAGGTGGCACAGGGATTATTAAATCCCAAATGCATCACCTTACATTTATCAACATTGAATCTCATCTGCCATTCTGCTGCCCATTTTGATAATCTATCAAGGTCTGCTTGCAGCACTTGCACATCATTGGAAGTTTCCAAAGCTCTGCATAATTTAGTGTCATCAGCAAACACAGAGACCTTGCTCTCAATGCCCCCTTCTAAGTCATTTATAAACAGATTAAACAGAAGCGGCCCCAGTACAGAACCCTGAGGAACTCGGCTTAGAACTTTAGCCCACATAGATGTAGCTCCATTAACCACCACTCTCTGTTTGCGGTCCAATAACCAGTTCTCTATCCATGAACAAATGTTTTCTTCAAGGCCAACAGTCCTCAGTTTATACATTAGTCGCCTATGTGGCACAGTATCAAAGGCTTTTGCAAAATCCAAATATACCACATCCACAGCTGTGCCTGAATCTAACTTCTTACTCACTTCTTCATAAAAACCAATTAAATTTGTCTGGCATGATCTATTTCTCATAAATCCATGCTGACTACTACTAATAAGATGATCTCTGGAGACAAAGTCAAGGATATGATCCCTTAACAAAGTTTCCATCACCTTCCCTACCACTGATGTTAGGCTTACAGGTCTATAGTTACCAGGCTGTGAACGACTACCTTTTTTGAATATTGGTATTACATTGGCTTTTTTCCAATCCAGCGGCACATCCCCAGACAAAAGCGAATCTGAAAAGATGAGCCACAGTGGTCTTGCTAGAACTGAACTAAGCTCTTTTAAAATCCTAGGATGCAATCCATCTGGTCCTGGCGCTTTATTGATATTAACTTTGTCTAATTGATTCCGTACCATATCCTCTGTTATCCAATGTGAAAACTCTTCATTTCCTCCCTGCACATTGTTACAATCCCTACTGTAAGGATTCTCAACAGTAAAAACCGATGTAAAAAAACGGTTCAGCAGATTAGCCTTTTCGGCATCCTCTACAACCACCTCAGCTCCATTATTTAATGGTCCCACATTCTCAGTCCTCATTTTTTTACCATTTATATACTTAAAAAACATCTTGGGGTTGGACTTGCTTTGTTCGGCAATCCGTGTTTCATTTTCTATTTTAGCTAGTTTAATTGCTTTCTTGCACTCTTTATTACAACTTTTGAAGGCCCTGTAAGCCTGTTCTGTGCCTTCTGCTTTCAAAATTTTAAAAGCCCTTTTCTTTTTTTCCATTTCCCTTTTTACCTGAGCATTAAGCCATGCAGGAGTGGACCTAATTTTTTTACACTTGTTTCCTAAAGGTACCGATTTGGAAATGTTATAGTTTAATATCCCTTTAAAAGTGGTCCACATCTGCTCAGTATCTTTAACTAGAAACAGTTCCCCCCAGTCTATGAGCAGGAGCGATTCCTTTAAAAGCATAAAATTAGCTTTCCTAAAGTTAAAAGTTTTTGTTAAGCCAGTGCACTTTAGTTTTCTGCAACCTATATTAAATGACACTATATCATGGTCACTATTCCCTAAGCTTCCCATTACCTTCATCTCCAAAATGAGCTCTGGGTTATTAGATATCACCAGATCCAACAACGCATTCTTTCTAGTAGGAACTTCTACCATCTGTGAAAGAAAATGCTCATATAGGAAATTTAAGAACTTTATACCTTTTGAGGTGCTGGCAGTTCCATTACTCCAATCTATTTCAGGGTAGTTAAAATCCCCCATAACCAGAACATGCCCCATACCAGCAGCCTTCGCCAACTGCATATGGAGATTCATTTCCACCTCTTCCCCGGCATTTGGCGGCTTATAACACACTCCAACAATTAATTTACCTACCTTCTTGCTTCCTGTACACAGTTCCACCCATAATGTTTCTGCCGCATCGTTTGCTCCCCCATCTATTCCATCTTTTAAATTTGGCTTCAATTCCTGTTTAACATACATACATACTCCTCCTCCTTTCTTATTAACTCGGTCATGTCTAAATAAGGAGTACCCTTCAATATTTACTGTCCAGTCGTGTGAATCATTAAGCCATGATTCTGCTATACCAATTACATCATACCTTTCCTTTAACGCTATTATTTCAAGTTCGCCGGTTTTTCCAGCCAGACTCCTTGCATTTGTAAACATACATTTTAGATGATCAATTGATTTACTTCCATACATGGTCGTACATGCCTCCTTATCCTCTATGCTCCCCCCTCCTCCTTCTCCTCCCTCCGTTGTGTTACTAGCCCCCAGATCCCTAACTTCTCTATCTACCCCTGTGTAGTTAAACGTTCCCTCCCCCCCCATACCTAGTTTAAAATCTCCTCCAACCCCCTAGCCATCTTCTCCCCCAAAACAGTTGCACCACCACCATTGAGGTGCAATCCGTCACTACTAAAGAGCCTGTAGCCAACAGAAAAGTCAGCCCAGTTCTCTAAAAACCCAAACCCCATCTCCTTACACCACTCTCTTAGCCACGCATTTATACTCCTGAGCTCCCGTTGCCTCCCTAGCGTAGCACGTGGCTGCGGTAGTATTTCTGAAATCACTACCCTGGAGGTCCTTGCTTTTAACTTGGCCCCTAATTCTCGGAAATCATTTTTAAGGACCTCACCTCCACCTCTAACTTTGTCATTGGCACCAATGTGAACCAAGACCGCCGGGTCACTCCCAGCCCCACCCAATAATCTGTCTACACGATCCACCACATGTCGAACCCTAGCACCAGGCAGACAACACACTGTTCGGCATGCAGGGTCCTGGCGACAGATTACCCTATCTACCCTTCTAATAATGGAGTCCCCTACCACTACCACCTGTCTATCCTTCCTAGCCCCCAGTTCTCCCTCCCTTGTATTGGAGATGGCCGTCCCCTGGGTGCTCAAGGGAAAGGCCCGCTCCATACATGCTGCTTCCGAGCCATCGTCCTCCACATCTGCACCTAAAATGGCAAATCTGTTGGGATCGACCAGCTGGGAAGAAGCCCCCCTATCCTTCCGTCCCCTACTTCCCCTGGTGACCCTTACAAATCTATCTTCCTTCTCCACCTTATCTGCCCCATCTCCACCCACCAGTTTACTGGCCCCTGCCAGTACCTGCATTTCCCCCAGGTTTGCCAAGTCCTGCAATGCTGCAAGTTTACCCCTTAGACTCTGTACCTCAGATTCCAAATGGGCAACCCACTCACATCTGACACATACATAGGTCCCCTGGGGCGGCTGCTCCAAGATCCCATACATGCGGCAGGATGCACATTGCACGGCCCCAACAAAACTGTCCATACTAAACAGCAATACACAGTAGAGACACAGCAGAGAAATAGTGTTGTTCTCAAACGCTTTCTTGTTTTAAACGCTTTAGTTTTTTAACGCTGTCAATCGCTCAGAGCTAATCGCTCATGGGACAGGCCTTAAATGAGGTTCAAAAAACAGTGACTGGCCACACCCCTGATCTCAGTCACATGCTTCCTGTCATGTAAAAGGATTGGCTAGAGGCTACTAGTGGGTGTGACCAACTGTAACAAGTATCTTAAGACTGAGCATGTCTAAAGAACAATATGGTCAGTGACCACACTGTGTGATACTGGGATGTTGGGAAATAAAAAACAAAACCTTAGATGTTAGAAAGTTACATTTCCCAACAACCATCCCAAAATGAGAGGTGAGACACTGATTACTGCTTTTATCTTAAGGTATTCTTCCTTCTGAGTTTAGATCTGAAGCTTTAGTTGACCTTTAACGTGATCCTTTTCCTTTTAAAGAGCATTTTACTTGTAAGGAGAAACTACAACCCACACTGTCCATACCATAGCTCAGGGCAAATACTTTTTAACTTGATTGACGTAGATGTATTTTTTTTTCCATCTGAGGGACTTTCTCTTATTTATTACAGATATTTCCCTCTAATGTATAAGCGTGTTGGTATACTGTATTAACTGTGTTAAAGGGGAAGTTCAGTGCAAATACATATGCTTTTCATATAAAAAGCAGTATTTTTCCATCCCAATGACCTTAATCATGCCCTTGACCTAGTGCCCCCAATAGAGACCGTTATGGTCTTGCCCTTGACCCAGCACCCCTAATAGAGACTGTTATGGTCTTGCCCTTGACCCAGCGCCCCTAATAGAGACTGTTATGGTCTTGCCCTTGACCCAGCACCCCTAATAGAGACCGTTATGGTCTTGCCCTTGACCCAGTGCCCCTAATAGAGACCGTTATGGTCTTGCCCTTGACCAAGCGTCCCTAATAGAGACCGTTATGGTATTGCCCTTGACCCAGTGCCCCTAATAGAGACCGTTATGGTCTTGCCCTTGACCCAGTGCCCCTAATAGAGACCGTTATGGTCTTGCCCTTGACCAAGCGTCCTAATAGAGACTGTTATGGTCTTGCCCTTGACCAAGCGCCCCTAATAGAGACCGTTATGGTCTTGCCCTTGACCCAGCGCCCCTAATAGAGACTGTTATGGTCTTGCCCTTGACCCAGCACCCTAATAGAGACCGTTATGGTATTGCCCTTGACCAAGCACCCTAATAAGACCGTTATGGTCTTGCCCTTGACCCAGTGCCCCTAATAGAGACCGTTATGGTATTGCCCTTGACCAAGCGCCCCTAATAGAGACTGTTATGGTCTTGCCCTTGACCCAGTGCCCCTAATAGAGACTGTTATGGTCTTGCCCTTGACCCAGCACCCCTAATAGAGACCGTTATGGTCTTGCCCTTGACCCAGTGCCCCTAATAGAGACCCTTATGGTCTTGCCCTTGACCAAGCGTCCCTAATAGAGACCGTTATGGTCTTGCCCTTGACCCAGCACCCTAATAGAGACCGTTATGGTATTGCCCTTGACCAAGCACCTAAATGAGACCGTTATGGTCTTGCCCTTGACCCAGTGCCCCTATAGAGACCTTATGGTATTGCCCTTGACCAAGCGCCCCTAATAGAGACCGTTATGGTATTGCCCTTGACCAAGCACCCTAATGAGAACCGTTATGGTCTTGCCCTTGACCAAGCACCCACCTTTTGTTGAGGCATTCAACAAGGAAGCGTTCCCACTCAATGCTGGGCAGGATTCCTCTTTTATAATAATGAGCGCCCTTTTTAAGAGATTCAGGGAAATTTTGGAGACAAATTCTAGAAATTTCGAATTCTTTAGAAAATGATCGAATGACGATTGCAGAAGCTCGAAAGTCGTGCACGTGTGAAGGAAGTGACTTTATTTCAAATGGATATATGTACGTGTTCCCTAGACCATTACCCAGGTCCCAGAGCCATGTACAGTAAGTTACCATGTACAGTAAGTTACCATCTACAGTAAGTTACCATGTACAGTAAGTTACCATGTACAGTAAGTTACCATGTACAGTAAGTCACCAGTACAGTAATTACCAGTACAAGTACTTTACCATGACATAAGTTACCATACAGTAAGTTACCATGTACAGTAAGTTACCATGTACAGTAAGTTACCCAACAGTAAGTTAACCATGTACAGTAAGATACCATGTACAGTAAGTTACCATGTCACAGTAAGTACCCATGTACAGTACGTACCATGTACAGTAAGTCACCAGGTACAGTAAGTTACCAGGTACAGTAAGTTACCATGTACAGTAAGTTACCATCTACAGTAAGTTACCATGTACAGTAAGTCACCATGTACAGTAAGTTACCAGGTACAGTAAGTTACCATGTACAGTAAGTTATCATATACAGTAAGTTACCATGTACAGTAAGTTACCATGTACAGTAAGTTCCTTACATAGTTACCGGGTACATAGTTACCATGTACAGTAAGTTACCATATACAGTAAGTTACCATATACAGAAAACAATCTACATGTTACCATGTTCAGTAAGATCCCATGTACAGTAGTTACCATGTACAGTAAGTTACCATCTACAGTAAGTTAACATATACGTAAGTTACCATGTACATAAAGTTACCATTACGTAAGTTACCTATACATTAAATATACAATCTAGTAATTCCTGTACAATAATTACCATGTACAATAAGTTACCATATACAGTAAGTTACCATGTACAGTAAGTTACCATCTACAGTAAGTTACCATCTACATAAGTTACCATGTACAGTAAGTTACCATCTACAGTAAGTTACCATGTACAGTAAGTACCATGTACAGTAAGACACCGGTACAGTAGTTACCATATACGAAGAACATAACAGTAGTTACCAGTTACGTAAGTTACCATGTACAGTAAGTTCCATGTACAGTAAGTACCATTGTTACAGTAAGATACCATGTACAGTAAGTTACCATCTACAGTAAGTTACCATATACAGTAAGTTACCATGTACAGTAAGATACCATGTACAGTAAGTTACCATATACAGTAAGTTACCATATACAGTAAGATACAATCTACAGTAAGTTACCATGTACAGTAAGTTACCATGTACAGTAAGATACCATGTACAGTAAGAAGACATACAGTGTTGCCATCTACAGTAAGTTACCATGTACAGTAAGATACCAGGTACAGTAAGATACCAGGTACAGTAAGTTACCATATACAGTAAGATACCATCTACAGTAAGTTACCATGTACAGTAAGTTACCATCTACAGTAAGTTACCATGTACAGTAAGATACCATGTACAGTAAGATACCAGGTACAGTAAGTTACCATATACAGTAAGATACCATCTACAGTAAGTTACCATCTACAGTAAGATACCATCTACAGTAAGTTACCATGTACAGTAAGTTACCATGTACAGTAAGATACCATGTACAGTAAGATACCATGTACAGTAAGATACCATGTAAAGTAAGTTACCATGTTCAGTAAGATACCATGTACAGTAAGATACCAGGTACAGTAAGTTACCATATACAGTAAGATACCATCTACAGTAAGATACCATGTACAGTAAGATACCAGGTACAGTAAGTTACCATATACAGTAAGTTACCATGTACAGTAAGATACCATGTACAGTAAGATACCATGTACAGTAGTTACCAGTACAGTAAGTTACCATGTACAGTAAGATACCATGTACAGTAAGATACCAGTACATAATTCCAATACAGTAAGATACCATCTACAGTAATTTACCATGTACAGTAAGTTACCATCTACAGTAATTTACCATGTACAGTAAGATACCATGTACAGTAAGATACCAGGTACAGTAAGTTACCATATACAGTAAGATACCATCTACAGTAAGTTACCATGTACAGTAAGATACCATGTACAGTAAGTTACCATCTACAGTAAGTTACCATGTACAGTAAGATACCATGTACAGTAAGATACCAGGTACAGTAAGTTACCATATACAGTAAGATACCATCTACAGTAAGTTACCATGTACAGTAAGTTACCATACAAAGTTACCATGTACAGTAAGATACCATGTACAGTAAGTTACCATCTACAGTAAGTTACCATCTACAGTAAGTTACCATGTACAGTAAGATACCATGTACAGTAAGTTACCATATACAGTAAGTTACCATATACAGTAAGATACAATCTACAGTAAGTTCCATGTACAGTAAGTTACCATATACAGTAAGTTACCATATACAGTAAGATACAATCTACAGTAAGTTACCATGTACAATAAGTTACCATGTACAGTAAGTTACCATCTACAGTAAGTAACCATGTACAGTAAGTTACCATCTACAGTAAGTTACTATGTACAGTAAGTTACCATGTAGTAAGTAATTACCATATACAGTAAGTTACCATGTACAGTAGTTTACCATCTCCAACCAGTAGTTACCATGTACATTAAGATACCATCTACAGTAAGTTACCATGTACAGTAAGTTACCATATACAGTAAGTTACCATGTACAGTAAGTTACCATCTACACAGTAAGTTACCATGTACAGTAAGATACCATCTACAGTAAGTTACCATATACAGTAAGTTACCATGTACAGTAAGTTACCATATACAGTAAGATACCATCTACAGTAAGTTACCATATACAGTAAGTTACCATGTACAGTAAGTTACCATCTACAGTAAGTTACCATATACAGTAAGTTACCATGTACAGTAAGTTACCATATACAGTAAGATACCATCTACAGTAAAGTTTTACCATGTACAGTAAGTACCATGTACAGTAAGTCACCTGTACAGTAAGTTACCATATACAGTAAGATACCCTACATGTATTACCATACACAGTAAGTTACCATATACAGTAAGTTACCATGTACAGTAAGTTACCATATACAGTAAGATACCATCTACAGTAAGTTACCATGTACAGTAAGTTACCATGTACAGTAACATACCATCTACAGTAGGTTACTATGTACAGTAAGTTACCATGTACAGTAAGTTACCATGTACAGTAAGATACCATGTACAGTAAGTTACCATGTACAGTAAAATACCATGTACAGTAAGTTACAATGTACAGTAAGTTACCATGACATAACATACCATCTAGAGTAGTTTACTATGTACAGTAAGTTACCATAGTAAGATACCATGTACATGTAAGTACCATGTACAGTAAGTAACCATGTACAGTAAGTTACCATCTACAGTAAGTTACCATCTACAGTAAGTTACCATACATAAGATACCATGTACAGTAATGTTACCAATGTACAGTAAGATACATGTACAGTAAGTTACCATATACAGTAAGTTACCATGTACAGTAGTTACCCATGTACAGTAAGTGTTACCATCTCAGCAAGTTAACCATCTACAGTAAGTTACCATGTACATGTAAGATAACCATGTACAGTAAGTTACCATTTACAGTAAGATACCATGTACAGTAAGTTACCATGTACAGTAAGTTACCATGTACATAAGTTTACCATCTACAGTAATTACCATGTACCGTAAGATACATGTACAGTAAGTTACCATGTACAGTAGATACCATGTACAGTACAGTTAACCATGTACAGTAATTACCATGTACATATTACCATCTACAGCAAGTTACCATCTACAGTAAGTACCATGTACAGTAAATACCTGTACAGTAATTACCATGTAGTAAGATACCTGTACAGTAAGTTACCAGGTACAGTAAGATACCTGTACAGTAAGTTACCATGTCAGTAAGTTACCTATACAGTAAGTTACATGTACAGTAAGTTACCATGTACAGTAAGTTAACCATCTACATAAGTTACAGTACATTAATTTACCATGTACAGTAAGTTCCATCTACAGTAAGTACCATCTACAGTAGTTACCATGTACAGTAAGATACCATGTACAGTAAGTTACCATGTACAGTAAGTTACCATTACAGTAAGTTACCATATAAGTATTACCATGTACATTTTGAAAATCTAAAATCAGACCTGATTTTTGGCCTTTGTAAGGGCCAGCTGGGTGATAGCGCAGTTTTCCATACCAGGTGGGCACCACCAGGAGTACAGCTGGCCCCAACACACGTAAGCCTTACTTTAGATGTCTGTATGCTGTGCTGTCTGTCTGTGCATTTACGCGTTCCGAGTTATGTAAATGTATGATGTACCGATTATGTACACACACGGCAGTTACTGACAGACAGTACAGACAAGCAGCCAAGGCAAGCAGCATTCAGCAGTGTATTGTGTGTGCTGGAGGGGGCACTAGGCCCAGTAACTAATCTTTCACAGGTCTATTTATCCCAAGGCTGGGTACACACTGAGGGACTATTTGTCCTTTAGCGAGCGCTTGGCCGGAACAAATGTCCGTTGGTCGCGGCAAATTCGCAAATGCAAACTTTCCCAAGGCAACTGCACGATCGATCGTAATTTTCCGACACGTTTGATCATTCATTCGTCCATCCAGACAACAAACTATCGAGGTCGCGGCCCCTCCCTACACAAGCCATATTTTCAGCCGAACGATCGAAAGTGCCGTGAATAAGTCGTCGGTCATCCTAAGACTGGCCCTGGCCGGATCACAAAAAAGCAGTACAGTGGCTTAACCCTTAAAGAGATTCCAAGCTCTCTAGCACCCTCACCTGTATCATGACGGTCTGCAGTGGAACACTGGGGGCGTCTTCCTGTAAGTAAAAGTGAAAGTTCCTTATGGTGATTTATAAGGAAAAACATTCAGACACTAAGAACCATTCTGACTTGGAGCTCTCGTCGGGAAGGTAGGTAAAAGCTTTGATCTTGGGTGGGAACGACAGCTGATTGACTATGATGTAATGTGTATGTTGAATGAATGGTATTCCTTATATACCCAGCGCTTACAATGATTAATCCTCATATGAATCATGCGCTGAGGAGCTAACAATCTATCCACTCCAATTAACTACATGAGGATTCAATGGGATAAAATGCCATTAAAGCAGTTTGCAGGGTTAGGCTTAAATACACAGTAACACGGATCCCTTATCATGGCTTTCTGTGTGCGGTTATGACAGTTACTGTGTGCGTTTTCTCCTCATATGTTTTAATATGGATGAAACGCAATGTGTAAAAATGCATACAGCTGTGCGTTATGGCGTCACTATTCTATGCAAAGCACTGGTGGAACAGGGCACTTCACGGAATCTGTCTTATCACATCTACATGCACAATGTGAATGAGCCAGTTCTGCAGGTTGTCACGAATTTCATCCTCTGGGGATTACAGGAAGTAAGTTACAAACAAACCCCATTGTCTCCCATTGATAGCAACAGACCAATTAGAAACAAACCCTATTGCCCCCCATGGATAGCAGGAGACCAATTAGAAACAAACCCTATTGCCCCCCATGGATAGCAGGAGACCAATTAGAAACAAACCCATTGCCCCCCATGGATAGCAGGAGACCAGTTAGAAACAAACCCAATTGTCCCCCATGGATAGCAGGAAACCAATCAGAAAACAAACCCTTGCCCCCCATGATAGCAGGAGACCAGTTAGAAACAAACCCAATTGTCCCCCATGGATAGCAGAAACCAATCAGAAAACAAACCCATTGTCCCCACATGGATAGCAGGAGACCAATCAGAAACAAACCCAATTGTCCCCCATGGATACAGGAAACCAATCAGAACAAAACCATATTGCCCCCATGGATAGCAGGAGACCAATCAGAAAACCCATTTTTCCCCATGGATAGCGGAGCCAATCAGAACAAACCCAATTGTCCCCCATGGATACAAGGAAACCAATCAAAACAAACCCTATTGCCCCCATGGCGACAGGAGACCAATCAGAAACAAACCCATTGTCCCCCATGGATAGCAGGAGACCAATCAGAACAAACCTTATTCCGATGCCCCCCATGGATAGCAGGAGACCAATCAGAAACAAACCCAATTGCCCCCCATGGATAGCAGGAAACCAATCAGAAACAAACCCTATTGCCCCCCATGGATAGCAGGAGACCAATCAGAAACAAACCCAATTGTCCCCCATGGATAGCAGGAGACCAATCAGAAACAAACCCAATTGTCCCCCATGGATAGCAGGAGACCAATCAGAAAACAAACCCATTGTCCCCATGGATAGCAGGAGAACCAATCAGAAAAAAACCCAATTGTCCCCCCATGGATAGCAGGAGACCAATCAGAAACAAACCCATTGTCCCCCATGGATAGCAGGAACCAATCAGAACAAACCCATGTCCCCCATGAATAGCAGGAAACCAATCTGAAACAAACCCAATTGTCCCCTGGATAGCAGGAACCAATCAGAAACAAACCCTATTGTCCCCCATGGATAGCAGGAGACCCAATCAGAAACAAAACCATTGTCCCCAATGGATAGCGAGAGACCAATCAAAACAAACCCATTGTCCCCCATGGATAGCAGGAGACCAATCAGAAACAAACCCTATTGTCCCCCATGGATAGCAGGAGACCAATCAGAAACAAACCCATTGTCCCCCATGGATAGCAGGAGACCAATCAGAAACAAACCCTATTGTCCCCCATGGATAGCAGGAGACCAATCAGAAACAAACCCATTGTCCCCCAATCAGAAACAACAAAGAAAATGTTTATATTCCAACGCTCTGCAAACCATCTCCATGTCCTGTCCCAAGATTCCCGGTATCGGGCTTTATCGGTTCTGTGCGTACCTAGCATTAGGCAGATAATCTACTAGCAATAAACTTCACCCTTACTGCATAAAATGTAGGGCAAATTGTCTTCCATTTAATCATTAGAAGGGCCCTGTATGTTAGGGCCACTATGTACAACAAAGCAAATTAGATTAAGACAATATTTTTTTGTCTATGTTAACCTGGGACCAAAGTTCAATGATGATTTGTGAGCTTGTGATTGGTTATCTTTATACCGATATGTAAATGGACCAGCGCCATTATCTACCGGCACCTGCCAGCGTCTTGTTTATAATCATTACGAAGAAAGTGAAACTTCTGCCATAAAGACTGTGACAATATCCATAGTGAAAGACATAGGATACACCCAACCAGGCTTGTAAGATTGGCCAGACACTAACAGGGAGATTCAATGAATGTTCTTAGCGTTAAAAATGGTGCTAATTTTGCCCCAACCAATCAGATGTTAGCTTTTAAATGTTAAATAAGATCTGATTGGTTGGGGCAAAATCAGCACCATTTTAAACGATAAGAACTTTTATTGAATCTCCCTGTGTGTCTCAGCCAATCACTGACGCGCTGTCGATCTGGCCCCCTCGGCTGATTCCATGCATAGAAAAGGCACGGACTAGCAGCATAGAGGGTACAAGGGCTGGTAAGTATACAGGCTTTATAGAATGGTTTAGACCTTGAGAGGTCTAGGTTTGGGGTTGTTCTATTACATCTGAAATTTTGATTTGGGGGGTGGACATACCCTTTAAGGATAAATATTGTTCCCATTTTGTCTCCCTTCATGCAGTCAATCAAGTTTGCTGACATCACAACCAATTACTGACTGATGTTTCCCCTGCACATGCTCACGCTTATAAAAAGCTCATTGAGCAGAGCGAGGAGGCAGATACATTTGCCAGAAAGAAATATAACTTTTCATTAAATATCTGGGTACAAATAAATGTAATAAACTTGTAAAATAGATAACTGACAAGTCACCAGTTTGTTTTAAGTGTGGACATGCCCTTTAAGCTAAAATTCACTAAAAGCCAAGTGCATTGGTTCCTCTGTGTTTTTCATGCACGGACACTTTGGTTCTTTCTGTTGGGTTTTCTGACCAGTTTTACCCCTCCATTGAAATATCACGTACAGTGACTTTACTCTCCAGAAATAACCAAAGAACAGTCAAATTAGCGTTAAACCCCTTAGGAGAAACATTCAGTTGTTCTGTCCAAACAGACTTTATTCTCAGCACTCAGTGTAACCCATAGGGAATACTATACACAGTTATAACACAGAAACTAAATACAGATCTAACTGGTAATTAAATAGGAAACAAAAAAAACTTACTGGAAATTATAATTCTTCCCAATTACTGTATCACTGAACCATTTATTTGTTGACCTGCCCCCTAGATATCCATTTGGACTCATCTTACATTTCAGCTGTCAATCAAGTGCCTCAAGTGTCAATCAAGTGCCTTATTACCATAAAGTCTTTTGCTGTGTGCAGTTTTGCTGTAACTGGGATGGTGGCAGTTGGTACGAGAACTGCATGGTGGGAAATTCCCTCTCCCAATTCTGCCTCATTGTAAAGTAAAAACAAATTATCCTCACAAAACAAATACCATTTAACAATTTAACAATATGACAAAACTATATAGCCAGCAGCATGGGAGGACAGACGGTGAAACAGTATGGTAGCAGACAACGTTGGGTCAGGGGTCGTTCGTCTATTTGCTTGGTGGATCGATGAACGACCCCCGACAGAACGCATACACACATGTGATTCTAGCCCGAGCACAGTTGTGGCTCAGTTCCAAATTGTACGTGTGTAAGAAATAAAATCAATTTACATTTGCTTTCTTATTACAGATGGATTCCTTTCCTGCTGCTGGGTGGTTTTTCCTGTCACTGCTCCTCCCCTGTACTCATACCGCTGGTACGTCAAACGTCTCTTTCCCGAAAGGAGACAGTGAAAAATCTATCGTAATTTTTTTTTTTTTTATCTTTTTTTTTCTTGCAATTTTTTGATGATCTGTCCCCAGTCTGAACATTTCTTTAGGCCGCACTAGCGCGCTTTCTGTGCATATGATTTCGGTTAAAATGGAAATTGCGGGAAGGCAAATATTACCACAATTTCCGAAACGCATGCAATTGCGTATGCGTTTCTGTTTTGCATATGTATCCAATCGTTAAAGGCGCAGTATCGCTAAAAATCGATACCGTGCCTTTATAACTACGACTCATTGCCCCCAAACCATCTTACATTCTTTACATTTAATTGCGTTATTATTATTATAAACTGTTCTGCCGTGTGTAGCTTTGCTATAACTGAAATAGAGACATTTGGAATGTGTGAATTGCATATTGGGGATTTCCCCCTTCCAGTGCTAACTCATAGGGATTACTGGGCATGCTTGACTTTTCAGAAAGTCATGCTAGATGGAAGCAGGAGTCGGTTAAGAGTGGAAGGTAATAATTTAGTCTGAGCAACTCAAGTACTGCATTGAAGGCATGCAGCAACATACACACACGTGTATTTATAGATTATACGGGGCAAAGTTGTTTTTACAGTATAGTTGCCCTTTACCAGCTGCAGTGGGTATTCTGGGCCAATGTTATTATCCCCTCCCATTATATAACTTTAAAACAATAAACCAAAATTTCAAACTGAAAGACAATCAAGGACATTAACCAGAGCTGCAGAGCTATGTGAGACTTTAAAGGGTATGTCCATCCCCAACATAAAAAAACACTTACCTCCCTCAACTCCAAAACCCCCAGAATGCAATACTGACTTACCTGCTTGATACTCCTGAGAGATATTTACTCTGGGGTAAGTGGCCTCTACCCAGGTCCTGCTAGTTCTGTCTTCACCCCTAACGCCAATCATGATGTCACGACCAATCCACCTCCTCTGTGCGTGAGCGAGCTCGTAACAAGCTTGCACAGACTCGTTCGAAGACAAATATTTGTTAGTCCGTAGGGAATATCTCTATGGATTTTAAAATTGGGGGTGGACATGCTACAGGGTGACATTAAAAAGGTCGTCCACGTGGGGATACGAGGAAATGAGACTCTCGGAAATGAACCAACATTTATTGTGGAATTATTTTTCATTCCCAGGATTCCCCCGATGCACCTGTCATGGACGGAATGTGCTAATGAGCTGTTCTAACATACAACGTCTGAATTCCATGAGTGTGGCGCTATGTAAGAGTAACGAGACGTGTAGACCAGAAACCATGGTGCTTCACATACACGCAAAGAAGATAAGGGACGAGAGCGAATTCGGCACTTTGAAATACAATGCAACCGACAATTCCGCAGATTTCACCGTCTCCAAACAGCAGAGCAGCAAATGCCACTTCCTGCGATTAAACGCCAGCAACGGGATTCACGCCAGCGAATGTTGCGTCCAAATACGAATCCCAGGTGATTCTCTTCTCTCTCTGCCATATTCGGATTATTCCCACTTCCCGCGGTTTTAACGCTATATTAACCTATTTTATTTCTATCACATATACACTAGAATTAAATAGATTCTTGTTTGTTTCCAAATCTAGTGACAAATACATCAGTGGAGCCATCGGCAGTGACCAGTAACCCCAGTAAGTAACCGGTTGATCCCTTCATGTCTAGGGGCCGTTTACTAGTACGAGGAACACAGGACAATAAATAAAGGGGAGTGGCAGCTTCCATAGACGCTTGTACCACGCGTGTCAGTAGGTGATTACGGATGGCGTGTCTTTCCCATGATGCAAGGCTGCTTCACACTACACTGCCAAATGTACTGAATTCACCTTATAGTATATGGTATTGGCCAATCAGATCCACCAATCTGTATGGAACCCACACACACTCCCACCAATTATTCCAGATACAATTCTACTTTACCGTAACACATGAATTAAGGGTAATTAAAGGGCATGTCCACCCACCTTCCCCACCCCCGAACACCAAGGAGTGATTTTCCACGTGGGGACGGACATGCCCTTTAAGCTGGGTACACACCATGCAATAATTCAGCCAGACCAACCGACATTTCAGTGTTTCGGTCCGTCAGGCCGAATTATTGTATGGTGGCTTTTTGCGGCTGCGACCAATCACCAAACGTTTTTTCGTCCAAATGGGACAAACGAACGATCGGACAGGCCTGTTGGACGCGGCTGCTTTTGCCGTGACCACAGTCCTTCCTCCTGGCCGACCGGTGGAAAGCCTCGAACAGGAGGAAAGACTGTATAGTGTGTACCCAGCCTGATGGTAAATTAAATGTCAGAGAAACGCACTGCATCCTGGGCCAACAAAACCGGTATTCTTTATCCGGGGAACAAAAGGGGAAGCTAAGGTAGAAATACAGCTGGGCGCACACATTGACCAATCCTCTTGGCTGTCCTGATAGTTTATACTGTAGTATAGTGAGCGAATAGTAACTGCTGGCCATTCAATGATCTTGTGTATTGAGGGGAGATCAGGGAGATTCAATAAAAATTCTTATCGTTTAAAATGGTGCTAATTTTGCCCCAACCAATCAGATCTTATTTACCATTTGAAAGCTAACATCTGATTGGTTGGGGCAAAATTAGCACCATTTTAAACGATGAGAACTTTTATTGAATAACCCTGTTAGTGTCTGGCTGCATTATCTAAAGTTAAAAAAATTTCACTTTAGTTCTCCTTTATGGAACTAAGGGGCGTATTTATAAAGCCGCGGTATCGCTTTTTAGCGATACCGCGCCTTTAACGATTGGTAAAACAATCGTTAAACCAATCGTTAATTTCCGATTGGTAATCTCCAAACGTAATTTAACGGTACCGATCGTAAATCGTAACGAAATTGTAGATTTACGATCCCCTTAGAATACCATTGCGGTAGTTTACTATCGCACGGTATTCTACGACCAAACGTTCGTTAATTACTGGACATTCGGTCATAAATGAACTAACCCGCAGTATCACTAAAAAGCGATACCGCGGCTTTATAAATATGGCCCTAAGAACCCTGTTAAGTGAACTAATCATCTCCCTTTATTGACAGGTTCCATTTCACCCGATGCAGAACAGCCAATGTATCAAAAGTTCCACGGTAAGCAATTTTCTGTAAGTAATAACTCACTATTGAGAGCAGGTGGAACGTTACATGTATGTATCAGCCTCTCTGTGCCCATAAAGGGGACATCACTAGTAAACCCGTGTTAGAAAGTATATGCTACATGTACAGGTATTTGCTAAAATCCTATTTTTCCCCCTCTATAGACATCCCCAAAAAGTGGTACATTCCATTAGCCATTTTGACTATAGCCACTGGCACTGCTGTTTTAATTTGCAAGGTAAGTCACATGACCTCCTAATGATTTGATTGGCTTAATGCATTATAAGATATAATGGCTCCATCAATATTATGGTACCACCCTTTAAAAGGGTATCTCCACTGGGGAAATGGAGTTTGGGGCATTCAGTCTAATTGAAGAACAAGAGGCAAAGGAGCTACTGTATGTCTTACCTCCTGTTCTTCAATTAAACCGAAAACCCCAAATTTAAGTTCCCCAATGGAGGTACCTTTAATGCCCCATAACATACAATGGTACCATCCCTTTAATGCTTCTTTTAAACTACCAACAAGTTGTTTGACCATAGAATCTTGTGTTTGCAGAGGAAAAATGTGTTTATCCAACTAAAGAAGATTGGAAAAAAAGAACCGATCTTAAATTCAGAAAACGACCTGCCAGTCTCCTGCAATCTCCAATCGAGTGTGAATGCTGCCACTGCAATCTACAATCGAGTGTGAATGCTGCCACTGCAATCTACAATCGAGTGTGAATGCTACCACTGCAATCTTCATTCAAGTCTGAATGCTACCACTGCAATCTCCAATCAAGTGTGAATGCTGCCACTGCAATCTCGGCCATTCAAGTGTGAATGCTTGCCACTGCAATCTATCCATCAGTGTGAATGCTCACTGCAATCTCCAATCAAGTGTGAATGCTGCCACTGCAATCTCCAATCAAGTGTGAATGCTGCCACTGCAATCTCCAATCAAGTGTGAATGCTGCCACTGCAATCTCCATTCAAGTGTGAATGCTGCCACTGCAATCTCCAATCAAGTGTGAATGCTGCCACTGCAATCTCCAATCAGTTGTGAATGCTGCCACTGCAATCTCCATCATGTGAATGTCCACCACTGCATCTCAATCGAGTGTGAATGCTACCACGGCAAATCTCCATTCAAGTGTGAATGCTACCACTGCAATCTCCATTCAAGTGTGAAGCTACACTGCATCTCAATCGTTGTGAATGCTACCACGGCAATCTCCATTCAAGTGTGAAGGGCTACCACTGCAATCTCCTTCAAGTGTGAATGCTGCCACTGCAATCTCCATTCAAGTGTGAATGCTACCACTGTCAATCTTCATTCAAGTGTGAATGCTGCCACTGCAATCTCCAATCAAGTGTGAATGCTGCCACTGCAATCTCCAATCAAGTGTGAATGCTGCCACTGCAATCTCCATTCAAGTGTGAATGCTACCACTGCAGTCTACAATCGAGTGTGAATGCTACCACTGCAATCTCCATTCAAGTGTGAATGCTGCCACTGCAATCTCCATTCAAGTGTGAATGCTACCACTGCAATCTCCATTCAAGTGTGAATGCTACCACTGCAGTCTACAATCGAGTGTGAATGCTGCCACTGCAATCTCCATTCAAGTGTGAATGCTGCCACTGCAATCTACAATCGAGTGTGAATGCTGCCACTGCAATCTCCAATCAAGTCTGAATGCTATCACTGCAATCTCTATTCAAGTGTGAAGGCTATCACTGCAATCTCCATTCGAGTGTGAATGCTAGCACTGCAATCTCCAATCAAGTGTAAATGCTAGCACTGCAATCTCCAATCAAGTGTAAATGCTAGCACTGCAATCTCCAATCAATGTCTTCTCCTGGCGGCCCATAATGTGGATGGCTTCCAGCAGCTATTTATAAAGATGGCGGATGAGTTTTGTGTGTTTCTGACCAGTGGCTCCCACCTTTGGCACTTTAATTTACAGCACATTTGATTTTGAAAATTATTGTCGCCGTTTCTTGCCGTTCACAAGGACCCAGGAACCAGTTGACCCTCAACTCCCCCAAGAAACTGAGATAAATATTGTTGGAATTTAGATTGGTGCCAAGCGGACAGTAAAAGGGACGTCCACCTAGAAAGATGATTATTACCGGATAATGACCAAGTCTACATTATAACCAGACGCTTCCTCTCACTCTAGATAACCTGTGAGATAAAGAGGAGTTTGGAAGGGCCCCTGGTCGAACCCTTACTGGTAGACCCCCGTCTCGGTCCAGTGCTGTCATGTCTCCTCCAGTCCCAAAACATGAAAGGAACCAAAGGCAATTCCTATGGCTGGTGGGAAACTTCCCCGTCCCCTATCGATATCAATAATAACGCAGGGCTATGAATTAAAGTCAAGCTCATTTATTTGGGACACATAGCAATGGTTAGCGCAGCTTAAAATGGAAAACGTGACGCACCAATGTGATTATTTTTGCCGGACTTTCTGAATGTGAACATTAAAGTTGCTCAAAAGTTACGGGACGAATCGGAATGTAGCAGAGAATGGCGATGGATCGGAGCAATGCAAAGGGGCCACACAGAGCCCCACACTGTATATGTATGTGTGATCTATTAGCATGTGCAGTTATGTGAGATCATGTGGTACAAGGAAAATATGTGGCACTATTAATTGAAGGTAGTGGGATTCATAATCGACAGTTCAGTGCCAGAGATCGCTTGTACTAAAGGTGGCCATACACTCTAAGGATGATGGGTAAATCCTGCCGGGGAACGATGGCATTTACCCATTATCGTCAGTATGTAGGGGCTGTTCCCAACCGATCGTAGTGCTGATGAATGAACGTAGTCGGTATTACCGTCGGTAAGGAACGACTGAAAATTTCTGTCACCCGTTATCGGCTCACTTTACTTTAAGTAGAGTACCAATGTGATCAGATACAATGTGATCAGATACAATGTAATCAGATACCAATGTGATCAGATACCAATGTGATCAGATACAATGTGATCAGATACAATGTGATCAGATACCAATGTGATCAGATACCAATGTGATCAGATACAATGTGATCAGATACAATGTGATCAGACACCAATGTGATCAGATACCAATGTGATCAGATACAATGTGATCAGATACAATGTGATCAGATAGCAATGTGATCAGGTACAATGTGATCAGATACCAATGTGATCAGATACAATGTGATCAGATACCAATGTGATCAGATACAATGTGATCACATACAATGTGATCAGATACCAATGTGATAAGATACCAATGTGACAGATACCAATGTGATCAGATACAATGTGATCAGATACAATGTGATCAGATACCAATGTTATCAGATACAATGTGATCAGACACCAATGTGATCAGATACAATGTGATCTGATACCAATGTGATCAGATACCAATGTGATCAGATACCAATGTGAATACTAATGTGATCAGATACCAATGTGATCAGATACCAATGTGAATACCAATGTGATCAAATATAATTTGATCAGATACCAATGTGATCAGATACCAATGTGATCAGATACAATGTGATCAGATACAATGTGATCAGATACCAATGTGATCAGATACAATGTGATCAGATACAATGTGATCAGATACCAATTTGATCTGTTAGCACACATGCCGTGAAAAACACATGTGTATGGCCACCTTTAAAGGGGAACACACTCAAAAAAAGAAAGCTGATAAAGCAACAATTCATTGTGCTGCAAATGAAAATTTATTGATTCAATTTTTTTCTACTGGTGAATGGACAGGATGTACGTAACTTTATTTAACGAAATGTTTTCACGTGAGAGACCTTGAGCTAAACGTTATACTGTTCACTACCAATACTGACCAATGACAGGACCAGCAATAACGAGATTCATATTAATTCAGTAACCAATCAAATCACACTTTCACTACAACAGCTAATTTGATTGGTTGGGACTTCTTATACATTGTACAGACCCTCCATACACAAAAGAGATCATTCTGTTTTCTCTCTGGTCACCCACCAGCAATAAACACAGACTGTATACATAAGTGTAAGTATTGGGTCTTCCAGAGTCTGAACTACAACTCCCAGAACCCCACCAGCAAACTTCACCATTTCACTGTGTAAAAAAAGGATTTTTAAAGGGGAAGTAAATTGTAACGTTTTATTTTGCATTTTAGCAAAACGAGATTTTTTACCTGAAAATGTATGTTTCTTTGTATTAGTAGCATATGTTTTTATTACGTTGTTTTATTAAAGAGAACGTGCTGTGTAATCATTATCCGTACAGTTTGTATATTCTCGCCTGTTGGATTATGTAAAGAAAATGGAACTTTTTGTACCAGGAAATCACATGTTACCTGGGAGCCCTTTAAACATTGCTCAGGGCACAATGGGAATCTATGTATCGTCCCACCCTCTCCCATAAGGAGCAATGGAAAGGGGGGCAGCAGAGGAATTTCAGGTGTCGTTCCCCCTTAAGGGGCCCATGTCTGCTACTCAATTCCTGTGCAACAGTTGCAGTTGCAGAAGAAGGGGATTGTGGGAATGTCAAACAAATATGGTGCCCATTGTATCTCTCTAAAGTGATAGGTCCCCATCTTTGTCCATAATACAGTGACTCCTATTCTGTAACTACCAGAAAAAAACTGATTCTTTAAAGAGAGTTTCTATCATCTCTTTGCATCGCCTAAGGGGGGCAGTAGAGAGAACACTTCTCTCTATACATCGCCTGGAGATAAATAGACACGTGAATAACATGTCATACTCCAGAAGAGGGCGCTCCAACATCATTTCTTGTTATGTTCGTTGGGTTTATTTGCCATATTAGAATGGTTTTAAATAATATGACGGCAAGACGGTTAATATTGTAAGACTACATGTGACTTTAAGTTATCAATAGGCCATGTGACGGTTAATACTGTAAGACTACATATCAGTGGCGTAGCTACAGACTTATGGGCTCTGATGCTAAATTTGGGCATGGTCCCCCTAACACCACCGCAAACACAAATCGGCACCACAAACCAAATAATAATTTCCATAAAAAACACCCAAATTCATTTTAAAACAGACAAATGTACTTTCCCCATTCAATCAGATTCCAACAGTATTTCTAAACGTAGATCCTTAAACAATAACTAACCCACTGACGGTAGTAAAATGCTTGGCACACAGAGAGTGGTAAAATGCTTCGTATATAACCACCCGATGGCAGCTCTGGGTGTATGGTGACAGCTCTGGGGGTACAGTGATAGCTCTGGGGGTACAGTGACAGCTCTGGGGGTGCAGTGACAGCTCTGGGGGTCCGATGGCAGCTCTGGGTGTATGGTGACAGCTCTGGGGTACAGTTACGCTCTGGGTGTACATTTGACAGCTCTGGGGGTATGGTGGACAGCTCTGGGGGTACTGTGGACAGTACTGGGGGTACAGTGACAGCTCTGGGGGTTTACAGTGACAGCTCTGGGTGTACGGTGGACAGCTCTGGGTGTCATTGACAGCTCTGGGGGTATGGTGACAGCTCGGGGCATGGTGACAACTCTGGGGGTACAGTGACAGCTCTGGTGGTACAGTGACAGCTCGGGTGTATGGTGACCAGCTCTGGGTGTACGGGACAGCTCTGGGGGTACGTAACAGTACTGGGGGTATGGTGACAGCTCTGGTGGTATGATGACAACTCTGGTAAGTGACAGCTCTGGGGTATAGTGACGCTCTGTGGGTACGGTGACAGCTCGGGGGTACGGTTGACAGCTCTGGGGTATGGTACAACTCTGGGGGTACGTACAGTTGGGGGTCAGTACAGCTCTGGGGTACGTGACAGCTCTGGGGTATGGTGACAGCTCGGGTAGGGACAGCTCTGGGGGTATGGTGACAGCTCTGGGGGTTATGGTGACAGCTCTGGGGGTAGCTGACAGTGTACGGTAGCTCTGGTTGGATGACATCTGGGGTTATGTGACATTTCTTCTGGGGTACGTGACAGCTCTGGGTGTGCGGTGACAGCTCTGGGGTTATGGTGACAGCTTCTGGGGTAACGGTGACAGCTCTGGGGGTACGGTGACAGTAGCTGGGGGGTAAGATGGCAGCTCTGGTGGTATGATGACAACTCTGGGGGTTGGTGACGCTCTCGGGTTCGGTGACAGCTCGTGGGGGTATGTGACAACTCTGGGGGTACGGTGTACAGTTCTGGGGGTATGGTGACAGCTCTGGGGTATGTAACAACGGGGGTACGGTGACAGCTCTGGGGGTACAGTGACAGTCTGGGGGTATGGTGACAGCTCTGGGTGTATGGTGACAGCTCTGGGGGTATGGTGACAACTCTGGGAGATACGGTGACAACTCTGGGGGTACATGACAGCTCTGGGGTATGGTGACAGCTCTGGGAGATATGGAGGAGAGGATAATGATGAAGTGAACTGATCTTAGCACGCTCTGTGTATGTATTTCTCTATAGTGTACCTTTTAAAGGGGATGTTGGGGTAGAAGTGAGGATAAGAATGAACCTGATTTTAGCACAGCCTCTGTGTAATGTTTTCTCTATAGTGTACCTATTTAAAGGGGATGTTGGAGGGTAGGAATTGGGAAATGAAAGAACTGATCTTGCAAGCTCTGTGTAATGTATTTCTCTATGTGTTCCTATTTAAGGGAATGTTGGAGGTGAGGGGGTAATGAAGTGAACTGATCTTAGCACACTTGTATAATTATTCTCTATAGGTACATTTAAATGGAATGTTGGAGGGTAGGATGGAGGATATGAGTCCTGATCTTAGCACAGCTCTGTGTAATGTATTTCTCTATAGTGTTCCTATTTAAAGGGAATGTGGAGGGTAGGAAGTGGAGATAATGAATTGAACCTGATCTTAGCACAGCTCTGTGTAATGTATTTCTCTATAGTGTACCTATTTAAAGGGGAATGTTGGAGGGTAGAATGGAGATAATGAAGTGACCCTGATCTTAGCACAGCTCTGTTGTAATGTAGTTTCTCAATAGTGTACTATTTAAAGAATGTTGGAGGGTAGGAAGTGAGGATAATGAATGAACTTGATCTTAGCAACAGCTCTGTGTAATGTATTTCTCTATAGTGTACCTATTAAAGGGGAATGTTGGAGGGTAGGAAGTGGAGGATAATGAATTGAACCTGATCTAGCACACGCTCTGTGTACTGTACATTAAGATTTTAATGAAAATGGGCTTTGTGGGTGTAATCTTTTTATGATTTCTATAGAAGGTTAGAAGCGTTTTTGGTAGCGAAGGAAAATTAGGGGAATATGTTTGGGGCGAGGGGCTTCATCAGTAATTGAATTCAAAACTAGAATGTACATCCCTTTTAATATTCTACTTCAAAACCCTATGACTCCCTGTAGGTGATAAGTAATAAGATGTTACCAGCTACAGACAGAGATGTTTTTAACTAATAATGTGCTGATAATTTTATCCCATGCTCACAGGACCATCGGTTTTGCAGACTAGGCTGCTCTCTTCCTAATGACATGGAAGTATCGCATGTCATTTCCTTCGACTGAGTCGCTGCTCTCTGTGTGATACGGTAAGTGACGGGTGTGTTTGGGGATTAACTCCTCTCAGTGCGCCATTAGACTGGATTTGGTTTGTCTCCACCAATCAGTTTAATAGTTTCCTTCAACGTAAACTAATGAATCAAATAAAAGGATCGATCGCTAGCGTAAAGTGTGAGCCCTTGAGCCAAGTAACAGAGACTAAGTATTTACTTTGGCTTTTAAAGCTTCGTACATATCCTTTTATTATAATATAAGGATATTGAGTGCCCTGTATAAAACATTCACGGCCTGCGGCATTTATTGTATGTGACGAAGTCATCTTAGATACACAGTAAGGGGTGCATCATCCCTTCATATGAATTATAATTATGAGATGAAATATATAGTACGTCAGGTGACGTAATATCCTTATATTTAACACGTAAGGGGGATTATCCCTTATGTTAATTAGTTATATGAAATATTATAGTTCGTCAGGGACGTAAATCCTTATTACAACACGTAAGGGTGTCATTATCCCTTATATGAAATTATATCTATATATGAAATTATATAGTTAGGTCAGGTGACGTAATATCCTTATAGTACACGTAGGGGCATATCCCTTTATATGAATTTATATATAGAACATATAGTTACGCAGGTGACGTAAGTATCGTATATTACACAGTTAGGGGTGCATTATCCCTATATGAATGATATTATATGAAAATATTAGTTTTCGTCAGGGTGACGTAATATCCTTAATTAACAGGTAAGGAGTGCATTATCCTTATATTATTGAATTATATATGAAATATATAGTACGTCAG
Source organism: Hymenochirus boettgeri (assembly GCA_019447015.1). Lineage (NCBI taxonomy): Eukaryota > Metazoa > Chordata > Amphibia > Anura > Pipidae > Hymenochirus > Hymenochirus boettgeri. The sequence goes on along the minus strand of CM033476.1, from coordinate 4,456,556 downwards.
GTGAACGTAATAGTCCTTATATTAACACAGTAAGGGGTGATTTATCCCTATATGGTTAGTTAAATGTTATAAATATCTAGTTACGTCAGGTGACGTAATATCCTTATATTACACAGTAAGGGGGCCTTACCCTTATATAATTAATTATATATAAATATATAGTTCGTCAGGTGACGTAATATCCTTTATTACACAGTAAGGGGTGCATTATCCCTTATTGAATTATTTATATATGAAATATATAGTTACGTCAGGTGACGTAATATCCTTATATTACAACCGTAAGGGTGCATTATCCCTTATATGAATTATATTAATATGAAATATTAGGTTACGTCAGTGTGACGTAATATCCTTATATTACACAGTAAGGGTGCATTATACCCTTATATAATTATATTATATATGAAATGTAATAGTGGAGATGGCCAGCATTAGATTAATGAATTAATATCATCCTATATTTTCTTAATCTTTTCCCTATGCATCTAGGCTTTGATTGTGAATGTGTAAGGAAGATAAACCGCTACTGGAGGGATTTGACTGTTACCTGCTTGATATTAGTGACTTTACATATATAAAAGTTGGTGCCTTGTAATTTCACGGAACGTGATACTTCATCTCCACTATTACAACTACATGGAATCAGAATCCGCTGTGAATAAAAAGCTGCACGACGATTGATATTAAAAAGACGAACAGCAAACTTACCGTTAAGACTGTACCGAAGCGGAAATGTTCGGAATGGTCCGTAAACCGAGACTTTATGCACAAGCCGGCGGAAGAATTTTAATCACATATATGGTAATAAATAATGCACTATGGCCAAAAACACCAATAGGAAAAGGATGAGTCATAAAAAGTTAATAAAAACAACAATATGGAAAGACACTTAAGGACATTATACTACACCATTTCCCTAGATCCACTCCTGCAAAGTACCAGGAGTGAGTACCGTTAAAACGCAAGTCTCACCCTCTGGGTACTTTACAAAAGTCCTGAAGTACTTGTAATAGCGCTCGTCGCTCGGTCCGATCCTCCCCACTGGCTACTGTCAGTGACCAGTCGGGAGTCAGAGCCAATGGGATAGACACGCCTCCTTGGCATAGGCGTCTTCCATTGGCTGTCTTTGGCGACCTGTCACTTCAATAGTTGGGAGTGGATCCGACGGAGCGTATCGAGGGAGATTACAGTACTTCAGACTTTTTAAGCGTACCCAGGGTGAGGACTTAGCGTAGGTTCTCACGCCTGGGTCGTTGGGGGGGCAGAGTGGGGGTGGAGACGGAACGAGGGGAGGTGAGTTATAATGTCCTTTAATGGCTGGTATTAGAAATATATATTCTAGTAGATTTTCATTACAATCTGTGTATGGGATTGGGCTGTTTTTTTAGGCATACCAACGCAATCAGGCAAACCCACTCGGACTCACATTGGGCATTGTGTAGTATCATGCCTATAACTTTCTACCCTTTAGTGATTTTCTAGGAAGAACTGTAAGATTATAGGCCTTATAATCTACCCTGTATGTGGAATTTTCTATTGGAGATACTGTAAGATTATAGCCTTATAACTTACCCGCGTAGTGATTTCTATGGAGAACTGTAATATTATAGGCCTTATACCTACGCTCCTGTAGTGGATTTCTATGGGAAGAACTGTAAGATTATAAGGCCTTATCATCTACCCTGTAGTGGAATTTCTATTGGAGGACTGGGGTGAGATTTTATAGCCTTATAACTTTACCACCCTGTATGGATTTCCTATGGGAGGAACTGTAAGATTATAGGTCCTTAATAACCTACCCCTGTAGGTGGATTCTATGGGAGTAGAACTGTTAGGATTATAATACCTTATTCACTTTCGCCTGTAGTGGATTTCTAATGGGAGGACTGTAAGAATTATAGTCCTTATAACGCTACGCCCTGTAGTGGATTCTATGGAGGAACTGTAAGATTATATCCTTATAACGCTACGCCTGTATGTGATTTCTATGGGAGGAACTGTAAGATTAATAGCCGATTATATACGCTTCCAGTCGCAGGAGGAGTAAGGTTGAAAAACGCATAATCAGGCCACAAAGGGGTAGGTATCATAAATAATGTAGTACAACTCCAACTGTAAATTATAAGGATATTAAAAGTCACCATGAGTTCGGCGTGCCGCGTATAAACAGGTACTCGGAGCTGCGGCCTCAAGTCTTTTTATTTTATGCAACGGAAGCTCCTGGTGACTTCTATATATCCTTTATATATTTACAGTTGGGGGTGCATTATCCTACTATATAATGCTTCCTCTGTGGTTCCCAGACTAGATCTAAATCATGCATGGCAGGTTACGACGCAGCGTATAAACATGATATAACAGTTGGGGATGCGGGCAGTAACTGACCATGACGCAGTGTTTAAAGGGAGAGCTCAGCCTTACATTCCTCTGCGTCCTGGTCGGCGTCTTAAGTTCTAAACATTGTATAGAGAGGCTGGGACCGATGATGGCCCGATCGGCACGTCTTAATTTGCTTTCACCTGCTAAAATTTCCTATTCCAGTTGCGTTACATATCAGATGCGATGGCTTTAATGATGCGTGTGTCGCAGCTAATGTTACACACGCTTCACCAAGGATCAGAGCACCGCTCTACACCAGGCAGGACTTTTGTGAAGTACGCCCAGGTGAGGACTTAGCGTTTTTAGGTCCTCACCCTGGTACTTGGGGGGGGGGGCAGGAGTGGGGGGAAAGGAATCGAGGGGGAGGTAGTATAATTGTGTCCCTTTCATATTGCTGGGTATTAGAAAAATATTCAGTAATTATTCATCTGTGATGATTGGCTTTTTTGCGAGGCATCCAGCACGCAGATCAGTGCAACTCCATCGTATCAACATTGGGCATGTGTCTATCATCTATAACGGTCTGATCCCCTGTAAGTGGATTTCTATGGGAAGAACTTGTAAGATTATAGCCTATATCTAGTCACTACCCCTGTAGTGGATTTCTATTGGAGTGGACCTTTGAGAATTATAGCCCCTTAATACTTACGCCCCTGTAGGGATTGTCTATGGAGGAACTGTAAGATTATAGTCTCGTTATCACTACCCCTGTAGTGGATTTCTATGGTAGGAACTTGTAAGATTATATCCTTATAATCTACCCTGTAGTGGATTTAACTATGGGAGGAACTGTAGATTGTAGCCTTATACCGCTAACCCCTGTAGTTGATTCTATGGGAGGTAACTGTGAGATATAGCACTTTACTTGATCCCCTGTAGTGGATTTCTTATGGAAGGAACTGTAATATTATAGCCTTATAACGCTACCGCTGTGTGGTTTCTATGGGAGGAACTGTACGATTGTATATCTTATAATCTGTCGACTCCCTGTATTGGATTTCTAATGGGAGGAATACTGTAAGTAGATAGCCTTAATGACTACCTCTCTGTAGTGATTTCTATTGGAGGAACTGTTCGATTATAGCCGTATAAATGCCTAACCCTGTAGTGGATTCTATGGAGGAACTGTAATATTATAGCCATTATAACCTTACAGTTCGCAGGAGGTAGAAGGAACCAGAAGCGCTATCAAAGGGGTAGGTCTAATAAATAATGTACCCCGCCAACTGTAATTATAATGATATTAAAAGTCACACTTGGAGTTCTGTGCCCTGTAATAAAAGGTACTCGCCTTTCGGTCATCTCGGGCTTTTTATTGGTCCGTACTCGACTTGGTTACTTCTTAATATCCTTATAATTATTGCAGTGGGGTGCATCGAGCCACTATAAATGCTTCCTCTGTGTGTCACAGACCAGATCTAATCTGGCCGTCAGGGTTACACGTATGCACGTATACCTGAGATAAATAGTTGGGGATGCGGGGTTCAGGGTACTGACGCATTGACGCAGTGTTTAAAGGTAGACATCACCTTTAACATTCCTCTGCGTCCTGTCGGGCGTTAAGTTCTAAACATTGATAGAGAGGCTGGGACTCCGATGATTCCCATGCACTCTATATTGGCGGTCATGTCCTCTAACATTCTATTTCCAGTTCTTACAATCAATGCTGAATGTCGTTGTGTCCATCTAATGTTACCTATCTGACTCTTCACCCATATATCTAGGATCCGGACTCCACGGCTGGTCAGAAAAACGCAGACAAATCTGTTGGATATGCGTTCCCCCAGTAAAAAAACATAGTCCAATCCCAACTTGGTTTTCAACTTGTCCTAATCATCATATGGAAGGTAATTAGTTACCATGTGCAATGGAGCGATTAACTGGATGCAATGGCCTTTTCCCACATAAACTGAACAGGACTCTGTGTGACCAGGACAGTGTAGAGGGCGATGACAAACACATACGTTACAGTAGTATTTCATCAGCACTGTGTATATCCTGTGTTTACAATATACGAGTTAACAACATACATTGGCCTTTTAAAGATCTGGCTAAGTATTTGTAAGTTTCTTACGTTTGCCTTAACTCGAACCTGAAAAAATACTGCACCTGTATGACGCAGTGTAGATATATTGTCTTCCAGGTCCGCTCTGATATAACAAGCATTATCTGGACTTGCACAGTAGTCTCCGCATTATCTGTGCCCTACTATAAAACAAGATTGAGGGTACGAGGCTTCTTTAAACATCAGCAATCCATGTAAAAGTGGCCTATTCTCAGTGCTGGCTATTACCACATAACGGTGATTTGGGTTCTATGCAAGATAACAAGACGGTGCTGGATCATCTGGATTAGGCAGCAGACTTTTCAACCGATAGCACTTTTGTTGAATCGCCTGTGTATTAGCTTTGTCATCCTCACATTTCCATATGTTGGGATTGTCTGGTAATATTTGTTGTGGATCCAACATTCGTGAAAGGCGATCTAATACTGAACATAGGTTATTTCATTGTCATAACTGAGATTATAATTCTCCGCACTCACGCGACTGTATCTATTCTTTTGTTGATCTGCCGCTTCCTATGTCTTTAGGATAGCCATCTAAACGTCTTATATTTCAGCTGTCAATCAAGTCTTGCTTGTCATAACTTTCTTCTGTGAGTAGTTTACTGTAGCTGGAATGGTGAGCAGATGATTTGACAGTGGTATGCTGTGTACATGCTGCTTGACAGTGTTTTGTGGAAAAAGATCAGGTCAGATGGAATTGGGATGGTTAAAAGAGGGAGGGGGGATACTGCTCCTAAACAAAATGTGTGCTGACTTGAAGGCATGCATAGCAACACCATCAAATCAGAGTAAGTGCACTTACATCGTTTTTCAATATTAGATTAATGATGAACAAAGGGCTATATTAATAAAGAGCGAAAAGTAGCGAAGTTTTCGGGCATTCGCTTTTCGCCTGGGTTTTCGGCCAAAAAGACGTTACACAAGGCTATTATAAAGTACGTAACGATATGGCGAAACGGCGTTCGGCTAACGCTATCGCTACACCCTTTTCGGGCCTTACTTCTGCAATGGTACTTTTATGCAGAAAAAGGAGGTCATAGAAAAGGCATATACGCGATTTATAAAAGAGCGAAAGGTTGTTTGTTCGTTAAATAGAGCGAAAGATTAGCGCGACCACTGAGGTGGTGCAAAAGTCATTGTTTGAGCGAAAGGCAGTCTAGTATGGGTAATATGTCCTTGAAAAGAGACGAACAGCCGCATTACGAAGGGCGATGCGCGCATTAGAGTAGTAATATCCTGTGGGAAAAGTCGACATTAGTAAAATGGCAATCGCGCATTAGAATCGTAATATATGCCTTGGAAAAACGAACGTACGCATTAGAAAGGCGAACACGACATTAGAAAGGCGAACGCGCATTAGAAAGGTTAAGCGACTATTATAAGGAATATGCTTGGAAAAGCGAACGCAGCATTAAAAGGTCGACATCCCATTGATAAGTCGAACGCATCATTAGAAAGGTGAACGCACCTTATTAATCGGACTCCACCTTGGAAAAGCGAACGCGCATAGAAGGGCGATCTCGTGCATTAGAGTGTAACATTCCTTGAAAAGCGACATTAGGAAAGGCAATCAGCGCATTAGAATTTATATATGCCTTGGAATAAAACGACGCGTCATTAGAAAGGCAACAGCAACATTAGGAAATGGCGCTCAGCGGCATTAGACAGTGTGAACGCACTTTAAATGGAATATGCTCTTGAAAAAGCGAACGCGCTTAGAAAGGCGAACCCAATCATTGAAAGGCGAACCGTCACATTATAACGTACTATGACCTTGGAACTAGCGAAACGGCGTCATTAGAAAGGCGAACGCGCATTAGAAAGCGAACGCAACATTAGAAGGTGGAACGCGCATTAGAAGGCTAGCGCGCATTAGAAAGGCGCCGAACGCACATAGAAGTTGAACGCAGCTTAGAAGGCTAACATGCAGCTTAGAAGGCGAGCGGCCGCATAGAAAGCGTAGTCGCGCATTCGAAGAGCGAATGTGCAGTGTCAAAAGTTTAAATTGTATTCCAATGGAGAATTCTAAGAAGATTGACTAAATGAGACATTGCCTGACTTCTTGTTTATATGTGAGTGGCCATTTGACCTTGACAATCATTGTCTATGTGGCTTTTCTGGTTTCGTAATGGTTTTCACAATGGCAGTGCTCATTAGATTCGTTAAGTTTTTTTTCCTGTCGATAACTTTTCGCTCTTTATCCGCGTTCGCCTTTTTCAAGCCGCGAGTGTGTTTTTTTTTCACGCATTTTTTATTGACCCAAATGGCGCTATTTTCCGGCTGCGATGTGCTGCGGCTACTTATTTGGCAGGGAAAAAGACAATCCTTTATAAATGATGCTCCGGTCAAAGTAATTTTTTCTATGTATAGTTCACTTAAGGGTAACTTGTAATACTTCTTTCATTGGTAAACTGCCATGGGTCGCAATAACAGTCTCTGTTCCTGGTTGTCGAATCTTTCTCTCCCCTGCTACAAATACACACGTAAAAATTTCTAGACTTTTATTGAAACTCACAATTAAGTCGATTCACTGTCATACAAATACCTCCGGGCTGGAATTGAAATTCCCATTCCAACCCTGTCTAATCCGTCTATTGACGAGACGTTCTATGTCAGCCTGTCAACTACTTTCTGTCACTGAGTTGTTTTCATTTTGTTTTGGCAGAAGTGACAACCGAGGTAGAATATTCGTAAACTGTGAATAACCAAGCAATAGTCCGTTGGCCGAAATCTTTCCGTGACGCAATAAAATGGAAGAACGGATTTAACCCGATAAACGCTCTTTACATTCTGTTGCTGGAGACCTAGTTAAAAAATGGCCAATTAGGGCTTTAACTCACACCAGGGCACGGTTTATCACACTACGTTTAAAAGAGACCTGGCTACAACATCCTTGCAGTATTTATTCCAATCGGCAGAAGATCATAGGAAAAAACAGCGGAATCTCTCCGCAACCGTCTTTTCGGGAAGATTTTGGACAATCTGACCTGCGGCAAATCCTGGCAAAGAATTTGAGTGTATTTTAATAGTGTGTAGTAGCTTCTCTTTATAATAATTCGCTAGCTGGGGTGATTTGACCAGATTATTGACCCGGTAAAATTGGTTGGGGAACTTCGTGGATCAGACCACAAGGAACACAGGGGGCCCCACTGGAAATGTTTATTCTATTTAGAAGGATGTTCAATACACCCCGCTAATAAAAAAACTGTGACGACAGCTACACACCGCCCGCTTTCACTACGATCATAAAAAAAACTCAGTAATTTAATCTGCATTAAATATTGTGTTTAAAAAAACAACAAGCAACCAATTGTCACGTTTGTCTTACCCGAACACAATCCTTGCGTTACCCAAAGCCACTGTGTGTGTTTATTGGTATTTAGGGCTAAAACATTAAACATTGATCTTTAAGACTAATTGATTTTGTATCGGACATAGCGATGGGGAAGTTAGTGGTCGAAATGCACCATCGGATCGCTAGCGCCCTTGTAAACTGCAGTAGATGTGTAACCATTGGATGTATCGGCTGGGGAATCATTCCTATTGATCTTCTGATGGAGCTGCTCGCAGATTCATTCACATAACTAGACGGGTAAAAGGCATGTACGAGTTTTGAACGATTGTGAATCAATATTAGGTAAAACATTGACCCTGTATGGCATGTATCAGTAAATGGATAATCGTGTCACATTAGAGATGTCTCGACTTCGCTAAATCCGAGATCCGCTCGAGGATACTCCGGCGAATTTTCAAGGATTCGTAAAATCCGGCGAGCGGACCTAGTAAATATTAATAAAAATCCTCGAAAATATAAAAAGCCTGCGTATTTCGAAAATGTTCGAAATACGTAGGCCTCATGCATTTCGAAAATACGAGAAAATCCCGTGGTTCGGCAGTTCGACCAAGTGGATAAATCCGGAAAAATCCGCCGTTCGCAAAGATAAATCGGCGCAGTCCGGGGTTTCGGATCCGCGAACCGGCCACCTAGTCACAATGTCATAAATCAAGGAGAACTAATCCCAATTTTACACTGCCAGATATATAAAAGTATCCATCCCTAAAAACCCTATAAACTTGTAAATATCCCACTAGCATACATGAAGTACTCGGATACCCCCTAACACTGGATAAAATAATCGTATCCATATATAGCAGTACATATGTAACATAGTATACATAGTAATATAAGGTGAATAACAGACACATTCGTCCATCAAGTCCAACCTATTCACTTTTTTTTTTTTTTTTTTTTTAACCCTGACCTACGAGTTGATCTAGAGGAAGTGCAAAAATAGGCCCGCGAGCTACAATTATGGTGTGCAAAATCCTTTCATGACCTCGCAAAGCGGGCAATCTTGAAAGTCTCCCTGATCAAACTCAGCATCTATATTTGCATTAATAGCCCGAGTTAATTCTCATATATTTTTTAGTTTTAGAAACTTATCCAGCCTTGTTTAAAAGAGTTATCAATGAACTTCGCCATACCACCTCTGCTGGAGACAGTTTCCACGTTCACCCGTCTCAGCTGTAAAGTAAACCTCTCGCTAACATTGAAGATGACACGTCGTTTCTTCCAACTTAAGGATGTCCACTATCCTCTGATATGACGCTATCTTAGTGTAACAATGCACCTAGAGAGTTCACTGTATGGGCCATTAATATATTTGTTATAGAGGTTATCATGTCCCCACGCAACGCGGGCTTCTCATGTAACCAGCCCTAACTGTCTAATCTGCTGCATATCACGGCCCCTGCCATCCCTTTTAATTTAGTTGGCCTTCTCTGAACTGCTTCAATTTCCAAGATGTCCTTTTGTATATGGGATTCAAAACTGCAGCAAACGGTCAAACCGTCATATTCCAATATGTGGCCTTACGAAGTGCCTTGTAAAGAGGGAGAATATATTTTTCTCTCTTGAGTGCCATTCCCCTCTTTATACAAGACGATATCTTGCTAGCTCTGCTGTTGCTAGCCTGGCATTGTTTGCTACAGCTAGTCTGTTATCTACGCAAACGCCCCAATCTTTTTTCCATTCAGATGCACTTTAACAGATTTATTTATGGTGATAGTGGGCAGGGCAGGGATTATTAAATCCCAAATTCAAATCACCTTATACCTTTATCACATGAATCTCATCTGCCATTCTGGCTGTCCCATTTTGATCATCTATCAGGTCTGCTTGCAGCACTTGCACATCAATTGGAAGTTTCCTAAAGCTCTGCGATAATTTAGGGTCATCAGCAAACACTAGAGACCTTGCTCTCAATGCCCCTTCTAAGTCATTATAAACAATTAAACAGGAGCGGCCCCGCAGTACAAGAACCCAGAGAACTCGGCATTAGAACTTGCGTCCACATGATTATCTTCCATTACCGCACGGGCACTCCTGTTTGCGTCCCTAACCAGGTTCTCTATCCATGAACAAAATGTTTTCTTCAAGGCCAGAACAGTCTCAGTTTCTACAGTGAGTCGCCTAATTGCAGCATATCAAGGTTTGCAAAAGCCAAATGATACCAACACATCCAGCACAGCTTCCTGAATCTAACTCTTACTCACGTTCTTCATAAAACCAATTAAATTTGTCTGGCGATCTATTCTGCATATGCCATGCTGACTACTACTAATAATATATCCTGGAGACAAGTCAAGGATAATGATCCTTTAAAACACGTTTCCATCACTTCCCATACGCACGATGTTAGGCTTACACAGTCTATAGTTACCAGGGCCTTGAAGCGACTACGCTTTTTGAATATGGTATGACATTGGCATTTTTTGTCTCCATCAGCGTCGACATGCCCCCGACGAAAAGCGAATCGAAAAGATGAGCACAGTGGTCTTGTGAGAAACTGACTAGCTCTTTTAAAATGCTAGGATGCATATCGCATCGGTCCTGGGCCTTTATATTGTATATTAACTTTTGTCTTAATTGATTCCGTACGCATATCTCTCTGTTATCCAATTGAAAACTCTCATTTCCTCGCCGGCACTTGTACAATCCCTACTGTAAGGATTTCTCATAACATAAAAACCGATTTAAAAAACGGTCATGCTAGATTCGGGTCCTTTTTCGGCAATCCTCTCAACCACCTTCAATCTCATTATTTAATTGTCTCGAGCACATTCTCTAGTCTCTCTTTTTACCATTTATGAATACTTAAGAAAACATCTTGGTGTTGGACTTGCTTTGTTCCGGCCAATCTCGTGTTGCATTTTCTATTTAGCTAGTTTAATTGCTTTCTGCATCTCTTATACAATCTTTTGAATGCCCTGTAAGCGCTGTCTGTCCTTCATGCTTTCAATTTTAAAAGCCCTTTTGCGTCTTTTTTCATTTCCCTATTTGACTGAGCATTAAGCCATGCAGGAGTGGTACCTCATTTTTTAGGGTCACTGTTTCCTTAAAGTAGCCGATTGGAATATGTTATACAGTTTAATTATCCTATATAAAGTGGTCGCAACAAGCTGCTCAGTATCTTTAAACTAGAAACAGTTCTCCTCTCCAGTTTGAGGCAGGAGCGATTCTTTAAAAAGCATCCATTAGTTTCCTAAAGTTAAAAGTTTTTGTTAAGCATGTGCACTTTAGCTTTCTCTTCTGCAACCTATATTATATTGACACTATATCATGTCGATACTATTCCCTCAAGCTTTCCGATTAACCTTCATCTCCAAATAGGAGCTCTGGTGTATTAGATATCACCAATCCAACAACGGTTCATTCTTCTCGTAGGCACTTCTACCATGCTGTGAAAAGATAAAGCTCATATAGGAAATTTAAGTACTTTATAACTCTTGTGGGTGCTGGCAGTTTCCATTACTCGCAATCTATTTCAGGTAGTTAGAACAGAAAATGCCCATAACGCAGAACATGCCCCATACGGCTAGCAGCTTCGGCGCGAACTGGCATATTGGGATTCATTTCACTCTTCCCCGGCTATTTTGGCGGGCTTATAACTACACCATCCACGATTAATTTACCTATCGCTCTTGCTTCCTGTACTACAGTTGCCACCATATGTTTCTTTTCGGCCGCATCGGTTTTGCCCTCCCCATCTATCGCATCTTGAAATTTGGCTTCAATTCCTGTAACTAGGCATACATACTCCTCTCCTTTCTTATTACCTCGGTGCTGATGTCTAAATAAGGAGTACGCCTTCAATATTTACTGTCCAGCAATCGTGTGAAATCATTAGCCTGATTCTGCTATACTGCAATATCAATCATTACGCTTTCGTTAACAGGCCTATTATTCTAAGTCGCCGGTTTTCGGCAGCCAATCCTGCATTAGAAACATACATTTAGTATGATCAATTGATTTAACTAATCCATAACATGGTCAGCGTAACAGGCCTCCTTATCTCTCTATGCTCGCCCCTGCCTCCTTCTCCTCCCTCCTTGTTTACTAGCCCCCAGATGCCAACTTCTCTATCTACCCTCTGTTTAGGTTAAACTCCCCCTCCCCCCTCCCGCATACCTATTTAAAATCTCCTCCAGCCCCGCCTAATGCCACTCTCCCCATAAACAGTTGCACCACCACCATTGAGTGTGCCATCCGATGCACTACTAAGACTGTAGCCAACAGAAAAGTCAGCCCTGTAGTTCTCTAAACCCAACCCCTCTCCTACTACTCACTCCTTAGAGCCTACGCATTTATACTCCTGAGCCCACTCGTTGCCTCCCTAGCGTAGCACGTGGCTGCGAGTATTCTGAAATCACTACCCTGGAGGTCTTGGCTTTTACTTGGGCCCCTAATTCTCGGAATCATTTTTAAGGACCTCACCTCGCACCTCTAACTTTGTCATTTGGCGAACCAATGTGAACCAAGACGCGGCTCGGGTCTCCTAAACTCCCAGGGTCCCCACCCATAATCTGTCTACACGATCTACGCACATGTCGAGCCCTACAACCAGGGCGACAACACGAACGACTGTTGCGGCATGGCTTTTAGATCGCTTGCTCACAGATTACCCTAATCTACCCTTGCTAATAATCGGAGTCCCTTACCCTACCACCTGTCTTATCTTGCCTTAGCCCCCAGTTCTTCCCTCTGCCATTTATTGTAGATGGTCCAGTCCCCTGGGTGCTCAAGGTAAAGGTCGCCGCATCCATACATTCTGCTTGCCGGAGCCATCGTCTCTCCCATCTTCACCTAAAATGGCAATCTGCGTTGGATCGACATGTCTGGTAAGAAGTCCCCCTCTATTCTCTCCTATCGCGTCCCCTACTTCCCCTGTGAGCGCCTTACAAATCTATCGTCCTTCTCCACCATATCTGCCGCCATCTCCACGCCCCCAAGTTTACTGCCCCTGCCAGTACGCTGCATTTCCCAGTTTGCCAATCTGCAATGCTGCAAATTTTCAACCCTTATTACTCTTTACGCTCATGATTCCAATGGGGGCAATCCCACTCACATCTGACACATAACATAGTCCCCTGGGCGGCTGTCTTCCAAGATCCGGCATACATGCGCAGGATTTCACATTGGCACGGCTCCCAACAAAACTGTCGCATACTAAACATTCAATTACACTAGTAAGACCAGTCAGAGAGACTAGTGTTGTTCTCAATACGCTTCTTGTTTTACGGCTTTAGTTTTTAACGGCGGCTGTCATGCTCTAGAGCTATCGGCTCATAGGGAGCTAGGCCTTAAATGAGGTTCAAAAAACAGTGACTGGCCACACTCCGCTGATCTTCCGTTCAATGCTTCCTGTCATGTAAAAGTGATTGGCTATAGGCTACTATGGGTGTTACGCGCACTAACTGTAACAAGTAATCATTACGACTGAGCATGTCTAAAGAACAATATGGTCAGTGACCAACTGTGCTTGTACTGGGATTTGAATAAACATAAACCTTGATGTTAGATAATGTTACATTCCGCACACCATCTCCAAAATCGAAGGTGAGACACTGATTAGCTGCTTTTATATCTTAAGGTTCTTCTTCCTTCTGAGTTTAGATCTGAACTTTAGGTTGACCTTTACGTGATCTCTTTTCGCTTTTTAAAGAGCATTATTAACTTGTAATGGAGAAACTCACAACCCACACTGTCCATATACCATAGCTCAGGCAAATATCTTTAATCTTGATTGACGTAGATGTATTTTTTTTTTTTCGCATCTGAGGGTAAAGCTTTCTCGTATTTAATCTATCAGATATTTCCCTCTAATGTAATACTATCGTTTGGTATACGTATTAACTGTGTTTAAAGGGAATTCAGTGCAAATCCATATGCTTTTCATATAAAAATCAGTATTTTTCGCATCCCCCAATGACCTTAATCATGCCTCTTGATCTCTAGTGCCCCCAATGAGAGTTAGACCGTTATGGTCTTAGCCCTTGACGCCAGGCCCCCCGTAATAGAGACTGTTATGGTCTTGCCTCTTGACCCCGCGCCCCTAATAGAGACTGTTATGGTCTTGGCCTCATTGACGCCAGCAGCCTTCTAATAGATACGCGTTTCTGGTCTTGCCTTGACCCAGTGCCCTTATCCCTTAAGAAGACCGTTATGGTCTTGCCCCTTGACCAAGTCGTTCCTAATTAGAGACACGTTATGGTATTGGCCCTGACGGTCGGCAGTGCCTCTCTATGGACGCGTTATGGTCTTAGCCCTGACTCGTCAGTGCCCCTAATAGGATACCCGGTATGGATGGGCTTGCCCGATTGACGCTAACGTCCTATAGACCGGTTATGGTCTTGCCTTGACCAAGCGTCCCCTTAATAAGTAGACGCGTGATGGTTCTTGCCTCCTTTACCCGCTCCCCTATATGAGACGTTATGGCTTGTGCGCCCTTGACCCCACAGCGGACCCTAATAGAGGAGCCTGTTATGGGATTGGCCGCTATACCAAGCTGCCCTAATAGTAGACCGTTATTGTCTGCCCTTGATCCGCAAGTGCCCTAATAGAGACCGTTATGAGTATTGCCTTGACTCAAGCGGCCCGCTAATAGATGCTGTTATGGTCTTGCCCTTGACGCCAGTGCCCTCCTAATAGAGACTGTTATGGGTCTTCTTGCCTGCTACGCCAGGCACCCTAATAGATACCGTATGTCTTGCCCTTGACCCATTGCCCTTATGTATTATTTTACCTCATTGAGACCGTTCTTATGGTCTTGCCCTTGACCGAATCGTTTCGCCTAATATAGACGTTATGGTCTGCCGCTTGACCCAGCACCCTAATGGAGACCGTTTAGGGTATGCCTGGCTTGACCATGCCTCGCCTAAGAGAGCCGTTTGGTCTTGCCCTTGACCCAGTGCCCGCTCATCGGAGACTGGCGTTATGGGTATTTGCCCTTGACGCAGCGTGGGCCCCTATAAGACCGTTATGCGTATTGCCGCTTGGACCTAAGCACGCCTAATAGAGTCCGTTATGTCTTGCCCTTGACTCATAGCACCCTTTGTGAGGCATCCAACAGGAAGCGTTCCCCACTCAATGCATGGTCTAGGATTCCCTCTTTATAATAATGAGTGCGCTCCTTTTTGAAACTTGCATTGAAATTTTGGAGTACTAAATTCTAGACAATTTCGAATTCTTTAGAAAATGATCGAATGACCGATTGTCCGAAGCTCGACAGTCGTGCACGTGTGAAGGAATTTCTTTATTTCAAGATGGATATATGTACGTGTTCCATAGTACGCATATCCCAGGTCCCAGGGAGCCATGGTACAGTAAGTTACCATTTACATAAGTTACCATCTAGCAGTAAGTTAGGCTCATGTAGGCGTAGTAAGTTACGCATGTACAGTAAGTTACGCATGCTACAGTAAGTCACCGGTACAGTATGTTAGCGCAGGTACTACGTAAGTTACCAATGTACGAGTGAATTTACCAATCCAAGTAAGTTTACCATGTACATAAGTGACCAATGTAACATAAAGTTCACAGGTACGTAATTTACCATGGGGTACAGTAGATACCAGTAACAGTACGTTTTTACCAATGTAGCATAATTTTACCCATGTTTAACTTAGTAAGTTAAACAATGTACTCAGTTAATCCCCAGGTACATAAGTTTTTTTAACCAGATACCGTTAAGTTAACATGTACCGTAAAGTTTACCAATCTACAGTAGTTTTTAACCATGTACATAAAGTCACCCTGTACAGTAAGTTTACCAGGTACAAGTAAAGTTTACCATGTTTACTAGTAAAGTTTTATCAATATATCATAAGTTTACCATGTACATTAGAGTTAACCATGTTTACAGTACGTTAACCATATACACTAAGTTAACCGTGTACGAGTAAGTTTACCAGATGTAACAAGTAAGTTACCATATACAGTAAGTTTTACCATAAGACCGTAAGAAAACAATCTAACATAATTTTTACCATTGTTAACCGTAAAAAGATCCCATGTACATAAGTTACCAATGTACATTATAAGTTACATCTTACATTTAAAGTTGTAACAATATACATAAGTTACCATGTACAGTAAATACCGCTATACAGTAGTCCATTTACATTAAGATACAATCTACAGTAAGTTACGCAATGTATCAATAAGTTTTACCATGTACAATAAGTTTACCATATACAGTAATGTTACCAATGTTACAGTAAGTTTACCATCTACATTAGTTTACCATCTACAGTAAGTTTTTACCATGTTACAGTAAAGTTTTTTACCATCTAAACATTAAAGTTACCATGTATCGTAAGCCATGTAACAGTAAGACACAGGGTACAGTAAGTTAAACTCATATACAGTAAGGATACCATAATACAAGTAGTTTACCATTGTAACATTAAAAGTTTACCATCTACAGTAAGTTTTACCATTGTACAGTAAACGATACCATGTAAACTTAAGATACGCCATGTACAGTAAGTTACCATCTACAGTAAGTTTCACCATATACCATTAAGTTAACCATGTACATAAGATCCCATGTAACATAAAATTTTTACCATAATACAGTCTTAACCATAAATTACAGTCGAATACAATCTACAGTAAGTTACGCATGTTTATATCAAGTTACCATGTACAGTAAGTATACCATGTAGATTAAATATACGCATGTACATACGTTTTTGCCTATCTACAGTAAAGGTTTAACCCATGTACAGTAAAATACCATGAACAGTAAAATAACCAGTACGAGTAAGTTTAACCGATATGCAGTAAGATACCATCTACAGTAAGTTTTTTTTACCATGTACAGGGAGGTTACCAATCGTACAGTAAAGTGACCCAGGAGCAGAAGATAACTGTACGTAAAAAAGAGAGACCAGGGACAGTTAAAGTTTTGCCCAGATACAGGAAGATAACCAGCTACAGTAAGTTGGACCTCTACAGTAGAGACCATCGGACAGGAAAAAGGTTGTGACAATGGAACAGGGTGAAGTACAATGTTAACATAAGATACATTTAAAGCAGGAAGAGACCATGTACGTAAAGATTACATGTAAAGATAAGTACCATCGTTCAAGTTAATATACCATATTGTAACAGTAAAGATACCAGGTTAAAACAAGTGAAAGGTACCATAATAGCAGTAATATCCATCTACAGTAAAGGTATTACAAATAGTACTAGTAAGATTATACCCAGTACAGTACAAGTTACATATACAGTAAGTTTACCAATGTACAGTATATGACCATGTAACAGTAGTATTTACCATGTAAAAACAGTAAAGTTTAGCCCAGGTACCGTAATAAGTTCCATTTACAGTAAAGAATACATGTACAGTAAGATACCAGGTACCTTAATTTTACCATATCCAGTAAGATACCATCTACAGTAATTTACTCATTGTAACAATAAGGTTTGACCATTCTACAGTAAAAGTACCATGTACAAGTAAAAGAATACCCGAAATGGTCATTAAGATACCAGGTAAAACAGTGAAGTTTTTTTTTACCATATACAGTAAGATCACCATCTAACAATAAGTTACCATGTCAAACAGTAGGATACGCATGTATCAGTAGTTAACCATATACGATTAAGTTAAACCCATGTACAGTAAGATACCATGTAACAGTAAGATACCAGTACATAAAATGTACGCATAATACAGTAAATAACCTATCTACAGTAAGTTCCAAATGTAGCATAAGTTACGCCATCTACATGTAAAGTTTCCCAATGTAACAGTAAAGATCCTATGTAAAACAGTAAGTTAGCCATCTAACAGTTAAAAAGGTACCATCTACAGTAAAATTTTTTTTTTACCAGATGTACAGTATAAAGATATACCATATTTTACATTAGTTTTTTTACCATATACAGTAAGTTTAAGCCATATACGTAAGATATCCAATCTAACAGTAAGTTACCCATGTAAACAGTTAAGTATTACGCATATACCAGTAAGTTACATATAACAGTAAGATACAATCTCAGTAATTACCATGTACAATAATTAACCATTGTTTAACAGTAAGTTTACCATCTAGCGTAAGTAACCAATGTACATTAAGTTAACCACATCTACAGTAAAGTTTTTACTATGTAACAATTAAAATTACCGATGTACAGTTAAAAAGTTACCATCTACAGTAATTACATGTACAGTAAGTACCAGTCTACACTAAGTTACCATGTTACAGTAAGATAAACCCATCTACAGTAAGTTTACCATGTTACAGTCAAGTTTTTACCTCATATACGTAAGTTTACATGTACAGTAAAGTTTTGACCATCTACAACAAAGTAAGTTTTTTACCAATGTTAAAACAGTAAGATACCAATTCCTACAATAAAGTTCCCATAATTACCAGTAAGTTTACCATGTAACAGTAGTTACCTGATATACAGTAAATATACTTGCATCTCATAAGTACCATATACAGTAAGTAGGCCCGGTATACAGTAAAATTACTCAGCTACAGTAAGTAAACCATATAACAGTAAGTTGAACCATGTTAGAACATAAGTTACCGATATAACAGTGAAGGGGAAGTATTACCATCTACAGTATAAGAGTTTTACCATGTTACATTTACATTTACCCTGTACAGTAAGTCCACCAATGTACATGAAGTTACCTAGATACTAGTAAGATAACATCTACAGTAAAGTTTTAACCATATACGTAAGTTTTACCCATACTACACAGTAATAATTCCATGTACCCAGTATTTCCATAGATACAGTAAGATACCATCATACAGTAAGTTACCATGTAAACATTAAGTTACCATGTAAACAGTAACATACCATCTATCGAGTAGGTTAAACTTAAATGTACAAGTAAGTTACCAGTTAACAGTAAGTTTTACCATGGTACAGTAAGATACCAAATGGTACAAGTAATTTACCATGTACAGTCATAAAATACCGAATGTACAGTAAAGGTTTTACAATGTAACAGTAGAGTTTACCATTTAAGTTTCAACTAACCATCTAGATTAGGGTTCTATGGTTTACATTAGAAGTTACCAGGTAACATTACAAAGATAACCAGTCCAGTAAGTTAACCATGTACAGTAAAGATTACCAATGTAGACAGTAAAGTACTCAATCTACAGTAAGTTTAAACCATCTTACTTAAGTTACGCAATGTAACAAGTATAGATTAACCATGTAGCAGTAAGTACCACCCATGTTACAGTAAAGATACCATTGTGACATAAGTCCATAATAACAAGTAGTTTATCCATGTACAGTAAGTTTACCATGTACAGTTAGTTTAACCAAATCTACAGCATTAAAGTTTTTACCAATCTACAGTAATTTACCATGTTTGTAACAGTAAAGAACATGTACAAGTAAAGTTTTTTTTTTACCATGTACTAGAAGATTTACCATGTACATTAGTTTACCAATGTAGCATGTAAGTTTACGCATGGTCACATTAATTTACCATCTACAGTAATACCATGGTTTAAAACCTAAGTAATACCATATGTACATGTAAAGTTTACCATGTACAGTCAAGATAACCATGTAACAGTTAAGTTTACATGGTACGAGTACGTTTACCCAATGTGAACAGTAGGTTTTTACCATCTACAGACAAAGTTTACCATCCCTACAGAAGTTAAACCATGTACAATTAAAAAGATACAGTTTATCAGTATAAGTTTACCCACTGTTAAAGTTAAGATACCTATGGGGTACATAAAGTTTTTACCAGTAACCAGTAAGATACCATTGTAACATTAAGTTTGACAATGTACAGTGAAGTTACCATATACGTAAGTACCATGTTCACAGTTAAAGTTTTTTTTACTCATGTAGCAGTAATTACAATCTACAGTACGTTTACCAATGTACATAAGTTTAAACCAATATGTACAGTAATTTACCATCCTACAGTAAGTTTACCATCCTACCGTAAGTTCCATTAACAGTAAGATACCATGTAAGCAATAATTTTAACCATGGTAACACAATTAAAAGTTTACCATGTACAGTAAGTTACCGATATACAGTAGTTTACCATGTACCTTTTTTGAAAATTAAAATCAGACTGATTTTGGTCCTTGATAAAGGGCCCAGCCCTTGGGTGATAGGCGCAGTTGTCCCATACAGGTGGTCCAACCCACTTAGGAGTTAACAGTCTGGCCCCAACACAACGTAACTCCTTAACTTTTTAGAATGTCTGTAATGCTGTGCCTGTTCTGTCTGTGGCATTTACAGCGTTTTCCGATTTTTAATGTAAATGTGATGGATGTGACACGTATATGTACACACACGGAGTTACTGACAGCCTAAGTAACAGACAACATGCCCAAGGCAACAAGCATTCGGCAGTGGTTAATTGGTGTGTTGGCCGGAAGGGGGGCCCACTAGGCGTCCATAGTAGAACTAATCTTTTCACATGGTCCTATTTTTTATCCAAAGGCTGTGTAACACACTGAGGTAAAACTATTTTATTGTTCCCTTGGTAGCGAGCCCGCTTGGCCGAACCAATGTTTCCCCGTTGGTCCCCCCGCAGTAAATTCGGGCAAAAATGCAAAAGCTTTTTCCCAAAGCTAACTGGCAACATCGTCGGTAATTTGCCCGACACGTTTTTTGATCAATTCATTTCTCCGATCCAGACGAACAAACTATCCAGAGGTCGGCGGCGCGTCCTCCGCTTACACAAGTCGATATTTTTTCAGTCCGAACGATCGAAAGTGGTGCCGTGAATAAGTTCGGTCCCGGATCCCCCATCCAAGAAATGGCCCCCCTGGCCGGAATCACAAAAAAGCCAGTACAGTGGGGGCTTGAAAACACTATTTAAAGATGATTTCCAATCTCGCTCCGCAACGCCTCCCTGTAATCTATGAACGGTGCTGTCTAGTGGATAAACACTGGGGGCGTCCTCCTGTAAGTAAAAGTGAAGTGTTCCTTATAATGGTGATTTTATAAGGAAAAAAAAAAAAAAAAAACCATTCAGACACTACGAACGCATTTCTGACTTGGGAGCTCTCGTCCCGGGAAGGTAAGGTTATAAAAAGTCTTTTGAATCTTTGGGTTTGGAACGACAGTCTGAAAAATTGGACAATGATGTAAAATGTTGTATGTATGAATGAATGGTATTCCCTTATATAAAGCCCAGCCATGCGCTTATTAAACAATGAATTAATCCCCATTATGAATCATGGGCGGCTGGAGGAAAGGCTTAACAATCTATCCACTCTCAAGTCCATACAATGAGGATTCAATGGGAATATAAATGCCATTAAAGCAGTTTGGGCAAGGGTCGCCTATAAATACACAGTAACACGGATCCCTCTTAAATCAATGGCTGTGTTCCTGGTGGTGGCCGTTTTTTTTTTTTTTTTTTTTTTTTTTATGACTAGGTTACTGGTGGCGTTTTTCTCCGATATGGTTTTTAATATGGATGAAAAACGCATGTGTAAAAATGCATACAGCCTGTGCGTTTAAGGCCGTCAACTATTCCTATGCAAAGCCACTGGTGGGAAACATGGCACTTTCAACGGAAAATCTGTCCTAAATCACATACGACAATGCTACAAGTTTGAATGAGCCGGTTCTGCAAGGTTGTGGCCCCCTACAGAGAAATTTTCAATTCCCTCTGGGGATTTAAAGGAATAAGTACAAACAAACCCTCTTTTGGTCTCCCAATTGAATAGCACAGACCATAGAAAACAAGACCCTAATTTGACCCCCATGGATAGCAGGAAGACGCAATTAGAAGCAACGCCTATTGCCCCCCATGGTAGCAGAGACGCAATTTAGGAAACAACCCCTATTGCCCATGAATATCAGGGGAGACAAGTTTAGAAAAAACCCACTTGGGTCCATGATAGCAGAGGGACCAATCAAGAACAAAACCCATTGCCCCCCATGGGGAAATAGCAGGAGACGCAGCTTTTTGAGAAAACATACGGCATTTTCCCCCCGGCAGATAGCAGGAAACCAATCAGAAACAACCCATGTCCCCCATGTATAGCAGAGAACGCAATCAGAGACAAAACCAAAGTGGTCCCCCCATGGATAGCTATGAAAACCAATCAAAACCAACCCGATTGCCCCCCATGGAAACATAGCAGAAGAAACCAATCAGAACAAACCCATTGGTGGCCCCATGGAAATAGCAGAGACAATCAGAACAACCACTGTCCCCCCCCATGGATAGTCTAAAAAGGAAACCAATCAGAAACAAACCTATTAGCCCCATGGATAGCAAGGAGACCAATCAGAAACAACCATGCCCCATGGGATTAGCAAGAGACCAAGTCAGAGCAAACTTATTGCCCCAGGGTAGCATAGGAAAAACACAATCAGAAACAAACCCCAATTGGTCCCCTCGCCGCATGGAAATACAGGAAACCAATCAGAACCAACCTAAATGCCCCCCCATGATTAGGCAGGGAGACCAATCAGAAACAAACGCCCTTTCAGCCCCATGGAATAGGCAAGAACCCCATCCAGAACAAACCCAATTGTCCGCCCCATGGGATTCAGGAAAGGACCATCTAGAAACAAACCGCTATTGTCCCCCCCCATGGGATGCGGATCCATATCGAAAAAACCTCAATTGTCCCCCCCCATGTGTAATATCAAGGAGACCATTATCCAAAACAAACCATTGTTCCCCCCCCCATTGGAAGCCAGGAGACAAATCAAAAACAAACCCACTTGCCCGCCCCAGATACAGGAAGGCCCAATCTGAAACAGACCCAATGTCCCCCGCATAGGATAGGTCCGGAGACATCAGAAAACAAACCTATGTCCCCCTCCCATTGGTATATCAGGAGAACCAATCAGAAACAACCCTTGTCCCCCATGGGGATAGCAGATGAACATCAACAACTAAACCCTTGGACCCTCCATGGATTATCAGGAGACCGAACAGAAACAAACCCTATTGTCCCCCCATGGTATAGCATAGGAGACCCATCAGAAACAAACCCCAATTGGTCCCCTCCATGGATACAGGATAGACCCATCAGAAACCAACCCTATTGTCCCCATGGATTAGCAAAGGAGACCCATCAGTAAACCAAACCTAAATTGGTCCCCCCCCAATGGGCTGTAGTCAGGAGACCAATCAGAAACAAACCATTGGTCCCCCAATCAGGAAACAACACAAAATGTTTTTATATTCCAACGGCTCTGCAACCATCTCCATGTCCCCCTGTTTCCCAGATTCCCCCCGGTAAAATCGGGCTTTTAATGGGGGTGCCCTGTGGCGTACTACATTTAGGCAAGATAGATCTTAAACTAGCATAAACTTCACCGTACTGCATAAATGGTAGCAAAAATTTCTTCCATTTAATCATTAAAGGCCGCCCCTGTAATGTTAGGGCCCCACTATTTACACAAGCAAATTAAGTATTAAGAATTATTTTTTTGTTTCCCTTATGTTAACCTGGGACCAAAGTTTTTTTCAATGATAGGATTTTGTGAGGCCCTTGGTTGATTGTTATCTTTTAAAAATACCGATAGGTAAAAAATGGACCAGCGGACATTTCTACTCGGCCCCTGCCAAGCGTCTTGTTTATAATCATTTACGAGAAATTTAAACTTCTGCCATAAAAACTTGTGTACAATTTATCCCATAGTGAAAGAACAATAGATACATCCCCACCAGCTTGTAATAATTTGCCCATACACTAACAGGGAGATTCAATGAATTTTCTTAAGCGTTAAAAAGGTGCTAATTTTTGCCCCCCAACCAATCCAGATATTGTTTTTAGCTTTTTAAATGTTAACATAAAGATCTGATGGGTTGGGGCACAATCAGCACGCATTTTAACGATAAGAACTGTTTTTTTATTGAAAATCTCCCTGTGTTGGTCCCTTCAGCCAATCACTGAACGCGCTGTCGATCTGGCCCCCCTCCGGTGATTCATGTGCCTAGAAAAGTCACGGATAGGCAGCTCATAGAGGGTAGCAGGGCTGGTAGTATATCGGCTTTTAATAATGGTTAAGACCCTGAGAGTTTCCCTTTTAGGTTTGGGGGTTGTTTGTTTTTCCTATGTACATCTTAAATTTTTTGATTTGGGGTGGGCATACCTTTAAGGATAATTTGTTTCCCATTTTGTTCTCCGTCTTCATGCATCAATCAAGTTTGCCTGTACTCCCCAATTAAACTGATCTGATGGTTTTTTTTTCCCCTGCAACATGCTTCCGCTTATATAAAGCTCAATTTGGAGCAAGAGCGATGGAGGGCCAAGGTAATACATTTGCCTAGAAAAGAAATTATAACCTTTTTCTATTAAATATCTGGGGTACAAAATAAAGTGTAAAATAAACCGTGTTAAATAGATACTGACAGTCCACCTTTGTTTAAGTGTTGGAACCATCACTGTTAAGCTAAAATTCACTAAAAGCCAGTGCAATTGGTTTTCATCCTGTGTTTTTTCATGGCAGCGGACACTTTTGGTTTTTCTTCTGTTTTGGGTTTTTTCTTGACCAGTTTTTTTTAACCCTCCATTGATAATATCAAGGCTTTACAGTGGACTTTACTTCTCCAGAAATATACCAAGAACATCCAAATAGCCTGTTTAACCGCCCTTGAGGATAGAAACATTCAGTTTTTTTTTGTTTTTTTTCTTGTCCTAAACATGACTTTTAGTCTCAGCAAAAGCAGTGACCCATAGGGGAATACTATACACATTTAATAACACAGAACTAAATAACGTCTAACTGGTTAAATTAAATAGTAAACAAAAAAACTTACTGGAATTAAGATTCTTCCCACATTTAAACTGTATATCCTTAAACCAGTTTTTGTTTTGACCTGGCCTCCTGATTCTCCATTTGACTCTCTTACATTTCTAGCATCAGCTGTTCAATCAAGTGGGCCTCAAGTTCCCCGACTCAAGTGCCTTATTACCATAAAGTCTTTTTTTGCTGTGGTGGGCAGTTTTTTTGGCTTGAAACTTGGGGGATGGGTGGCTAGTTGGTAACGAGAACTGCAAATTGTGGAAATTCCCCTCTCCAGATTCTGCCTCAATTGTTAAAAGTAAAAACAAATTTCCTCACAAAAACAAATACCTTTACATTTAACAATATGACTAAAACTAATACCAGCCGCAATGGGGAAGATAGACAGACGGTGGAAAAACAGTTTATGGTAAGCATAACCACGGAACTTTGGTTCCGTAGGGGTTCGTTCGTCCTATTTGCTTGGGTGGACCGATGAACGACCCCGACAGAAACGCATACACACATGTGATCTCGCCCGAGCAAATTACAGTTTTGGTGGGGCTCAGTTTTGTTCCAACATTGTAACGTTGTGTAAGTAAATTAAAATCATTTAACTTTTGCTTCTTAAGTACAGATGGATTCCGTTTTTTCCTGCCTGCTTGGTGTTTTTTTTTCTGTCACTGCTCACTGCTCTCCCCCTTAACGCATAACCTAAACGCTGTAAAAACGTCAAACTTCCCCCCTTTCCCGAAAGGAGACAGTGTAAAAATCTATGCGTAATTTTTTTTTTTTTTTATCCTTTTTTTTTTTTCTGGGCAATTTTTTGATGATCTGTCCCAGTGCCCTGAAACATTCTTTTAGTCCCGCACTAGGCGCTCTTTTCTGTGCATAATGATTTCGTTTAATGGAAATTGCGGAAGGGCAAATATTACCACAATTTCGAAACGCATGCTAATTGCGTATGCGTTCTGTTTTTGCAATATGTATCCAATCGTTAAAGGCCGCAGTAAAATCGCTGAAAATCGATACGGTGCCTTTATAACTACGACTCATTGCCCCCAAACCCATCTTACATTCTTTTCACATTTAATTGCGTTTTATATTATTATAAACTGTTCTGCCGTGTGGTAGCTTTGCTAATAACTGAAATAGAGACAGTTGGAAAGTGTGGAATTTGGCATAGTGGGGAAATTTTCTCCCCTCCTAGTGGCTAACCTCATAGGGATTTACTGGGCATGCTTGACCTTTTGTCAGAAATTCCAAATGGCTGTGGGGAAGCAGGAAAAAATCCGGTTTAAAGATTGAAAGTTAATAATTTAGTTCCCTGAGCATAACTCAGTTAACTGCATTGAAAGGCAATGCATCACCAATACACACAACTACGTGTATTTTAATCGATTTATACGGGGGCAAAGTTTGGTTTTTTTTTGATCAGTGATAGTTGCCCTTAGCAGCTGGGCCAGTGGGTATTTCTATTTTCTGGGCCAATGTTAATTTAATCCCCTCCCATTATTAAACTTTTTAAAACAAATAAACCAAAATTTTCAAAACTGAAAAGACAATCAAAGGACATTTAACCCGAAGCTCAGGAGCTATGTGAGACCTTTTTAAAGGGTAAAAATGTTTCCATCCTCCAATAAAAAAACACTTAACCTTTCCCGTCAACTCCAAAACCCCAGAACTGCAATACTGTACTTTTAACCTGCTTGATACTCCCTGAAGAGATATTGTTTTACGGCTGGGGGGGGGGGGAAAAAAGTCCCTCGAAACCCAGGTCCCTGCCCTAGTTTTCTGTCTTCACCCTCTTATACAGGGTCCCTTATCAATATGCTGTCAACGACCATCCCATCGCTCCCTCTGTGCGTGAGTCGAGCTCGTAATCAAAGCTTGCCACAGACCTTCGTTCCATACAATTATTTTTTTTTTAGTCGCCCGTAGGAAATCTTCTAATGGATTTTAAAAATTGGGTGGACATGCTACAAACAGGTTACATTTAAAAAGGTCGTCACGTGGGTAATACGAGAAATGAGACTCTCGAAAATGAACACATTTTTTCTGTGGAATTACATTTTTTTCATTTCCCAGGATTCCCCGATGCACCTGTCCATGGACGGAATGTGCAATGAGCCTGTTTTTTTTTCTAACATACAACGTCCCTGAAAATTCCATGATTGTGGCCGGCTAAGTAAGAGTAACGAGGACGTGGTAAAAGACCAGAAACCATGGTGCCGTCCAACATACACGCAAGAAGATAAGGACAGAGCGAGATCGGCTACGTGAAATAACAATGTCAACCGAACCATTCCGCAGATTTTCAAACCGTCTCCGCAAACCAGCAGAAAGGGCAGCAAATGCCAACTATCCCCCTGCGATTAACGCCAGCGACGGGATTCCCACTGGCCAGCGAATGTTTTGCGTCAAATACGAATCCCAGGAGGTGGATTCCTCTTCTCTCTCTGCATATTCGGATTATTCCCCACTGCCCGGCGTTTTTTTTAACGCTATATACCCTATTTTAATTTCTATCACATATACACGAGAATAAATAGATTTTCTTGTTTGTTTTTTTCCAAAAGCTAGTGGACATACATCAGTGGAAGCCATCGGGGCGTGGGACCAGGTAAACCCATTAAGTAACCCCGGGTTATGCCCGCTTCATGTCTAGGGGCCGTTTACCTAGTACGATGAACTAACAAGGATACAATAAATAAAGGGGAGTGGGTCCCAGCTTTTTCCCCATAGACCTCTTGTACTCTACGCGTGGTCCAAGTAGGTGATTTTATCGGATGGGCGGTTTCTTTGCCCATGCAATGGCAAGGCTGCCCCCTTCACAACACTTCTACTACAACTGCAGAAATGTAGCTGAAATTCCACCTGAATGTAATATATGGTATTTGGGGCCAATCAATTCCACCAATCTGGTAATGGAACGCCACAACACACTCCCACCAATAGTTTCCCAGATACATTCCTACTTTTACCTACCACATGAATTGGTTTAAGGTAAATTAACGGGTCGAAATGTCCGCATACGGGGGCCAACCTTCCCCCACCCCCGCGAACACCAAGAGTATTTTTTCCACGTGGGACGGACATGGTTCCCTTTTTAAGAAGCTGGGTTACACAACCTATGCAATAATTTCAGCCAGTACTCAATACCGACATTTTTCAGTGTTTCGGTCCGTCCAGGCCGAATTATTGTTGGTGGCTTTTTGCGGGCTGCGACCACACCAAACGTTTTTCGTCCAAAAGGGACCAACGAACGATCGGACAGGCCCTGTTGGGAACGTGCGGCTTGCTTTTTGCCGTGACCACAGTCCTTTTTCCTCCTGGGCTCGACCACAGTTGAAAGCCCTCGACGAGGAAAGACCTGTATAGTGTGTTACCCAGCCGAATGGTAAATTAATTTCAGAGAAACGCACTGGCATCCGGGGCAACAACCGGTAATTTCTTTTTCCGGGGATCAAAAGGGACGCTCTAAGGTAGAATACAGCTGGCGCACGACGAATGACCAAATCCCTCTTGCTGTCCGCCGGATAGTTTTTTTTTATACTGTAGTATGTGAGCGAATAGTAACTGCTGGGCCATCAATGATCTTTGTGTATTGGAGGGGAGATTCAGGGAGATTCCATAAAAATTCTATCGTTTAAGATGGTGCTAGATTTTGCCCCAACCATCTAGATCTTATTTAAACATTTGAAACTTAACATCTATTTGGTTGGGGCACATTAGCACCATTTTAAACAGGAGAACTTTTATTAATAATCCCGTTAGGTTGTCCTGGCTTTTTGCATTCTTCTAAAAGTTAAAAAATTTTTTCACTTTAATTTTCTCCCTTTAATGGAACTAAGGGGCGCTAATTTTATAAGCCGCGGTATCGCTTTTTCAGCGATAGCCGCGCTTTATACGATTGTACAACAATCGTTACACATCGTTAAGGGCCTCCGATTGGTATCCCCAAACGTAATTTAAACGTAAACCGGATTCGTAAATCGTTATACGAATTGTAAGATTTTACAGTCCCTGGGAGAATAACCATTTGCGGTAGTTTTACTCTCGCGACGGTAATTTCTACGACCAAACGTTTCCGTTATTACTGGACATTCGGTTCATAATGAACTAACCCGCGTAAAAGCATCTAAAAACGATACGCGGCTTTTCTAATAAATAATGCCCTAAAAACCCTGGTTTTCAGTGAACTAATCATCTCCCTTTATTGACAGGTTTTTTCATTTTCAAACCCGATGCAGAACAGTCTAATGTTCAAAGTTTCCACACGTAAGCATTTTTTTTCTGTAAAGTAAATAAACTCAACTTTGAAAGCAGGGGAACGTTAGCATGTAAGTAATCAGCCTCCTCTGGTGCCCTAAAGGGACCATCACTAGTAAAACCCGTGTTTTTTAAAGTATAATGCTACTATTAGGCAGGTATTTGCTAATCCTATTTTTTTCCCCCTCTAATAGACATCCCCAAAAAGTGGTAAACTACTCCCATTAAGGCCCATTTTTGAATATAGAAAAAAAAAAAAAAAAAAAGAAAAAAACACTGGGCAACTTGCTGGTTTAAATTTGCAAGGTAAGTCACTATGAAACCCTCCCTAAGATGATTGTGATGCTTTAAATGGCAAATTAATAAGATTAATGGCCTCCATCAATATTATGTACTACCCCTTATTTTAAAGGGTACTCCAACTTGGGAAATGAGTGTTGGGGCATGTCCAGTCTAAGCATTTGAGAACAAGAGGGCAAAGGACCTACTGTATGTTCCTTACCTCCTGTTTCTTCAATAAACCGAAAACCCGCAAATTTTAAGTTTCCCCATGGAGGTAACTTTATATGCCCCAATAACAAATATCAATGGTACCATCCCTTTATGGCTTCTTTATCACTACCAACAAGTTTTTTTGTAACCTCGATAGAATCTGTGTTTGCAGAGGAAAAATGTTGTTTTTTTTTATCCAACTGAAAGAAGATTGGAAAAAAAGAACCCGACTTAAATCATAACGACTGCCAGTCCCCTCCTGCAAGCTCCCAATTCGAGCTGGTGAATGCCTGCCCACTGCCAATCTTACAATCGAGTGGGTGAATGCCCCTTGGCCCAAACTGCAATCTACGAATCGAGTGTGATGCTACCACTGGGGGGGGCAAATCTTCATTCAGTCTGAATGCTACCACTGCAATCTCCCAATCAGTGTGGAATGCTGTCCACTGCATCTCCCTTCAAAGTGTGAAATTCCTGTGCCACTGCAAATCCCTCATCAGTGTGAATGCCTGCCCACTTGGCAATCTCCATCAAGTGTTGAATGTTTGCCCAAACTGCAAATCGTTGCTCCCAAATTCATGTGAATGCTGGCCACTGCAATCTTCCAATCAAAGTTGTGAATGCTGTTCACTAGCAATCCTCCATCAGTGGGTTTGAATGCTGCCACTGGCAAATCCCATCAGTGTGATGCCTTGCACCTGCAGATCTCCATATCAGTGGTGGGAATGCTGCACTGCACATTCTCCATTCAAGTGTGGAATGCCCTTACCACTGCAGCCCTACAATCGAGTGGTGGAATCTACCACTGCCAAAATATTCCATTTCAAGTGGTAATGCCTAAAACCACTGCAATCTCCCCATTTCAAGTGTAAGATGCTTAACTCACTTGCAAAAATCCTACAATCCCGAGTGGTGAATGCTAAACCACTGCCAATCTAATACAGGGGGGAAAATGATAAAATGAAATATCACAAGTAAAGGTGGAAATGAATGCTAAATGAAAATATGACGTAAAAGGGGGGAAATGCTAAAACTTGAAAATTGGCTTCATTCAAGTGGGAATGCTACCACTGCAAATCTGCCATTCAAGTGTGAATGCTGACACTGCAAATCTAAAAGAAAGTTGAATGCTGTCCACTGAAATCTCCATCAAGTGGGGTGATGCCCTGCCCATAATGAAAAATCTCCATCTCCCATTTCAAGTGTGAATGCCTTTAACACTGCAGTTCCTACAATCGAGTGGGGTGAATGGGCCTACACTGCAATTCTCCATGCAGTGGTGGATGCCTGGCCACTGCCATCTCCATTCAGTGTTGAAATCTAACCACTGCAATCTACATTCAAGTGGTAATGCTGTGCCACTTGCAATCTCCCATTCAGGTGGGATCCTACCACTGGACAATCTCCATTAGTGTGAATGCCTACCACTGCAGTCCTACATCGAGTTGTGAATGCCTGCCTGCATCTCTCCAATTCAGTGGGGTGAATGCTGCCCACTGCAATCTACAATCGAGTTGGGTGATGCTTGCCACTGCAATCTCCTAAATCAAGTCTGAATGCTTATCCACTGCAATCTCTATTCAAGTGTGAAAGGCCTAATCACTCAACTGCAATCTCCATTCGAGTGGTGAATTGCTACACTGCAATCTCCAATCAAGTGTAATGGCTAGCACTGCAATTCCTCCAATCAAGTGTAAATGCTAGCTACGCAATCTCCAATCAATGTTCCTTCTACCTGGGCGGCCCATAAATGTGGAAAATGCCTTCCACAGCTATTTCTAAGATGGCGTGATAGTTTGTGTGGTTTTTCTGACCAGTGGGCTCCCACGCTTTTTGGCATTTTTAATTACAGCAAACATTGATTTTTTTGAACTTATTGTCCGCCGTTTCTTGCCGTTTCACGAGGACCCATGACCAGTTTTTGAACCCCAACTCCCCCCATAGAAACTGAGATAAGATAATTTGTTGGGAATTTTATATTGGTGCTCAAGCGGACAGTAAAAGGGACGTCCACCTCAAAGATGACTTTTACCGATATGACCGTCTCACATTATAACCAGACGCCTTCCCCTCTCACTGCTAGATAACCTTTAGATTAAAGGAAGTTTTTGCAGGGCCCTGGTCCGAACCTTATGTAGACCCCCCATTCTCGGTCGCAGTGGCTGTCCCATGTCTCCTCCAGTCCCCCAAAACATGAAAGGACCAAAGGCCAATTCCCTATGGCTGGTGGGTAAAACTCCCCGTCCCACTATCCATATCAATAATAACCGCAGGCTAGGAAATTAAAAGTCTAACTGCATTTCTTTTGGGGACCATAAGCTAATGGTTAGCGCAGCTTAAAAATGGGAAAACGTGCGCCCAATGTGATTTATTTTTTTTTGCCGGGACTTTTCTGAAATTGAACATTAAAAGTATTTTTTTGCTCAAAAGTTACGGACGAATCGGAATGTAGCAGAAAAATGGCGATGGTATTCCGGAGGCAATGCAAGGGGGGGGCAAAAAAAAAAAACACAGACGCCCACACTGTATATGTAAATTGTGCTCTATTAGCATGTGCAGTTTATGTGAGATTCATGTGGTACAAGGGAAAATACTGTGGCACTTATTAATTGAAGGTTAGTGGGAATTTCATGAATCGAAATGCGACAGTTCAGTGCCAGAAGATCCGGCTTGTTACTAAAGGTGTCCATTACACTCTAAGGATGATGGGTAAATTCCTGCCCGGGGAACTATGGCATTTTACCCCATTTATCGTCCCAAGTAATGTAGGGGCTGTTTTTTCCGAACCGATCGTA
The DNA here is from genome assembly GCA_019447015.1 of Hymenochirus boettgeri. NCBI lineage: Eukaryota > Metazoa > Chordata > Amphibia > Anura > Pipidae > Hymenochirus > Hymenochirus boettgeri. Next base: position 4,424,489 of record CM033476.1, on the reverse strand, counting down.
GTGCGGATGAATGAACGTAGAGTCCGGTAATTAAACCGTCGGTAAGGAACGACTGAAAAATTTTCCTGTCACCCGTTAATCGGCCTCACTTTACTTTTTAAGTAGGAGTAACCATGTGGATTCAAGATTACAATGTGATTCAGATACCAATGTAATCCATATACCATTTTGAATCAGAATTACCAATGTGATCAGATAACAATGTTGATCAGATACAATTGATCAGAATACCATGTGATTCAGTAATACAATGTGAATCACAATCAAATTTGATCAATACGTCTAATGTGGGAATCAATACGCAAGGATCAGATTACCCCATTGAATCAGATACAATGGGGTTGATCAGTATACAATTTTGAACATAACACCAATGTGATCAAATACCTAATGGGGATTCAGTATACAATGTGGATCAGAATACATGTGATAGATGCGAAATGTGATCCAGGTTTACAATTAATTCAGATCCCAAATGTGATCATATACAATGTGATCAGTATACCATGTGGATTCGGAGGAGTACAATGTGAAATCACAATACAATGTGGGGATCAGTATACCGAAGTGGGTAAAGATACCAATGTTTGGACAGATACGCGAAATGTATCAATACAATGTTGGGATTCAATACCATGTGATCATATTACAAATGTTTTTCAGATACAGTGGATCTAGACCAAAGTAACCAAGGTGAAATCCAAGATACAATTGTTTAGCTGATCCTCAATGTGATCAGATACCATGGTGATCAGATACCACTGGAATACTAAATGTTGATCAGATACCAATTGTTGAATATCATACTTACAATGTGGAATACCTAATTGGTGATCAAATATAATTTGATCAGAATACCAGATGTGAATCAGAATACCTAATTGTGAATCAAGACTAATGTGATCAAATACATTGTGGAATCAGATACCATGTGATCCAGATACAATGGGTGGATCAGTACACTGTGATCAGATCCACTTTTGATCTGTGTAGCTACACTGCCCGTGAAAAAACACATGTGTAAATTGCCGACCTTTAAAGGTGAACCCCAAACTCGAGAAAAAGAAAGGCTTGAATAAAAGCAACAATTCCATTTGGTGCCCTGGCAAATGAACAATTTATTGATGCACCACAATTATTTTTTTCTAGCTGGTGAATGTGACAGGAATTGTACGTAACTTTTTATTTAACGCAATGTTTTTTTTGTCAAATCGTGAGAGACCTTGAGCAACAACTAATACGTATAATACTTGTTTTTTTTCACTAATCCAATACTGACGCAATGACTAGGTCCAGCAATAACGAAAATTCCCATATTAATTGTCAGTAACGCTATCAATCCATTTTCCACTACAACAGGGCTATTTGATTGTTGGGAATATACTCTTATACATTGTTACAGACCCTCTCATAACACCAAAAAAGATCATTCTGTTTTTCCTCTTCTGGTTCACTGTCCACCAGCAATAAACACAAGGACCCTGTTAATAACAAATAAGTTGAGTATTGGTCTTCCAGAGTCCCTGGTGAACTTACAACTCCCAGAACCCCACCAGCAAACTTCACCATTTTTCACGTGGTAAAAAAAGATGTTTTGTTAAAGGGGAAGTAAATTGTAAACGTTTTTATTTTTGCGTTTTTTTTACACAACGAAATTTTTGTTTTTACCTGAGAAATGTAAATGTTTCTTTTGTTTTAGTAGCATATGTTTTTTTTTTTATACGTTGTTTTTATTCAAGAAGTGCTGTTTAATCAAATTAGCCGTAACAGTTTTTTTATAATTCCTCGCCTGTTTTGGAATTATTTAAAAGAATAATGGAACGTTTTTGTAGCCAGCAAACCAGCATGTTTTACCTGGGGCCCTTTTTAAAAACATTGCTCAGGCACAATGGGTAAACGGTAGTCGTTAATTATCCGTCGTAAGGAACGACGAAAATTTCTGTCACGCTCGTTTATCGGTCTCACTTTTCTTTAAGTAGAGTACCAATTTTGATCAGACTCAATTGATCAAGAATATGTGATCAGCTAAACCAATTGTGATCAGATACAAAATGGGTAATCAGATACAATGTGATCAGATCAATGTGATCAGATAACCACTGTGAATTCTAGATACCAATGTGGATCAGTATACAATGTTTGGTTCCCAAGTATTACATGTTGAATCAGATACAATTGATCAGATACGATGTGATCAAGATACAATGTGATCAGGATACAATGTGGGATCAGATACCAATTGATCAGTTATACCATGTGATCAATACATGGTGTGATTCAGATATTACAATTTAAATCAGATACCAATGTGATCAGTATACCAATGTGTGAAAGAAAAAAGAAATTTCAATACTAAATGTGGTCAGATACAAATGTGAATCAATACAAGGTTATCAGATACGAATGTGATTTTCAGATACAATGTTGATCATAACAATGTGATCAGATACCTAAGTGACAGATTACGATATGTGAATTCTATACATGTGGGATCAATAGCAATGTGGATCAGACATACATGTGATCATACACCAATGTGATCATATAACAATGTGATCAGATACAATGTGCTGATCAATACCTAATTGATCATGGTTAACAATTGTGAATCAGTTTACAATGTGGAATCAGATTACCAGGTGATCAGAATTTACAATGGTGAATGCAGATACCAACTGTGATTCGACATACAATTGTGATTCAGTCATACAAATGTGATCAGATACATGTGATCAGTATACCAATGTGACAGATACCTAATGTGAAATCAGATAGCAATGGTGATCAAATACAAGGTTATCAGATACCATGTGATCAGATACAATGTGATAATCAGAAGACACTAATTGTCAGATACAATGGTGGATCAGTACCCCGAATGGATCAATTAAGCAATGTGATCATATACCTTGAATGTGAGCAGATTACCAATGTTGATCAATAACCGCAAGTTGATGACTAATTATTCAGATTACCATGTGAATGCAAGTTCTTACCATGTGAATACCAATGTGATCAATATAATTTGATTCCTATACCAATGTGATCAAGATACCTAAATGTGATAATTACAATGTGATCATATACATGGTGATCAGATACAGATGTTGATCAGATACATGGGAAAAAATCAGAAGATACGCAATGTATCAGTTATACCTTATGTGGTCCTATTATTACTAGTGATCAGAGACAATTGATCAGTATACCAATGTGAATCGTAGATACAATTGTGATCAATACAGATTGATCAGATACATTGATATCAATACAGGTGAAAAAAATTCAAGATGCAATTTGATCATATATCAATGTGATCGCGACACCAAATGTGAATCAGATACCAATGTGGACATATACATGTGAATCAAGATTACATTGTGTATCAGGAGACCCATATGTGGATCAGGTAAACAATGTGATCAGGTACAATTGAATCATATTACGCAAATGTGATCAAGATACTCATGGATCAGATACATGTGATCGATAACCAATTATCACATACACATGTGACACATAACAATGTGTACAGATCCCAATGTTGAAAATAAAATACCAAAGTGACAGATACCAATGTGATCAGGATTACTAATGTGAATTCAGATTACAATGTGATTCAGAATACAAGTGATCATATTTACAATGTTGATCAGAACCCTAATTGAATCAATACAATGTGATCAATAAAACATGTGATCAGATAACATGTGATCAGATACCACTGTGATCTAGATACCATGTGATCAATACCAATGTGATCAGATACCAATGTGATCAGATACAATGGTTGAAACTAGTGTGGATGCATAGATTAACAGTGTGATCAGATACAATGTGATCCAAATTGAATCAAAATAATAATTTGATCAGGTATACCAGATGTTTTATCAAAAACGCTACTGTGAAACCAGATTTACTATATGTGATCAGATATCCAATGTTGATCCATATCCCAATGTGGATCCGGATACTTCAATGTGATCAATACCAATGTTACCAGAGCCAATGTGATCAGATACAAATTGATCAGATCCCAATGTTGATTCGAATACAATGTTGAAAAGATCAGAATACCCAAAATGTGGATCAGTATACAATTGGAATGAGATAATCGCATTGTAAATTCAGTATACATGTTGAGATCGATACGCATGGATCCGGATTACCATATTGTGAATCGTATCACAATGTGATCAATACCTCACTGTGATCAGAATTACCAAGTGACCTGATACTAATGTGATCAGATACCAATGGTGAACAGTATACCAATTTTGACAGATACCAATGTGAGCAGATCCACTGTGATCAATACCATCTGTGACGATACAACGTGATTCATATACCAATGTGACGATCGCATGTTGGATGCCATAACCAATGTGACAGAAATCCAATGTTGGAATCAGGTATACACAATGTGACAGAAATAATACCATGTGATCAGTTTACCAATGTGATTTCAGATACAATTTGTATCACTCAATACCATATGTGATCTGAAATACAATGTGATCAGATTACAATGTGATCAGATACTCAATTTTGAATCAGATACGCATGTGAATCAGATTACCAATGTGATCAATAACCTAATGTGACAGATACCAATGTTGGACAGAATACCATATGATAGAAATACCATGGGAATTCAGATACGCAATGTTGGATCAAGATAGACCCAATGTGACAGATACCATGAATCAGAATACCCGATGTGATCAATACCATGTTGAATCAGTAGCCAAGTGGACACGTATCAATGTGATCAGTATCAATGTGGGGGATGCTACCTCAATGTTGAAAAGATAACACTGTTGGGTCGGATTACATGTGATAATCAATGCAATGTGATTCATTATACGCTAATATTGATCTTTGGCATAACACATGCCGTGAAAAACACATGTGTTGGCTCACCTTAAGGAGGAAACACACTCAAACAAAACAAAATAAAGCCTTGATAAGCAACAATTCATTGGGCTTGCGCAATGAAATTCATTGATTCAATTTTTTTCTACTGTGAATGACTAGGATGTTACTACTTATTTACCGAAATGTTTTCAATACGTGAGGAGACCTGACTAAACGTGATACTGTTCCAACATACCATACTGAACCAATTACAGACTCTAGCAATAACGAGATTCAAAATGATAATTCAGTAAACCAATCATCAACACTGGGGGGCCAACTAAAACACCTATTTGAATTGGTTTTGGACTTCCTCCCCTTAATACATTGTACAGGAACCCTCCATACACAAAAAGATCATTCTGTTTTTTTTTTTCTCAAGCCTCTGGTCACCACCAGCCCGATAAAACCAGACGTTATACATAAGTGTAGTCTGGGGGGGGGGGCACGTCAGAGTTCCTGAACTAACAACTCCCCAGACCCCCAGACGAACTTCACCATTTCACTGTGTAAAAAAAGGTATTTTTAAAGGGGTAAGTAATATTGTAACCGTTTTATGTGTCGTTTAGTCAAAACGAGAATTTTTTTACTGAAACTGTAATGTTTCTTTTTGTATTAGTAATCTAATGTTTTTTATTACGTTGTTTTTTTATTAAAGAGAAGCGTGCTGTGTAATCATTATCCGTAACAGTTTTGTATATTCCTCCGCTGTTTGGATGTGTTGTAAAAGAAAAATGGAAGCTTTTTGTAAACTCATGAAATCACATTTTCCTGGGTGCCCTTTTAAACTTGCTTTCAGGCCACAATGGGAACGTAGTCCGGTATTTACCGTCGTTAAGGAACTACTGAAATTTCTGTCACCCGTTATCGCTCACCTTTAACTTTAAGTAGAGACGCCATGTGATTCATAATAACAATTGAATCAGCTACAATGGAATCAAACCATATGTGGATCAGAAATACAATTGATCAGATAACATGTGATCAGATACAATGTGATCAGATTACCAATTGACAGATACGCAATGTTGAATCAGATACAATGTTGGTCAGATACCATGGTGATTCATATACAATTGTGATCAATACCATGTGGATCAATACAATGTGAATCAGAATTTCACAATGTGATCAATACCATGTGATCAGTACCAATTTGATCGTATATACAAAATTGTGATCAATACACAGGGGGTGATCCTTATACAACCAATGTTTGATCAGATAACCAATGTGATCAGATACAATGTGATCCATATACAATGTGGATCAGAATACGCAATGTGATCCAGGTACAATGGTGATCAGATACCAATGTGATCAGATACCAATGGGTGATTTCTAGATACAAGGGTGATCAGATACCGATAATGTGTCAACATAACAAATGTGCAAATACAAATGTTGAAGCATATAACAAATTGATAAGTATAACCATGTGACAGATACCAAGTGATCAGATACATATCGTGATCAGATACCAAACAAATTGGATCAGATCCAATGTGAATCAATTACAATGGTGAATCAACACTAAATGTGATCATATACATTGTGCATCAGGATTTTCACTATGGTGGGAATAAAAAAAAAATCAAAGATTACATTGTGATCAGATACCAATGTGATCCAAGATACTCAATTGATCCGATTACTCAATGTGGAACAGATACAATTGATCAGATACCAACTGTGGAAGACACGTGATCAATACCATTGGATCATTATACATGTGGATAATCCCATTGATTCAAAATATAATTTTTGATCAATACCTTCAATGTGATCAAAACCAATGTGACAAATACTCCATGTGATCAGATATACCAATGTTGATCAGATACATGTATCGGATTACCCATGTGAAAGTCAGATACGCAATGTTACCAGATACAATGTGGGATCAGATACCAATGTGATCAGACTTACCATATGGTGAATCGATCCAAGGTGATCAATCGCATTGCTGGATTTTCATATACAATTGTTATAGATTACCATGTAATCAGAATACAATGTGAATCGAACCCATTGTTTAAATCGATACCATGTGATTCAGATACCATGTGATCAGATACCAATGGTGAAAATCAAGATACCAAGTGGACTGATACCAATGTGATCAAGATTAATTACGCAAGGTGACAGATACCATGTGACCAGATTACCATGTGATCAGAAATACCATTGGAAATTCAAGATACCCATATTGGACAGATACATGTGAAATCAGATACCATGTGGACCAGATACTCATGTTGATCCGATACATTTGGTGACAGAATACCATGTGGATCAGATACCAATGTGCCAGATCCATGTGATTCAGATACCAATGTGATCAGATACAAGTGTATCAGCTTTCATACCAATGTTGAAATCTGATAACAATGTGATCAGAATACAAGGTGATCAATACCATGTGGGATCAGATACCACTGTGATCAGGATCCCAATGGATCAGATACCAATTTGTGACAGAATACAAGTGTGACAGATATACCAATTATGAATTCAGAATACAATTTTGATATCAGATTAACCAATGTGGATCAGATTCAATGGACAGAATAACAATGATCAGATAACCAATGTGATCAGATTACCCAATGTTGATCAGATAAACGATATGTGACAGATACCACTGTAACAGATATCAATGTGATCAGATCCCATGGTTGAAAATCCAGTTATACAATGTGAATATACATGTGTCGATACATATGTTGATCAAATACAATGTTGATCAAGATACCATTTGATCTGTTTTGGGCACACATGCCTGAAACACATGTGTACGGCCCACCTTTAAAGGGGGAACACACTCCAAAAAAAAGAAGCTGAAATAAAGCAACAATTTCATTTGCTGCAAATGAAAATTTTTTTATTGTTCATTTTTTTCTTCATACTGTGAAATGGGCACAGATGTAACGTAACTTATTTAACGAAAATGTTTTTTCAACGAGAGGAGCCCCCCCCCCCCCCCTGGCAAGCTTAACGTATACTGTTTCAGCTACCATACTGACCAATGACAGGAAACCGCAAACAAAAAAGTAAAACGAGGATTCGATATTAATTCCAGGCAACCAGCAAAATCACACTTTTTCAACTACAAACCACTATTTTGATTGTTTGGGAACTTCTAATACATTGTTAAAACAGACCCTCCCATACACAAAAGAGATCATTTCCCCTGTTTTTCTCTCTTGTTCACCCACCATAGCTAAATACCACAGCGTTATACATAAGTTGGTAAGTATTGGTCCTTCCAGAGTCCCCCCCCCCTGACTTACAAACTCTCCAAGAACCCCACCAGCAAACTTTCCTAAAACCATTTCCAACTGTGTATAAAAAAAGGATTTTTTTTTAAAGGGAAGTAATTTGAACGTTTTTTAGTTTGGGCATTTTAGCAAAACGCAGATTTCTTTTAACCTGAAATGTAATGTTTCCTTTGTATTATAAGCTATCATGTTTTTATTACTTGTTTTATTAAGAAAACGTGGCTGTGTAAATCATTAATCCGTACAGTTTTGTCTATTCCTCGCCTGGTGTTTGATTAAATGTAAAGAAAATGGAAAACCTTTTGTACCAGGAATCACAATGTTACCTGGGAGCCCCTTTTAAACATTGCTCATGGCACATGGATAATCTATGTTCTCGCCACCCTCTCCATAATGAAGCGATGGGGAATGGTGGCACAGAGGGAAATTTCAGGTGTCGTTCCCCTTAAGGGTCCTCATGTTTCCTTACTCAAATCCTGGCAACAAGTTTTTTTTTTTTTGGCATTTTGGGCGAGAAGGGATTGGTTGGGAAGAATGCAAACAAATAGGGTTTGGCCCAATTTAAAATCTCTCCAAAGTGTACATAGTTCCGGCCATCTTTTGTCATGATACACGTGACGCCTATTCTGTAACTTACCAAGAAAAAACTGATTTCTTTAAAGAGAGTTCTATCTCTCCTGCTTTGCAAAAATCGCTAAGGGGGCAGTAGAAGTAGAAGCCTCCTGCTCTATACATCGCCTTGAGATAAATTAGACAATTGGGGAATAAACAATGTCATACCCCAAAAAGGGCGCTCGCAACATCATTTTCCTTGTTATGTTCGTTGGGTTTTTTAGTTTGCTATATTAGAATTGGTTTTTAAATTAATATGACGGCAAAAGACCCGGTTTAATCTTTTTAAGAACTACATGTGTACCTTACCTTTAAGTTAATCATAAGGCCATGTGACGGTTTATACTGGTAAGACTCATTATTCAGTTGGCGTAGCTAAACAGACTTAAATGGCTCTGATGCCTTTTAATATTTTGGGCATGGTCCTCCCCTAAAACCACCGCAAAAACCCAATCGGCCCACAAACCAAATAATAATTTTCGCATAAAAACAACCCAAATTCCATTTTTTAAAAATACAGAGCCAAATGACTTTTCCCCATTCAGATCAGATTCCCGCTAACAGTAACAATTTCTAAACGTAGATGCCCCGTAAAAGCTAAACCCCATCTGACGGTAAAGTAAAAAAATGCTTGCCACCCAGAAGGTGGTAGAAATGCTTCGTAATATCCAACTGTAAATAGTTTGTCCACAAAAGAACTGGTTTAAATGCCTTGGCACACAGAGATGGTAAATGCTTTTGGTAATTAACCCACTGGTTAATAGTTGGCCATACTAATGGAACTGGGTTAAATGCTTGGCACCACAGAGAGTGGTAAAATGCCCTTTCCGTTATAAACCCTGGTAATTAGTTGGCACGAAAGAAACGGTTTTAAAATGCTTGCAAAACACAAGGAGTGGAAGATGCTTCGTTAATATAACGCAACGGTAAATAGTTTGTCACAAAGACTGTAAAGCTTGGCACACAGAGAGTGGTAAATGCTTTGGTATAAAAACCACTTTAAATAGTTTTGGCACATAAGACTGGGTTAATATGCCTTGGCATTACACAGAGAGTTGGTTATATAAATGCCTTTCGTTATATAACACTGGTAAATAGTTTGGCACAAGACTGGTTTAATTGCCTTGGCAACACAGAGTAGTGGTTAAAAATCGCTTTGTATATAATCCCTTAATAGTTTTGGCACAAAGACTGGTTAAACCGCTTGGGCAACACAGTAGAAGGTGGGTAAAACTGCTTTGGCAATGGCAATACTGATCAAGCTGGTGGCGTTTTTCCGTCATAATTAGTTAATTTGCTATATAAGGGAATCCCAGCAGCAATCGCATCCAGCAAATGGCCCCCTATTGTAATGCCATGATAATGCGACCTTCAACACGCTAATACATGTAATCGGAAACACATAATAAAAACACCCTATGGGCTCTTCAGAGCTAGCTATAATGTTTTGCCGTGGTTCCTGGTTTTGCAAAATCATCAATTCGGCTCTTGCTACAGCAAACCAGGTTTTCGATTGTCAGCAGTTTTTTTCCTCAACTGCCAAGAAAACATCCTGCCTTTCGCAGTATAAGGAATGGTAACAAATGTTAAAAATTTGGGACATCCCTGCAAAATTACAAAGGATTAACGGGAACATATGAAATATGCAAAACAGTGGATACATGTTATAGTGTGTGTACAGAGGGAGATGTAACCACAGATTTACTAGGGCAGGGGCGTTTTACCAATTTAAGCAGCTCTGGGCAGGGGTTTACATACTTGAGTGATTGTCATGCCTCCACTGAGGCCTCATGCTTTTAAGTGACTGTTGTCTGTTCTTTGCAGGCCCGGGAAGTAGTAAAGCCCCTGTAGTCCCAATGGCCGGGATATCTATTTTTTAAGGGTAGAACCTCCAGATTTCCGATAATAATATAAACGGTTCCACATTGACTAGCTAGAGCGTAATTAATCAACTGTTATATAAAGTTTTTCAAACAATGGTACATTATAAAGATCTATATTTATCATCGACCCCAATTTTTGTCCCCGTATCGAAAATGTGTTTTTAAAGTGTTTTTGGCCTCCCACAATCCCCCTCAGAAGCCTAAATCATTGGACGAGGGGGGGTCCCTGGACGTTTTGGATCTTGCTCCGGTGTTATCCAGCTATAAAACTCTGGTTCCAACAATTTCCCGTGATTCCACAACCCTGTTACAAATCGCTTGTCTCCTGGGATGACGATCACTACAAAAACGCGTTTCCTCTCAGTAACTAGCGTCCCAGGGCAGTGGACGTAACATCGGAATCCCCATGTTTAAGTATCATTTCAATTGAACTTTGTAACTTTATCTATAGCGTCTCTGGACGTCGAACATTCTCCATGTACATATCCATTATAAATGTCCCTTCATAATCGGGTGTTATTGTTTTTACTTGCTATGAAAAACTTCCATGGCTATGCCAATATTATTTTATTAGCCCTTCCATATTTCAGATACTCAATAAACATGATATGGGTAATCGGGGGAATAGTTCCCCCCTAAACGATTAAGTTTATCAAATTAAATTAGGGTTTTTCTTTTCAAACTAAAGTTCTTATCGTTTAAAATGGTGGCTAATGTTTGCCCAACGTGTAATCATATCTTATTTAACATTGAAAGCTTAACATTCTGATTGGTTGGGGGCAAATTAGCACCAGTTAAACGATAGAACTTTTATTGAATCTCCTGCTTGTTTTTTGTTTTAAATGTGGCTAATTTTTTTGCCCTGCAGACCTATCAGATTTGTAAATCTAACAATGTTTTGAATAAGATCTGATTGTTTTTGGGGGGGGGGCCAAAAATTAGCAACCATTTTCAACTATAATAAACGTTTTATTGAATAACCCTGTAATATACAGAGAGAGGATCAATACAGTGTCCCATTGTAAGAAAAAACACCAGTAAGTGCTATATATAAAGACATAATATACAGATACTTTCCTAAATAATAATTGCTAAACTAAAGCCTAGTTTTCATCAATACATATAAATAGTAATTCCTTATGAAAAACAGTGATAACGGGTAAATTACGGTCAAGTAATACAAAATTAATAGAAAAAGGGAAAAATTCTAAATATGTATCGTTTAATCGACAGGTAGCTAAACTTTGACACCATATAATATATTAATTTTGGGGGCGCATTTTTAATCATTCTTTATTAAATTTCTCCCCAGATAAAGACATTTTTTAATTAAATACCTCCCTAATGTTTTTTAAATAAGTTCTTTCCCCCCTTCGATATTTGAAGAATTTTGTGAACTCCAAAAAGTGCCTTAGATATAAGTGGATTATTTATTTTTCTCTTCTCTCCCTAAATCTATTTTTTTTTTTATCATTCCTCTAGTTCCCCTATCCTGCACCGTGATTGCCCGGTTCGCGGATCCGACCCGATCCCTGCGGGCGTAATTTTCCGACATTCACGAACGGCGATTCGCCGGGATTTTCCCGGATTTCCCGCTCTCCCAATTTTTTTCCCCGGACTGAACGAGGCGTTGAGGCTTTTTCGAATTTCTCGTATATTTCGAAAATGGCACGGAAAAAGCGTTAATTTTTTCAAAAATTTTTCAAAATTAAACGAGGATTTTCTCGTATTTTCGAAGTCAATTTTTCATTTTTAATGCTTTTATGGTTTTTCGTTCGCAATTTTCGAATTTTGTTTGAATTTTCTCGATCCTTCGAGGCGGAACCGTATTTTTGCGAAGTTTCGGTTACTATCTCTATCCCATCACGAACTGGAGTTTTTTTTCGAATCGTTTTTTCGATATGCTGCTGCCTTCGCACAAGGACACTATTACACCAATAATGAAACATTATTTGATTTACAGTTTTGAACATCCCTTTTCCCCATTTTAAAAATGTTTTCATATTTCCTGGTCTTTCCCAAAGTCCTTTAGTTTACATTACATATCTGCAATTTTATAAACAAATCCCCACATTTAAACATCCAATAACCCTTAATGAATGTCCACTTAGCATTCTTGACATTAACATTCCATCACTTTTTGTTACACGGTGTTGAACATGATTCATTTTTTTAAGCGAACTCCAAAAATGTGCATAAACATTTTTCTAGGGCATTGAAATGAAACCTGATAGTTTTTCTAGTTTTTATCTTTTATTCCTTCCACCATACAAGTTATCGCATCTGGTAATAGAACCGCTTTAAAAACGCAGTATGCAATTTTGGCCCATTCAGGGAAGAAAACTGGTGGGCTTTACTGGTGGCTACTCTTATTGGTTCGGTCAGGGGGACGTGTCCCCTTCAATCGAGGTTAAAATAAAAAGGACAGACGCCTGTGGTAGGAGTCGGTCCCCCCCCCCTGTTAAGGAATTTATTTTATTCTTGTCTTAAGGGAACAGGCGCATTGAGCGATTAACTTTTTGAAAGGGGTTATAGAAACGTAAGGCGCAAGGTGGCTCAGTGTTTTTAGCTACTGAGTCCTGAGTTTTCTGAATTGTCCCACCCTTGGGGACAACATCTGCCAAGGAGTTTTTTTATTTTCTCCCATGCTTTGCGTGGTTTTTTTCACCACCTCCACAAATCATAAAGACATCCGGGATCGTTGGTTAATGTGTACATAAATGATTTATATTTGTAAGCTCTTCAGGGGCAGGGCCTGATGTGAATGTTTAATACAGGAAATTGTAATGCTCTACGGAAAGAATTGTTGGTGTTTCTATATAATCCACAGTTAAATAATAATAATAAATTGTACCCCACTTACGTAATATTATGTTTTTATGTCAATTACACGTTCCTAAGTTGCCCTACCATAAAGTAATAAAGCCCTGCGGACAATGATCGGTGTTAGTTTTCATTTTTGAAATTAATTTGGGTTTGTATTTAATCTTAAGGTTGGCGGTTTTATCTATCCCCACAATGACTCAATAAAATTGCAAACATTGAAGTCCCAAGTGGTTTTTTTTTTATGGCCCATTATACTGTTGAAATACAGCACACGAGGAATCCCGTTCTACACAAGATCTTTCCTGATTAACAAAGTTGAGAAAAAGACTATCAGCGCGCTTGAAAGAATGAATAATATTACGGGACACCACAAAGACTGGTTAAATGCTTGGCACACAGAGAGTGGTAAAATGCTTCGTATATAACCACTGGTAAATAGTTGTCACAAAGACTGGTTAAATGCTTGGCACACAGAGAGTGGTAAAATGCTTACAAAGACTGGTTAAATGCTTGGCACACAGAGAGTGGTAAAATGCTTGGCATGCAGATACTGATAAACTGGTGCGTTTCCGTCAATAATTAGTTAATTTGCTATATAAGGGAATCCCAGCGCATCGCATCCAGCATGGCCCCCCTATTGTAATGCACTGATATGCGACCTTCACACGCTAATACAGGATCGGAAACACATAAGAAACACGCCAGTGGCTCAGCGTAGCTGAAATGTTGCGTGTTCTGTTTTGCACCATAAATTCAGGGCTCTGTACAGCACCAGGTATTTCGATTGGTCAGCAGTTCCCAAGCTGCACAGTATCCTGCTCTCGGCAGTATAAGAATGGAACAAAATGTTAAAATTTGGGAACATCCTGCAAAATACAGGATAACTGGAAACTATGAAATAGTGCAAACAGTGATACATGTTATAGTGTGTGTACAGAGAGATGTAACACAGATACAGGCAGGGGCGTTACCATTAAGCAGCTCTGCAGGGGGGTTACATACTTGAGTGATGTCATGCCTCCACTGAGGCTCATCTTGGTAAGTGACTGTGTCTGTCTTGGCAGTGCCGGGAAGAGTAGCCCTGTAGTCCATGGCCGGATATCTATTTAGGGTAGAACCTCCAGATTCCGATATATATAAAGACGGTTCCACATTGACTAGATATAGAGCGTATTACAACCTGTATATAAAGATTTTCACAATGGTAGATATAGATCTATATTATACATCACCACAAGTTGTCCTTTCGAAATAGTGTTTTAAAGTGTTGCTCCCACAATCCCCTCAGACTAAATCAGTGGACCGAGGTTCTGACGTTTGGGATACTTGCTCCGGGTATCAGCTATAAACTTCTGGTTCCAACAAGTTCCGTGATTCCACAAACACATGGTACAATCGCTTGTCTCCTGGGGATGACATCACTACAACGCGTTTCGCTCGTAACGAGCTTCCTCAGGCAGTGACGTACATCCGGAATCCCCATGTTAAGTATCATTCCAATTGAACGTTGTAACTTTATCAGTAGCGTCCTGGACAGTTCGAACATTCTCCATTTACATATCCATTATAAAATTCCTCCATATCTTGTTATTGGGTTTACTTGACTATGAACTCCCAATGGCTAATGCCAATATTATTTATTAGCCTCCATATTTCAGATACTCATAACATTATATGTGGGTAATCGGGGGAAAGTCCTAACGATTAAGTTATCAAATTATTAGGGTTCTTCAATAAAAGTTCTTATCGTTTAAAATGGTGCTAATTTTGCCCCAACCAATCAGATCTTATTTAACATTTGAAAGCTAACATCTGATTGGTTGGGGCAAAATTAGCACCATTTTAAACGATGAGAACTTTTATTGAATCTCCCTGCTTGTTGTTTAAAATGGTGCTAAATTTTGCCCCAACCAATCAGATGTAATCTTACAAATGTTAAATAAGATCTGATTGGTTGGGGCAAAATTAGCACCATTTTAAACTATAAGAACGTTTATTGAATAACCCTGTATATACATAGAGAGGACACAGTGTCCCATTGTAATAAAAACACCAGTAAGTGATATATATATAGACATAAATATACAGATACTTCCTAAATAATAATTATAACTATACTAGTTCATCAATACATATAAATAGTAAATTCCTTATATAAAACCAGTGAGTAAAGGGTAAATTAGGTAAGTAATAACAAAATTTATAGAAAAGGGGCCAATTCTATATGATCGTTTAATCGTACAGGAGCTAAACTTTGACACATATATATATGAATTTTTGTTCCATTTTTAATCATTCTTTATTAAATTCCCCCCCGATAAAGACATTTTTATTAATACCTCCTAATGTTAAATAAGTGCTTCCTTCGAATGAAGAATTGTGAAACTCCAAAAAGTGCTTATATATAAGTGGATAATTATATTTCTCTTCTCTCCCTAAAGTGCTATTTTTTTTTATCATTCCTCTATGTTCCCCTATCCTCACAGTGATGGCCCGGTTCGCGGATCCGAACCCGGATCTGCGGCGGATTTCCGACATTCACGAACGGCGGATATCGCGGATTTTCCGGATTTCCGCCTTCCGAATTTTTCCGAACCGCGTTTTCGAAAATTTCTCGTATATTCGAAAATGCACGGAAAAACGTATTTTCAAAAATTTTCAAAATTACGAGGATTTCTCGTATTTTCGAAGAATTTTTCATTTTAATGGGCTTTAATGGGTTCGTTCGCAGATTTTCGAATTTTTGAATTTTCTCGATCCTCGAGCGGACCGGATTTTGCGAAGTTCGGACATCTCTATCCTCACACTGAGTTTTCGAATCGTTTTTCCGATATGCTGCTTCGCACAAGGACACCTAACGCCATAAATGACATTATTTGATTTACAGTTGAACATCCTTTCCCATTTATGTTCGATATTTCCTGTTTTCATAAGTCCTTTAGTTACATTAACATATCTGCAATTTATACATCCCCCACATTTAAACACACCCCTTAATATGTCCATCTTAGCATTCTTGACATTACATTCATCCTTTTTACACGTTTGACATTGAATCAGTTTAGCGAACTCCTAAAATGTGCACAATTTTCTAGGGATAAATGAACCTGATAGTTTCTAGTTATCTTTATTCCTTCCAGCAAAGTATCCATATGGAATAGAACCGCTTTAAAACCAGTATTGCAATTTTGCCATTCAGGAAGAAAACTGGTGCTTATCTGGTGCTACTCCTATTGGTCGGGTCCAGGGACGTGTCTCAATCGAGGTTATAAAAGGACAGACCTGTGAGGAGCGGTCTGTAAGGAAATTTTTATTTTATTCTTGTCTTAAAGGGACAGGCGCATTGAGAGCCTATTACTTGTTAAAGGTTATAGAAACGTAAGGCAGCAAGGTGGCTCAGTGGTTAGCACTGAAGTCCTGAGTTCGATTCCACCCTTGGACACATCTGCAAGGAGTTTGTATGTTCTCCCCATGCTTGCGTGGGTTTCCTCCACAATCATAAAGACATACTGATAGGTTGTATGTGTACATAAAGTGATTAGATTGTAAGCTCTTCGGGGCAGGGCCTGATGTGAATGTATACATGGAATTGTAATGCGCTACGGAAGATGTTGGTGCTATATAAATCCACAGTAATAATAATAATAAAATGTAACCTCCACTTAAGTAATATTTATGTTATGCATTAACGTTCCGTAAAGTTGCTACCAATAAAGTAATAAAGCTGCGGACAATATCTGGTGTGAGTTATTGTGTGAATTATTTGTTGTATTAACTTAAGGTGCGGTTTATCTATCCCATGACTAATAAAATTGTAACATTGAGTCACCAGTGTTTATGGCCATTATACTGTGAAATAACATCACACGAGGGATCCGTGATACACAGAGATCTCCTGATTACAAGGGTGAGAGACGATCAGGCGCTGAGAATGAGATAATATTACGGGGACACCCAGTAGAGATCATGGAGATGTAGAAATGCACATTTATTGGTGCATTTTAGGGTCAATGACTTTTTCATGTGTGTAGTGGAATCAGTGATGTAACAATATCACCTGCAACCTGGGGTTTAAAGCCGATGGGAAGTACCAGGCCTGTCGTGGGGTGTGCATAATAGTAAGAAGTGTATGGATTATGTTATAGTAAGTAGTGTAAAAAGTGTGTGTAGTTAGGAGTGTGTGTATAGTAAGAAGTGTAAGGATTGTGTGTAGTTAGGAGTGTGTGTATAGTAAAAAGTGTATGGATTATGTTATAGTAAGTAGTGTAAAGAGTGTGTGTAGTTAGGAGTATGTGTATAGTAAGTAGTGTAAAGAGTGTGTGCAGTTAGGAGTATGTGTATAGTAAGAAGTGTAAAGAGTGTGTGTAGTTAGGAGTATGTGTATAGTAAGACGTGTAAAGAGTGTGTGTAGTTAGGAGTGTGTGTATAGTAAGAAGTGTAAAGTGTGTGTGTAGTTAGGAGTATGTGTATAGTAAGTAGTGTAAAGTGTGTGTGTAGTTAGGAGTATGTGTATAGTAAGAAGTGTAAAGAGTGTGTGTAGTTAGAAGTGTGTGTATAGTAAGAAGTGTAAAGAGTGTGTGTAGTTAGGAGTGTGTGTATAGTAAGTAGTGTATGGATTATGTGATAGTAAGTAGTGTAAAGAGTTGCCTAACTTCCCAAGGACTGTGACAGGCCCCCCATGCGGTTCCATCAATGAAAGTGAGACGATCGTGCCTGCGCACATTGATGAATGGGTGGATCCCCCTCGCACGCAGGTTCTCAGCTGATTGTGCGTCCACAGCAAAATTACACGTGATTGGCTACTTACAAGACCGGTGTCTTAAACAGCTGATTGCGTGATTCTTTACTGTGTTTAAACACAGATGATGGTGGGCCCCTCGGTCCCCAGGCCCTGCTGTAACAGGGAAACCCTTATCTCTATGTGCAGTCACATTTCCAAGGAAAGGTCAATAACAAACATCCGTTAAAATTCCATTTTAAAAGGAAAAAATATAGGAAAATGTACCATGGGAACTGTCCCAGAGGGGGTCTCGCTATGTGCATTATTAACACACTGTACAGGGTACCTACAGCCGCAAACACAATCAGGAAAATTCACCTAAAAACACAAATGTAAAAATTGTAGTTGTGTCTTTTGCATTGTCATTAAAGGGGAACTGTTTTCCTACCTTTAAAATGAGCCATCAACCACCTCTCTACGTGCTCCACAGCCCCCAAGATATAAAGAAATTACTAATCAGAAACTTAGGGGGTGGGAGGTCCTGAATCTGCGTTCACAAATACTACTTCCTCCTTTAATCTGCGGTTGGCACATGCTCAGTGCAGGAGAAAGCAGAATAAACTGGGAAGAGATCGAGTTACAGTGACTGAAGGAGGAGTGGGAGGGGCCACAGGGGGTTTCAAGGGGACTGCAAGGGGAGGGACCATGGAGAATGAAACACAGGGAAGAGGGACCGTCACATGGTTTTCAGAGCAGGAAGTGCAGGGGATCTGGCGATGCTGTTACCCCATCACACATAAAAATGTAAATATTTTCAATAATATGTAAAAAAAATAATGAAAGTAAATTGCAAAAATCCTCAGAAAAGCAATTCCTGTCAGTTAACCTTACGTAATTTTTGGACCATAGTTACCCTTAAAATATTTGCCTGTGTAACACATAATGTAACGTGACACAAAATATTCATTACCAGGTGTAAATCTATTGTGCATAGGAACATTGAGATGTTTAATTAAATAAGTGAATGGAGTCGCTGGGAGCTACAGTATGAATGGCCAATACCAAATTAATGTTTATACCTAGGGTTTACAGTATTAAGATAACACATGCAATACAATGATTGTGATTACAGGATGGGTGTGTGTACTGTCCAAAGAGAGACAATAAATCTGTTAATATCCCACAACAGAAAGAACTGAAATGAAAGTATTTTAGTTTCACTTCATCAGCGTTTTAACGATTTTACTCACTAAAAACAAACATTTTGTTACTTCCTTATATACAAAATACATTTGTATTGTATTTTGTGTGTGCATTGTATTGCATGTATTGTATATTGTGTGCATTGCATTGTATTTTGTGTGCATTATATTGTGTGTATTACATTTTTTGTGCATTACATTTTGTGTGCATTGCATTTTGTGTGCATTGTATTGTGT
>CM033476.1:4248552-4402904 GCA_019447015.1 Hymenochirus boettgeri | reverse complement strand
AGTGTGCAGATAATATGATATTGTATGGGGCCTAGGAATGTGCATTGATTATCTTTTCTATGTTTGTATAAATGTTTGACCAGATCAGTAGCACTTCCACTAAATATAGTTGTAAATTAGCCTAATTGGAGTGCTTCCACAATTCTTGTATTGTATGTAAGTGTAATGTTAATGTTAACATATAATGTAAATATACTGTAAACTTATTGTAACTGTACTGTAAATGTAATGTAAAGTTAATGTAAATGTACTGTAAGTGTAATGTAATGTTAATGTTAACATATCATAATGTAAATATACTGTAAACATATTGTAACTGTACTGTAAATGTTATATAAAGTTAATGTAAATGTACTGTAAGTGTAATGTAATGTTAATGTTTACATATAATGTAAATATACTGTAAACGTATTGTAACTGTACTGTAAATGTAATGTAAAGTTAATGTAAATGTACTGTAACTGTTCTTTAATGTTAATGTACTGTAAATGTAACATAATGTAAATATACTGTAAACTTATTGTAAATGTTATGTAAAGTTAATGTAAATGTACTGTAACTGTACTTTAATGTTAATGTTAACATATCATAATGTAAATATACTGTAAACATATTGTAACTGTACTGTAAATGTTATGTAAAGTTAATGTAAATGTACTGTAGGTGTAATGTAATGTTAATGTTTACATATAATGTAAATATACTGTAAACATATTGTAACTGTACTGTAAATGTAATGTAAAGTTAATGTAAATGTACTTTAACTGTTCTTTAATGTTAATGTACTGTAAATGTAACATAATGTAAATATACTGTAAACTTATTGTAAATGTTATGTAAAGTTAATGTAAATGTACTGTAAGTGTAATGAAAGTTAATGTAAATGTACTGTAAGTGTAATGTAATGTTAATGTTAACATATCATAATGTAAATATACTGTAAACATATTGTAACTGTACTGTAAATGTTATGTAAAGTTAATGTAAATGTACTGTAAGTGCAATGTAAACATAGAAAAGATAATCAATGCACATTCCTAGGCCCTATACAATATCATATTATCTGCACACTGGCATACTTTATAAACAAAGGGGTTTTATTATACATTACTGTGATCACATGAATGAAAAGCCTTCCAACCACGCCAAGGTAACCCCAGTCTGGAAGGTCGTAACGTCTAACCTTTTCAATTACTTTTACTTCAATTACGATTAGCAAACTTTTGCATTTCTCATTCTTACACACTGGATCCATATAACAGGCTCTCTCCCTTCCCCCTCAGCCCTTTGGCTTCCAGACTGGGGTTACCTTGGCGTGGTTGGAAGGCTTTTCATTCATGTGATCACAGTAATGTATACTAAACCCCTTTGTTTATAATGTATGCCAGTGTGCAGATAATATGATATTGTATGGGGCCCAGGAATGTGCATTGATTATCTTTTCTATATTTATATATATAGATATACTGTATATACAGATAATATAATATTGTATGGGGCCTAGGAATGTGCATTGATTATCTTTTCTATGTTTGTATAAATGTTTTGACCAGATCAGTAGCACTTCCGTTAAATGTAGTTGTAAATTAGCCTAATTGGAGTGCTTCCACAATTCTTGTATTGTATGTATTTATTGGGAGGCTTGGTCAAGCCTCCATGTGGTAATAGCACCCCCAACACGCCCCTTTAATGGGAGGTTCTCTGCCTTTAATATAAAGCACTGGGTGGCCTCTTCCCTCATTTTTAAAAAGCCAAAGGGCTGGGGGGAAGGGGGGGAGCCTGTTATATGGAACCAGTGTGTAAGAATGAGAAATGCAAAAGTTTGCTAATCGTAATTGAAGTAAAAGAAATTGAAAAGGTTAGAAGTTAGGACCTTCCAGACTGGGGTTACCTTGACGTGGTTGGAAGGCTTTTCATTCATGTGATCACAGTAATGTATAATAAAACCCCTTTGTTTATAATGTATGCTAGTGTGCAGATAATATGATATTGTATGGGGCCACGACTAACCATTACATTATCCATGACAATTTAGATAGACCAAGTCTCATCATATAGTAACAGACCTAACCATTACTTATCATGGACACTGTAGGAGACAAGGGTCTCATCATTAATAACGGACTAACCATTACATTATCATGGACACTGAGGTTAGAACCAGTCCCATCATTCAATAAACAGGCCTAACTCAACATTATCAGGGACACTGTAGGTAGGACCAAGTCTTCATCATTCAAGTAACAGGGACCAACCATTACATTTTACTTCATGGACACTGTAGGTAGACAAGCATCATTCATAACAGGACTCCACTTACATATCCAATGGAAACTGTAGGATAGACAAGTATCATATTCAATAAACAGGGCTAACCCCTAATGTAATATAATTGTACTGTAATGTTAATGTACCGGTTTTGATTATTTTTAATTAAAGTGTTATATTAATGTAAACGTAATGTAATCTAAATATACTGTAAACGTATTGTAACTGTACTGTAATGTAATGTAAAGTTAAGTAAATGTACTGTAAGTGTAATGTAATGTTAATGTTAACATATCATAATGTAAATATACTGTAAACATATTGTAACTGTACTGTAAATGTTATATAAAGTTAATGTAAATATGTAAGTGTAAGTTGTAATGTTAATGTTTACATATAATGTAAATATACTGTAAACGTATTGTAACTGTACTGTAAATGTAATGTAAGTTAAGTAAATAGTACTGTAACTGTTCTTTAATGTTAATGTACTGTAAATGTAATATAATGTAAATATACTGTAAACTTATTGTAAATGTTATGTAAAGTTAATGTAAAGTACTGTAACTGTACTTTAATGTTAATGTTAACATATCATAATTAATATACTGTAAAATATTGTAACTGTACTGTAAATGTTATGTAAAGTTAATGTAAATGTACTGTAGGTGTAATGTAATGTTAATGTTTACATATAATGAAAATACTGTAAACATATTGTAACTGTACTGTAAATGTAATGTAAAGTTAATGTAAATGTACTTTAACTGTTCTTTAATGTTAATGTACTGTAAATGTAACATAATGTAAATATACTGTAAACTTATTGTAAATGTTATGTAAAGTTAATGTAAATGTACGTAAGTGTAATGAAAGTTAATGTAAATGTACTGTAAGTGTAATGTAATGGTAATGTTAACACATCATAATGTGAAATATACTGTAAACATATTGTAACTGTACTGTAAATGTTATGTAAAGTTAATGTAAATGTACGTAAGTGCAATGTAAACATAGAAAAGATAATCAATGCACATTCCTAGGCCCATATACAATATCATATTATCTGCACACTGGCATACTTTATAAACAAAGGGGTTTTATTATACATTACTGTGATCACATGAATGAAAAGCCTTCCAACCACGCCAAGGTAACCCCAGTCTGGAAGGTCGTAACGTCTAACCTTTTCAATTACTTTTACTTCAATTACGATTAGCAAACTTTGCATTTCTCATTTACACACTGGATCCATATAACAGGCTCTTCCCTTCCCCCTCAGCCCTTTGGCTCCAGACTGGGGTTACCTTGGCGTGGTTGGAAGGCTTTTCATTCATGTGATCACAGTAATGTATACTAAACCCCTTTGTATAATGTATGCCAGTGTGCAGATAATATGATATGTATGGGGCCAGGAATGTGCATTGATTATCTTTTCTATATTTATATATATAGATATACTGTATATACAGATAATATAATATTGTATGGGGCCTAGGAATGTGCATTGATTATCTTTTCTATGTTTGTATAAATGTTTTGACCAGATCAGTAGCACTTCCGTAAATGTAGTTGTAAAATTAGCCTAATTGGAGTGCTTCCACCAATTCTGTATTGTATGTATTTATTGGGAGGCTTGGTCAAGCCTCCATGTGGTAATAGCACCCCCAACACGCCCCTTTAATGGGAGGTTCTCTGCTTTAAATAAAGCATGGGTGGCCTTCCTCATTTTAAAAAGCCAAAGGGCTGGGGGGGGAAGGGGGGGAGCCTGTATATGGAAACAGTGTGTAAGAATGAGAAATGCAAAAGTTTGCTAATCGTAATTGATAGTAAAAGAAAATTGAAAGGTTAGAAGTTAGGACCTTCCAGACTGGGGTTACCTTGACGTGGTTGGAAGGGTTTCATTCATGTGATCAAGTAAGTATACTAAACCCCTTTGTTATTAAGATATGCTTAGTGGCAGAGATATGATTAATTGTATGGGGACAGGAATGTGCATTGGATATCTTTTCTTATGTTTATAAGGTCTGCCAGTGTGCCGATAATGATATGTTGGGGCCAGGCATGTGCATTGATTATCGTTTCTCTGTTTATAATGTTAGCCAGTTTTGCAGATAATAGATATTGTATGGGGCCCAGGAATGTGCATTGTTTTATCTTTTATATGTTTATAATGTATAGCCCAGTGTGCAGATATAGTATTGTATGGGGCACCTAGGATGTGCATTGATTACTTTTCTATGTTTGTATAAAAGTTTGATGAGATCAGTAAGCACTTCCACTAAATATAGTTGCAAATGAGCCTAATTTGAGTGCTCCACATTCTGTAGTTTATGTAAAGTGGCATAATGTTAATGTTAACATATATGTAAATATACTTGTAAACTTATTGTAACTGTACTGAAATCGTAATGTAAAGTTAATGTTAAATGTACTGTAACTGTCTTTAATGTTAATGTACTGTAAAGTGTAACATAATGGAAATATACTGAAACTTTAGAAATGTTATTTGTAAAGTTAAATGTAAATGTTACTATAAGTGTAATGTAATGTTAATGTTAACATATAATGTACATATACTGTAAAACATATTGTATAAAAATGTACTGTAAATGTAACGTAAAGTTAATGTTCAGGTCTGTAATGTAAACCTCAATTGCATTCTAATTAGACGGAAATGTGAATCTAGTTTGCTTTCTAATCTTTTCATTTATTTAATCAGAACATTTTTAGATTTTGTCAGGAAATCCATGAAAAAAAGTAACAAAGTAAAACTTTTTTCTTGTTGTTGTTATCCCATTATATCCAGGATTATAACCTGTTCTTATACAAACCTAATCCCAAATGTTTCAAGAAAAAGTATCCACCTGGATTAGAATTATAATAAGGATTGTAACATGGTAGAAGCGTTTTGCTGGGGACCTCCTCAATAGTGTGGATTGAATTTGGCCCTAAAAATGGTGAGAGTTCGAAATGTCACAAATTAAGTGAAGGGCCCCAACTGGTTTATTCTGTTGATATTTGGTTTTTATCAGTCACTTGGCAGATCGATAGGGCTTAATTATTGACCCTATGGGAGGCTAGGTCCAGCCACAAACGTCTTATAATAATGAGGGAAATAAGTAATTAACCAACATGGCAATTTCTTTTGATACATTTTTATGCAAAATTAGTCAAAATGAAGGGGTCAACGTTTAAGTAATGTTTCAGAAAAATGTGTGGTTTTCAATACACAGTACAATTCATCCTTGAAAAATACCGGACATATCACTTAAATAGAAAGGACCAACGATTACATTATCCATGACACGTTAGGTAGACAAGTCCTATCTATTAATAAAGTCCGCCTAAACCATTACATTATCCATGACCGAGAGCAAGAATACAGGACACAATTCTTTGGGCTAGTAACAATCCACAGTAATAACAGGACCACACCATTACATTATCCATGGTACACTTAGGAGAACAAGGGCACATCATCAATAACAGGACTAACCATTAAATTATACCATGGACACTGAGGTTAGAACCAAGTCATAATTCAATAAACAGGACTAACCATTGCATTATCCATGGGACACTGTGGTAGACAGTCTTCATCATTCACCAAACAGGACTAACCATTACATTACCTATGGACAACTGTAGGTAGACAAGTTAACCTTAATAACAGGACTCCATTACATTATCCATGGACACTGTAGGATATGACAAAGGTCTCAATTACATTATCCATGGACACTGTAGGTAGACCAAGTCTCATCATTCAGTAACAGGACTAACCATTACATTATTCATGGACACTGTAGGTAGACCAAGTCTCATCATTCAGTAACAGGACTAACCATTACATTATTCATGGACACTGTAGGCAGACCAAGTCTCATCATTCAGTAACAGGACTAACCATTACATTATCCATGGACACTGTAGGTAGACCAAGTCTCATCATTCAATAACAGGACTAACCATTACATTATCCATGGACACTGTAGGTAGACCAAGTCCCATCATTCAATAACAGGACTAACCATTTCATTATCCATGGACACTGTAGGTAGACCAAGTCACATCATTTAATAACAGGACTAACCATTACATTATCCATGGACACTGTAGGTAGACCAAGTCTCATCATTCAATAACAGTACTAACCATTACATTATCCATGGACACTGTAGGTAGACCAAGTCTCATCATTCAATAACAGGGCTAACCATTACATTATCCATGGACACTGTAGGTAGACCAAGTCCCATCATTCAATAACAGGACTAACCATTTCTTTATCCATGGACACTGAAGGTAGACCAAGTCTCATCATTCAATAACAGGGCTAACCATTACATTATTGATGGACACTGTAGGTAGACCAAGTCTCATCATTCAATAACAGTACTAACCATTACATTATCCATGGGAACTTTAGGTAGACCAAGTCTCATCATTCAATAACAGTACTAACCATTACATTATTCATGGGAACTTTAGGTAGACCAAGTCTCATCATTCAATAACAGGGCTAACCATTACATTATCCATAGACACTGTAGGTAGACCAAGTCCCATCATTCAGTAACAGGACTAACCATTTCATTATCCATGGACACTGTAGGTAGACCAAGTCTCATCATTCAATAACAGGACTAACCACTACATTATCCATGGACACTGTAGGTAGACCAAGCTCATCATTCAATAACAGGACTAACCATTACATTATTCATGGACACTGTAGGTAGACCAAGTCTCATCATTCAATAACAGGACTAACCATTACATTATCCATGGACACTGTAGGTAGACCAAGTCTCATCATTCAATAACAGAACCAACCATTACATTATCCATGGACACTGTAGGTAGACCAAGTCCCACATTCAATAACAGGACTAACCATTTACTTATGCATGGACACTGGAGGTAGACCAAGTCTCATCATTCAATAACAGGGTAACCTACATTATCATGGACACTGTAGGTAGACCAAGTCCATCATTCAATAACAGGACTAACACCATTTCTTTATCCATGGACACTGAAGGTAGACCAAGTCATCATCATTCAATAACAGGGCTAACCATAATATTGATGGAACTGTAGGTAGACCAAGTCTCATCATTCAATAACAGTACTAACCATTACATTATCCATGGGAACTTTAGGTGACCAATTCATTCATTCAATAACAGTAAACCATACATTATTCATGGGAACTTAGGTATAGACCAAGTTCATCATCATTAAATAACAGGGCTAACCATTACATTATCATAGACACTGTAGGTAGACACCAAGTCCCATCATTCAGTAACAGGACTAACATTTCATTATCCAGTGACCATGTAGGTAGAACAAGTCTCATCATTAATAACAGGACTAACCACTACATTATCCAGTGGACACTGTAGGTAGACCAAGCTCATACAATAACAGGACTAACCATTACATATTCATGGACACTGTAGGTAGACCAAGTCTCATCTTCAATAACAGGACAACCATTACATTTCCATGGGACACTGTAGGTAGACCAAGTCTCTCATTCAATAACAGAACCAACCATTACATTATCCATGGACAACTGTAGGTAGACCAAGGTCTCATCATTCAGTAACCGGACTAACCATTACATTATTCCATGGACACGTAGGAGACCAAGTCCCATCATTCAATAACAGGACTAACCATTCTTTATCCATGGACACTGAGGTAGACCAAGTCTCATCATTCAATAACAGGGCTAACCATTACATTATATGGACACTGTAGGTAGACCAAGTCTCATCATTCAATAACAGACTAACCATTACATTATCCATGGAACGTAGGTAGACCAAGTCTCATCATTCAATAACAGACTCCCATTACATTATCATGGAACTTTAGGTAGACCAAGTCTCATCATTCAATAACAGGACTAACCATTACATTATCCATGACACTGTAGGTAGACCAAGTCCCATCATTCATAACAGGACTAACCATTCATATCCATGGACACTGTAGGTAGACCAAGTCTCATCATTCAATAACAGACTAACCATTACATTATCCATGGACACTGTAGGTAGACCAAGCTCATCATTCAATAACAGGACTAACCATTACATTATTCATGGACACTGTAGGTAGACCAAGTCTCATCATTCAATAACAGGACTAACCATTACATTATCCATGGACACTGTAGGTAGACCAAGTCTCATCATTCAATAACAGAACCAACCATTACATTATCCATGGACACTGTAGGTAGACCAAGTCTCATCATTCAGTAACAGGACTAACCATTACATTATTCATGGACACTGTAGGTAGACCAAGTCTCATCATTCAGTAACAGGACTAACCATTCATTATTCATGGACACTGTAGGAGACCAAGTCTCATCATTCATAACAGACTAACCATTACATTATCCATGGACACTGTAGGTAGACCAAGTCTCATCATTTAATAACAGGACTAACCATTACATTATCTATGGACACTGTAGGTAGACCAAGTCCCATAATTCAATAACAGGACTAACCATTACATTATCCATGGACACTGTAGGTAGACCAAGTCACATCATTCAATAACAGGACTAACCATTACATTATCCATGGACACTGTAGGTAGACCAAGTCTCATCATTCAATAACAGGACTAACCATTACATTATCCATGGACACTGTAGGTAGACCAAGTCACATCATTCAATAACAGGACCAACCATTACATTATCCATGGACACTGTAGGTAGAACAAGTCTCATCATTTAATAACAGGACTAACCATTACATTATCCATGGACACTGTAGGTAGACCAAGTCTCATCATTTAATAACAGGGCTAACCATTACATTATCTATGGAAACTGTAGGTAGACCAAGTCTCATCATTCAATAACAGGACTAACCATTACATTATCCATGGACACTGTAGGTAGAACAAGTCTCATCATTCAATAACAGGACTAACCATTACATTATCCATGGACACTGTAGGTAGAACAAGTCTCATCATTTAATAACAGGACTAACCATTACATTATCCATGGACACTGTAGGTAGACCAAGCCTCATCATTCAATAACAGGACTAACCATTACATTATCCATGGGAACTTTAGGTAGACCAAGTCTCATCATTCAATAACAGGACTAACCATTACATTATCCATGGGAACTTTAGGTAGACCAAGTCTCATCATTCAGTAACAGGACTAACCATTACATTATCCATGGACACTGTAGGTAGACCAAGTCTCATCATTCAATAACAGGACTAACCATTACATTATCCATGGACACTGTAGGTAGACCAAGTCCCATCATTCAATAACAGGACTAACCATTACATTATCCATGGACACTGTAGGTAGACCAAGTCTCATCATTCAGTAACAGGACTAACCATTACATTATTCATGGACACTGTAGGTAGACAAAGTCCCATCATTCAATAACAGGACTAACCATTACATTATCCATGGACACTGTAGGTAGACCAAGTCTCATCATTCAATAACAGGGCTAACCATTACATTATCCATGGACACTGTAGGTAGACAAAGTCCCATAATTCAATAACAGGACTAACCATTACATTATACATGGACACTGTAGGTAGACCAAGTCTCATCATTCAATAACAGGACTAACCATTTCATTATCCATGGACACTGTAGGTAGACCAAGTCTCATCATTCAATAACAAGACTAACCATTACATTATCCATGGACACTGTAGGTAGACCAAGCCTCATCATTCAATAACAGGACTAACCATTACATTATTCATGGAGACTGTAGGTAGACAAAGTCCCATCATTCAATAACAGGACTAACAATTACATTATCCATGGACACTGTAGGTAGACCAAGTCACATCATTCAATAACAGGACTAACCATTGCATTATCCATGGACACTGTAGGTAGACCAAGTCTCATCATTCAACAACAGGACTAACCATTACATTATCCATGGACACTGTAGGTAGACCAAGTCTCATCATTCAGTAACAGGACTAACCATTACATTATCCATGGACACTGTAGGTAGACCAAGTCTCATCTTTCAATAACAGGACCAACCATTACATTATCCATGGACACTGTAGGTAGAACATTACAGGAGTTTAGAATCCCAAGAAGCAGGCTAAATGTTGTACAGACTTTCAGGGAGATTCAATAAAAGTTCTTATCGTTAAAAATGGTGCTAATTTTGCCCCAACCAATCAGATCTAAGCTTTCAAATGTTAAATAAGATCTGATTGGTTGGGGCAAAATTAGCACAATTTTTAACAATTTTTTTCCTTATTTGTTTATGTGAAACACCAACTTGGCAGCCTTAAGCCTAAAGAAACCATTTTATTTGCAAATAATTATTAGTCACGGTGAAACCATAAAATGCATTTACAGTATTAGCCAATTACACTGAACTTATCTTTTAGACTATCTTATTTTCCATAAAGGTGACATTGCGTAACTTAATTACCCTCCATTCTCATTTGTTATTCATCCAATATCTAGTTCAATGAGCAACTAAACATTTGCAGGTCTGTGCCAAGGAATGACCAATCAGTAGGTTGTAAAACAATCTTAATTCAATCTCTTGAATTGTGCAAATTGGTTCCATTGGAATCTGTCAATAATGCGTGACCACACTATAATACCTCACCCAATAAACCTTTACTCTGTATGGGGATCAACCAACTACATTGGCTCCCTGTGTGAATTTGTAATTTATTTATAAATCAACCATCTGAGGAAAGGGGCACTTGGGGCAGCACGGTAGCTCAGTGGTTAGCACGGTGGCTCAGTGGTTAGCACGGTGGCTCAGTGGTTAGTACGGTGGCTCAGTGGTTAGCACTGATTGCTTGCAGCGCTGAAGTCCTAAGTTCAATTCCACCCTTGGACATGTCTGTAAGGAGTTTGTACGTTCTCCCCGTGCTTGCGTGGGTTTCCTCCGGGCACTCCGGTTTCCCCCACAATCATAAAGACATACTGATAGGTTGTATATGTGCATAAAGTGATTAGATTGTAAGCTCTTTGGGGCAGGGCCTGATGTGAATTGAATAAATTATTGTAAACGCGCTGCGGAATATGTAGCGCTATATGAGAAATAAAATACATACATACATACAAATATAGGGATATGCTGCTCAAACCTTTATTCAAAAATACTTTCAGGTGCGGTGCAATGGAGGACCGGCAATTTATACATTACACAAAAGACTCTAGCACTCAACTACGCATACAATTATATATGAATAGGGTAAAGGAATGAGACGTGTGCAAGCAATGAAGGGTAATCACCTCCACCGAAGTTCAAATGGATACCTTTAGTTACATTGTTTGCCATAGATACATACACTTTCCCCTGAAACGTTGTGTTTTGATGGTTGGTTTATAAATAAATCACAAATTCAGTCTGGAGTGCGACTTCATATATTGTTTTCACTGGGACCTTCATTTCCCTTGGAAGTGGGAAATTTCCTTTGAAGTCAGCACCCAAGTTGGCTGTGTGCATCAGTTCTATTTGACTATATATACTTTAAGTAGTTTGTTGGCCCTCTTGTGTCATTTTTGCCCCTGTACACTTTGCTCTGTGCACCTTTAGATGTTTCTACCAATGTGTCTACCCTAGACTATGACTAGACTATGACTAGACTATGACTAGACTATGAATAGACTATGACTAGACTATGACTAGACTATGACTAGTTTGCAGTAGGAAGTAGCTTTTTCTATTTCTATGGGTAACTTCATTCATTTGTTTTCTCCTTCTTTTTTACTGGGTCACATTTATCATTTTTACAGAGCCAGATATGTTAAACTGGTAGGTGTTTGTTAACTTGCCAAACTTTATCCTTTTTATACCTGGTCCTTCATTGTACCAACTTCCAAATGAACTCAGGGTATAAAGAGAACATACAGGGAGATTCAATAAAAGTTCTTATCATTAAAAATGGTGCTAATATTTCCCCAACCAATCAGATCTTATTTAATATTTGAAAGATAACATCTGATTGGTTGGGGCAAAATTAGCACCATTTTTAACGATAAGAACTTTTATTGACTGACTTTTATTGACTTACCCTGTAAGTTCCATAATATTGACTGAGACCATGTGTGCAATGCTTGGCAGATGGCTGCTTTCTTTTTCAACCTTTTCCAATAGAAGAAAACACTAGCAGGGAGATACAATATCCCGTGCTAAGTGGAAAAATAAGTGCAAAACCAATGCTAACCAATGTAATATTGGGTTATTTCATATTGTCAGATATAGGGGAGTGTATTAGATTTCAGCAGTTGTTGTTTGTGATACAATACAAAAATAGTGTGGCGGAAACCCAACCATTGCCCAACGATGTAGACCTTTGGACAGAGAACATACTGGGACAGTGAACCGGGCAAGATCAAAGACAGTTCTGGGTGGCGTACGTGTAGGGTTGAATTTCCAGGTTTAGTTATATAGGACAATTAACTGTAAAAGGAGTATAATGTAATATTTTTTATATCTCACTGTGCTAAAAGTCAAGTTGTCATATACAGGTCTGTGTCTACCAAGATACATCATGCAAGGACCATGGTCTGCAGGGAGAGAGGAGATGGTTACTGTTGTCCCACAAATAAGGGGTTAACACAGTAAAACCCCCTGGAGACACTGTGATGATATGGAACAGACACTCACTGGGGTGTAATGAAGAAATTTGATGCTTCTGCTCTGTCGTAATCTACATAAGGCCAAATGCAAATAAATATTTTAATTTTGTTACAAAATAGTTTCCAACATTTGTCTGAACAAGACCCGAAGCGCCGTGTGCAAAATATCATACGTGTGCAAACATTAGCATTCAGGGGGCTTTGTCAAGCCTGCAGATTCTCAGGACCTCCCACTTCCTCCCTGGGCCAATAGACTGCCTCACATACAGGGTGTTACGTCCAGCACAAAGGATGTAAACCCTGCACTACAGCCCCTTCCATGGCCAAAAAACATTTTGTTTCGCAACAACAAGGGGAGAGATTTGGATTTCATTTAGAATTTTCCATCTTTATTTTCCCACCCATTGTATAGGGTAAAATAGGGTGGATATCTGCTAATCCGAGGCAGCAAGGACCACGCCTTCCATTCTTCGATCTCATCAATCTGATCTTGGGCTGGTCAACAGAATTTGTCCGTCTCTCTTTGTGTCCAATATGAAGATAATCCGATCATTTTCTATCTAGGCCATTCCTCAAGGTAATGTTTGTTTCCAGTATGCCTTTATGTAAAATATCTTTATAATACACTGCTCTTAGTGATGACTGGCTGGGATTATAAACCGCGGTTGTTCTATAATATTTATATGTTGATACTGTTTCCAACTGGGGTTCATCATATCTACGTTGGATTTTTTGGTCATAGAGGGTTTAAGTTAAGATGCTTGGGATAAAGAACCTGCCATAACTCCCTGCCCTAATATATGAGATTGAATAAGCATTTGGCTAAATTCTTATTTAAGGGCCTTACTGTGAATTGTACGCCCTTATATTAATAACTTTCATCTGTATTCTATTCACATGTACATTGTTTAAATCTATCTGGATGTATTGTATGTGGCTTATACAGATAAATATAATATACATCAAATACAATCTAGAAATAAATCTAATCTAAAATAAATATAATATAGATATAAATATAATATAAAAAAAAATAATATAGCTAAAATAGAAAATAGAAATAAATATAATCTAAAATAAATATAATATAGATATAACTATAAAATAAAATAAATATAATAAAGATATAAATATAATACAAAATAAATGTAATCTAAAATACATTTAATATAGCAAACACTGTTATGTTATATGGGGCTTTAAATGGAAGGCAGAACGAGTTTGAATGCAAAAACATTTCAACTCTTTCTAACCTAAACCAATTTGTTAATATATTACACATACTACATCAATATACAATGTATTTATATGCAGAATATATATATTAATACATAACATGTGCTATATTATTATACAATGTATTTTTATATATATATATATATATATATATATTTTAAATATAACACATACTACATTAATATACAATACAGTATATATATATATTAATACATAACATATGCTATATTATTATACAATGTATTTATAGATATATATTAAATATTACACATACTACATCAATATACAATGTATTTATATACAGTATATATATATATATATATATATATATATATATATATATATATATATATATATTAATACATAACCTATACTATATTATTATACAATGTATTTATATATATATATTAAATATAACATACTACATTAATATACAATGTATTTATATACAGTATATATATATATATATATTAATACATAACATATACTATATTATAATACAATGTATTTATAGATATATATTAAATATTACACATACTACATTAATATGCAATGTATTTATATACAGTACATATATATATTAATACATAACATATGCTATATTATAATACAATGTATTTATAGATATATATTAAATATAACACATACTACATTAATATGCAATGTATTTATATACAGTATATATATATATATTAATACATAACATATACTATATTATAATACAATGTATTTATAGATATATATTAAATATTACACATACTACATTAATATGCAATGTATTTATATGCAGTATATATATTAATACATAACATATGCTATATTATAATACAATGTTATTATATATAAATTAAATATAACACATACTACATTAATATACAATGTATTTATAAGCAGTATATATATATATATTAATACATAACATATGCTAAATTATTATACAATGTATTTATATATATATTAAATATAACACATACTACATTAATATACAATGTATTTATATGCAGTATATATATTAATATATAACATATACTATATTATTATACAATGTATTTATATATATATTAAATATAACACATACTACATTAATATACAATGTATTTATATGCAGTATATATATTAATACATAACATATGCTATATTATAATACAATGTTATTATATATAAATTAAATATAACACATACTACATTAATATGCAATGTATTTATATACAGTATTTATATTAATATATAACACATACTGTATTAATAAGTTATAGCTTTCACTATCCCAATGGAACAGGATTATATCATTCAGAATATTACAGGAAACATGCATCTCTTTATTACTAAGTATTTTTATTAAATTGGATCAGGAATAATTGAAAATGGCAGAATGACAATTTTTTAAATTTCTCCTTTGAAATGGATATGTGTAATGAGACTGTTATAGGAGATTAATATGTTTATCAAGGAAAATCACCAAATGGACAATATTTGGAAGGAAAGGAAACTATCTACTGTACATATTTATTATGATAAAACAGATGTAAATCCTACGTAGGATTCATTCTTAAAGGCACCCAATTGTAAATCCCATAATGACTTGATTCTATCTGGCAATTCCTCCCCTGTGCAAAGCTCAAAAAAGACACAGATAGAGACTCAGATTATATTTAATATATACACACAATCAGGGATATTCAATAAAAGTTCTTATCATTTAAAATGGTGCTAATTTCGCCCCAACCAATCAGATCTTATTTAACATTTGAAAGCTAACATCTGATTGGTTGGGGCAAAATTAGCACCATTTTGAATGATAAGAACTTTTATTGAATAACCCTGATAGAGCCTTGATGACTGGCTAGTAGGTGACAGTGGACAAGACAGATTGTCAGGACACATTCTACCAAAGGTACAAATCAGGGACGTCCATAACAGGTGTGAGTCAGCAGATCTGTTTCCTGGTTGGGGGATGTTCTACCTGATAATGTTGTGTTGGCTGAATCTCTGAACACATTAAAAGGAGGTTTAGATGTCTTCATGTACAGAATATCCAGGGTTACAGCTGGTGACTGTATCATGTGTGGGCATGTGTGATTGGTGGTGTTCTTGTTGAGTACTGGAGGCACAACAACCAATTAGGCGGAGGAAACAACTTATTGCTGATGGACTGTTTCTTTTTTTCAACCCCTATTAGTTATGAAACACATACAGCTCTGCAGTAATCCATCCCTGATCATCTCCAGATCAAAGAGAAAACCACCCAACTGTAGCCTTGACTATCCATGGCCCAAACTTTTCATACAGCAAAAGTCATGGTTCCTTGTATCTGGTTAGATTGATGTCTATGCAAAGTTCTTCTAGAAATGAGTTGACTGATCACTGTACTATTTCACGTACAATTACCTAGATAATAACGATTTGTTGGAGCTTCTAAATCTCTTGAACCCATGAGAATTTCCATATCCATATTTCATTGGTTTCTATGTCTAATTAGAATGATGGTGCTGTTGTAATGCAGTCGATATTCTAAGCTTCTGATACAAAACCTCTAGCCCTGCACATTATGTTGTGAGTAAATTCTAGGATCCACTCCAGAAGGTTAATTCATTTATGTGACTGGTTTTATTTTGCTTCTAGGACGGGTTGTTCAGTTCTTTTGCAGTCAACCTGTAAACACTTAGAGGTAGAGATGATGTAGGGGGAAATACTTCCAGCAAAAAGGCAACCAGAGGATTTCCAGGGCCCAAGATTCTCATATGAAGGGGAATCTGAAAACAGAAGAAATTCTGTGTCCAAACTATCAAGGAAGAAAAAGAATCTGAGAATAAATTGTAGGATCCCTTTAATTACTTAATAATCTGGGTTATTCTTCCACTTAAAGTGACATGTAGGTACCAGAGGACTTAGCTCAGTCTTTTTATATTCAATTGCTAAGCCATCATTACCACCCAGTACCACGGATGACTACACTGATCCAGTAGAGTATTGCATGTAGAACATAGAGGAACCTTTACCTATATCAGGATGGATATGAAACTCTCAGGCCCTCCATTATCCAAAACACCATGGAATTTGGTGAAAGCCTTGAGCCGGCTGGTTGAACATTGGTCCCTTTCTACCCATACCATTGCATCCTGGATCATGAACTATTAGACCACCCACCCCCAATACAACCTGCCCTAATTGTAAGAGCCTTACAATTAGTTTAAAGTTGTAGTGTAACCCCAGTTGTGTTTAGAGCACCAAAAAAAGGTGTTTGCCTATTTATGTGCTGGTTTTGTGTATCTTTCACTTCTTCCCTGGAATAAAATTGTGAACTTTTCCTTTAAAAAAAAAAAAATTGAATGTAGGCAGTATAAACCCAGGTTAGAGGCGTGGAGGTTCTACACCACCTGTTCCAACATAGCCAATCACTGCCAAGTTTAATGATCTTCTCATGACGTGTTTGTCTTCTGTACTTGATAATCCAGAGAGTTTTGCCTTTTCCTGGTTGAATTATTTTATCAACCCCATTACCAGTGGGTAAAAAGGTGCTGGATTGTGACCAAAGAGGTTTTTCTCCAGCTGGGATCCCCTTTTTAAGGTAAGGATTCTTATACCTCTTCCTCTAAACCATCTTGCCTTGTTTTGTTCCAGTCCAGTGCTTTGGGGGTCAAAATTACACATGGTGCCTTGTCACATTCAACAGTTCCTGCTAAATCCCAAAACAGCCTCCTTTGCCTCCCTTTCCATCAAAGTTATAAACTTCCTTGTTCTTCACTTCCAGTGTTTTCAGCCATTTATAGTCAGGCTATGAACTCAAGTCATCTCCCAGAGGAAGGAGTGGGCTTTGTATCAAGACACTAAACCCCCAACTCACTTTTCACAAATAGAACAGATCTGGGTAAATCATTCCACTATCTGGGAGTCAGCAGCTAGGTAACTCCCAATGTTCCTTGATTGGCCCCATACATGTCTCCTTATCCACTGAGCCTTACAGACTTATAGACCTGTACATTTTGTATCACTTGCTTTTCTAAGTAATTCCTAACCAATGATACATTTCTAAAATATTTTACTGCAGCAAGAACTGCAGCTACTTTCTCTTTCCTCTTCCCATCCCCCAGGGAGATACAAAGTAGCTAATTGGACAGCTGTTCTATCTCACTGAGTATGTCTGAGCCAGTGACTTGGGAAGAAGGGGGGGTTATACGTGAATGTGGCAAACCACTGATAATTTCATTTCAATTATAATACATTTTTAATAAATTCAAATGAGAAGGTTTCTGTTTTCTAGATTTAAAGGGTTTTGTACCATGTTACCTCGTCAAAGAGTTAATACTTTTAATAAAAAAAACTAACAAAAATAGGAATGTGAAGGTATAATAACGATATCAAGTTTTAGAACATTAGGTGATGTTTACAACTCTTTAAACTCATCTCAAAAGTCACGATAACTTTTTCTGGGAAATTCACAGTGGGAAAGTGTTATTAAGGCAGGCATGCAGCCACCAAAAATAATTTAATTATGCACTTGCAGTACATTTTTGAATGCCAGCACATAGAGAGCCACTACTGAGTTGGTAGGGGTATAGTTCCTTTTTCATGTTCATAACCAATGTAATTACCAGCTGGCTCTAGCTATCTTCTCAGCTTGCCATGGCTATCATCTCAACTTGCTATGGTTATCATCTCCGCTTGCTATGGTTACCATCTCAGCTTGCTATG
Organism: Hymenochirus boettgeri; assembly: GCA_019447015.1. Lineage (NCBI taxonomy): Eukaryota > Metazoa > Chordata > Amphibia > Anura > Pipidae > Hymenochirus > Hymenochirus boettgeri. The sequence goes on along the minus strand of CM033476.1, from coordinate 4,384,046 downwards.
GTTATCATCTCAGCTTGCTATGGTTATCATCCATCTCATCTTGCTATGGGTATCATCCAGCTTGCTATGGTTTATCATCTCAGCTTGCTATGGTTATCATCTCAGCTTGCTATGGTTATCATCTCAGCTTGCTAATAGTTATCATCTCAGCTTGCTATGGTTTATCATCTCTCAGCTTTGCTAGCTATGGTTATCATCTCAGCTTGCTATGGTTTATCATCCTCAGCTTGCTATGGTTATCATCTCAGCTTTGCTATGGTTATCATCTCAGCTTGCTATGGTTATCATCTCACTTGCTATGTTATCATCTCCCAAGCCCCTTGCTATGGTTATCATCTCAGCTTGCTATAAAAGGTTTATCATCTCAGCTTGCTATGGTTATCATCTCAGCTTGCTATGGTTTCATCTCAGCTTGCTATGTTATCATCTCAGCTTGCTATGGTTATCATCTCAGCTTGTGACTATGGTTATCATCTCAGCTTGCTATGGTTATCATCTCAGCTGCTATGTTATCATCTCAGCTTGCTATGGTTATCATCTATGGTATAGCTTGCTATGGTTATCATATCAGCTTGCTATGTTATCATCTCAGCGTTGCTATGGTTATCATCTCAGCTTGCTATGGTTATCTCAGCTTGCTATGGGTTATCATCTCAGCTTGCTATGGTTATCATCATCAGCTTGCTATGGTTATCATCTCAGCTTGCTATGTTATCATCGCAGCTTGCTATGCGTTATCATCTCAGCTTGCTATGGTTATCATCTCACTTGCTATGGTGTATCATCTCAGCTTGCTATGGTTTATCATCTCAGCTTGCTATGGTTATCATCTCAGCTTGCTATGGTTATCATCTCAGCTTGCTATGGTTATCATCTCAGCTTGCTATAGTTATCATCTCAGCTTGCTATGGTTATCATCTCAGCTTGCTTTGGTTATCATCTTAGCTTGTTATGGATATCATCTCAGCTTGCTTTGGTTATCATCTTAGCTTGTTATGGTTATCATCTCAGCTTGGTATGGTTATCATCTCAGCTTGCTATGGTTATCATCTCAGCTTGCTATGGTTATCATCTCAGCTTGCTATGGTTATCATCTCAGCTTGCTATGGTTATCATCTCAGCTTGCTATGGTTATCATCTCAGCTTGCTATGGTTATCATCTCAGCTTCCTGTGGTTATCATCTCAGCTTGCTATGGTTATAATCTTAGCTTTCTATGGTTATCATCCTCAGCTTGCTATGGTTATCATCTCATGTAGTCCAAAATTAAATATCACCTTTTACATTTACATTTTTGTTATATCTCATCTCGAATGTATTACCCTGTATATTTCTTGATGAACAGTGATGTGACTTCATTGAAAAGCATCTACAGGGTTGAACACCTTAGCCCTCCGGATATTTAAAAGCTACAACTGAACACAACATATTTTTGCCACCAAGGAATGCTGGGAGTTGTAGTTTGAAACATCTAGAGGACTTTAGGTTGAACATCTCTGACCTAGTAGATGTTTTTATAATATCATCTCATGCCTGTAAGTTTATAGTGAACCTGTGTATATTTTAAAGTCAAATGTAAAAATAAACAGAAAACAATTTAACATAATTGACAATTAGTGCTTTTTATATTTTTTTTCTGAACTACAACCCCATAAGTGTATGTCACTGTAGCATGCAAGAAGTAATTAGATAAAATAAACAGGAAAAGAAGAAAAAGGGAAGTAAAAGCCAATGTGAATACTAGTTCGGTGGTAGACAGGATTATTATATAAGGTTGGGAACAGAAGCAGATTCACAGACAATATCATCCTGCAAGTGACTCGGTAAATAATAACATTTCTATAACTACTGTAAACCAAAAATTGTGATTCGTTAAAATTGTAACTTGTTGGGTGGAAGTTGGTATCCTGATTCCCTACCTACCTTTATGCAGTAATTCAGGCACTTATGCAGACCACCATGACATTTGAGGCTTTTGGGCATGGGGGAGGGGGCATGATGAAGGGGCGTGGTGAAGGGTGTGATGGCGGTGATGCACATGGGGGCAGGTTTACACTTTAGGGTTGGATGGGGTGGGGTTAGGGAGTTCCAGGGGTGTGGTGGCCAAAAAGGGGTGTGACGGGAGATTAGAGACTCTTTCTCTCTCGGTTGCGGAGTTTGAGGTGGTCTCGCGGGAGACCTCAAATACTATACTATATAATATACTATACTATACAAGTACTACATTCTACTGTACTATACTATATATACTATAGTATCCTATATACTTTACTATACTGTACTATATACTATACTATACTATACTATATACTATAATGTACTATACTATACTATATACTACATACTATACTATATAATTACTATACTATACAAGTACTACATTATACTGTACTGTACTATACTATAATATACTATCTATACTGCTCTATACTATAATATACTATATACTATACTATACTACTATACTATACTATTACACATATTATACGATACTATATAAGTACTATACTATACGTTACTATATTATAATATACTATATACTATACTAATACTATATCCATAGTATACTATTTACTATAACTGTACTATACTAATACTATATACTATACTATATAATACTATACTATCAGCACTGTGTCCTCCCCAAGTGGCACTTATAACAAACTATCCATATATCAGTATAGATACTACATCTATACTATTACTATACAATACTATACTATACTATATTCTATACTATATACTATACTCTATTCTATACTATATACTATACAATACTATACTATACTCTATACTATATACTATACTATATTCCATATTCTATACAATATACTATACAATACTATATTGTAAGTATATTCTATACATATTATAATCTATTCTATACTATAACTATACTTACTAACTATATACTATACATATTATACTATCTATATACTATACTATATTCTATACTATATACTATACTATATTCTATACTATATACTATACCATACTATACATACTATATTCTATACTATATCCTATACAATACTATACTATAACTATACTATACTAACTATTCTATACTCTACTATACTATATACTATACCATCAACTATACTATATTCTATTCTATATACTATACTATATACTATACAGTACTATACTATATTCTATACTATATACTGTACTATTTACTATACAATACTTTACTATAGTATACAGTACTATACTATATCATACTATACAATCCTATATTTTATACTATATACTATACTGTACTATCTTCTATACTATATACTATACTATACTATATGCTATACTATACAACACTATACTATACTATATTCTATCTATATATACTAACAATACTATACTATACTATATTCTATACTATATTCTATACTCTATACAATATACTATACAATACTATATTGTAAGTATATTCTATACTATATTATAATCTATTCTATACTATATACTATACTATACTACACTATAATATACAATAATATACTATACTATACTATATACTAACTATATTCTATCCTAAATATACTATATTCTATACTATATACTATACAATACTATACTATACTATATTCTATACTATATACTATACAATACTATACTATACTATATTCTATACTATACTATACTATACTTTACTATACTATATACTATACAATACTGTACTATACTATATACTATACTATATACTATACAGTACTGATACATATATCTATACTATATACTGTACTATTTACTATACAATACTTTACTATAGTATACAGTACTATACTATATCATACTATACAATACTATATTTTATACTATATACTATACTGTACTATCTTCTATACTATATACATACTATCAATCTATTCTATACTATACATACATATACTATACTATATTCTATACTATATACTATACATTACTACTAAATACTATATTCATACTATATTTATCTAGTACTATATAATACTATAACTAATTCTATTCTAATATTATATATTCTAATACTATATATTATACAATACTAATCTATATTAATTCTATACTATTACCTATATAATACTATACTATACTATATTCTATACTATATAGTATATAGTATATTCTATACTATATACTATACTATACAATTACTATACTATACTCTATACTATACTATATACTTAAATATACTATATTTTACTATAGAATCTTTACTATACTATACAGTACTATCCTATATTATACTATACTATATACTATACAATACTATACTATACTATATACTATACTGTACTATATTCTATACTATATACTATACTATATGCTATACTATAAAATACTATACTATACTATAATCTATACAATATCTATGCAATACTATACTATACTATATCTATATTACTATACTATACTAATATACTATACATCTATATCATACTATAAACATACTATACTACACTTTATCTATATACTACTATACTATACTATATCTATCACTATTCTATACTATATACTATACTTATACAATACTATACTATAGTATATTTTTATATACTTATACTATACAATTACTATACATACTTTACTAGACTATACTATAACATACCATATACCGTATTACTTGTAAATACAGCCTGAAAACTGAACCTCGACTTATACTTTGGGTCAGTCACTCACTGAATGGAGGAATCCGGCGCCACATCCACTGATGGTCCGCTCCACTGACGTCACTACTCGGCGCCAGGAAATGAGACCCGGCGCCGAGTAGTGACATCATGGATGCGACCATCAGTGAATGCGGCAGCCGGATCCTCCCATCAAGTAGTGATGTCGGGGCCCGGACTCTCCTGCACTGTGACTGCACCCACAGCACCTGAAAAAGTAAGGCTGCAAAAAAGAATACTATAAAGGTACTATAGTGGCAGGTGAGAAGATGGGTGCTGGGAAATAGGGTTTTAATTCCTGGGTGGGGGTGGAGATAAGGGAGTCATTTGGGTCAGGGACGGATAGTTGTTTTGTGGTTGTAAACATTTTTAGAGTCTGTAGTTCCACTACGATGTTTGTACAACTACAACTCCCAGCATCTAAAGCATGCCAGTAGTGTAGTTTTTCCAAACATCTGGAGTGCCAATGAATTGGGGATTCTGTTAATTTAAAGGGCAACTAAATGCCTACAATACTGAGGATGTAACCTATTGTTAAATAGACTGCCTTCTGAATTCTGTATTGTTTTGAGGCTTTAGTTGCCCTTTAAATGGACAGCAGAATTCCCATACAGTATTTCCATACATTAATAGCCAATTGGATTTGTCTATTACTGTATGGGACTACTGTATGGGAATTCTGCTGTCCCATTTAAAAGGGCAACTAAAGCCTTGAAACAATACAGAATCAGAAGGCAGTTAGTGGTCATAATTTCTATCACCTCTACCTGCTTATACTCGAGTCAACTCAGTTTTTACTCATTTTTGAGGTATAAATAGGTACCACTCGACTTATACTCGGGTCGACTTATATTCGAGTATATACGGTACTTTACTATACTATACTATATACTACTATACTATATACTATACTATACTATACAGTACTATAACTATATTATACTATACTATACTATATACTATACAATACTATACTAGTATTGTATACTATACTATGTTAGGTTTTCATACGCTTTTGGCTCTAAAGGAAAGGTGCCAACTGCTAGTTATGTAATTATCAACAGCCACACAACCCAGCCTAATCCCATTCATTGGGGGTAAATCTGGGTAAATCCGGGTTCTCCAATCAGAACCGTCCAGGATAATACAATCACATGGTGGGGTGGCTCAGCACATTCTATTTCCATTGCTATTATATCTAATTAATTATTTCCTTGCACATCCACCGTTGTGCCACGCCCCCATTGGTCTTCACATCCCCCAGTATAATTTATACTTTTTCGTGTTTATCTGCCTTCCCTTGGGCTGCAATCTGTGATTCCATTTGCTGTTTCGTATAATACTTGTGGTTGTGTATTATAATGTACTAAAGAAAGGCGGATTTATTATAGTAAAATCTTGGTTGTATTTGGAGTACTCTACTCTGGTCCCCCATACGCAGAGTACTTCTGTATCAAGGGGGGTGGGGGGCACTGTGATCCCTCAATACCCCAAAAGGACATTGACAACACCTGTCATACATTTCAAACAAACCAGGTGTCTCTAGCTGCTGTGAATCCTAAGTATAAGCATGTAAGATCTCCCAATAAAAGTCTCAATTTATCCCAATTTTTGCTGACATGCAGTTAATCAAACACAAACAATACTATTAATGAAATAATAATATGTTAATGAGCAAATCTCAATCCTGCATTCATCACATATAATTTGGGATAAATTAAAATATAATGGAATTATATATTCCAGGGTATATAGGGAAAACATCAACAATATAAAACAACAACAATAAAGTGCATGTTCACCCCCAACAACAATATCTTTCTGCAAACCAGGACCCCAAAAACCCCATTATTGCAATAATCCGTCTCGCGAGCATTACTGAAAGAAGATATTTACCGTGATGGTTCCTTATCTTCCATCTGCCCCTCTTCCTGACTTAGCCTTCAGTTATAGTCAATCAGGCTCATTTAGACCCGACTCGCTGGGCACAATTAATGGAGTTAAAGAATCGCGCTAACTGTTTCGCTACGGTTTAGCACGACTTTAATTCCATATTAGCCTCGGTATGTGCGGGTTACGCAAAAATCACCTGTGCAACCGATGCTCGCAATTCAATATTGTGTTTGCGCTAATTTAGCACAGGATTTTAACGTCACGCAGATAGCTGGCGTTAGAATCCTGCAATGGGTAATCTCTTTCCCGGGATTTACCCAGATCGCAATCGCGATATTGAATCGCGGAAGGAGCATTGACCCAGAGCAATAATAGCCACATGTGCTGATCTTCAGAAGCACATTCAGGAGGAGCCGGGCAAGTATTGCGATAACTATTATTTTGAAGGGCCCTGGTTTAGGGGATAAAATTTGTCCAGGGGTGAAATGGCCTTTTAAAAAATATTGTTTTTTGAAGAGCAAAAAAAAAAATACTGTTTGTCAAGGAAGTATCTGTTCATGTTTAGCAGGTAAGATGTTATTACAGTTATTAAAGGGCAACTAATATTCCACCTTTCCCCTATTAGTACACAGGGTGAATCTATATCACTGTCCTCATCCTGGGTTTTGTCACTAGATCCACCATACTAGTCCTTCAACTTCTGTCCTGTAGTACTGGTCCTGGTCACACTCCTCTCAACGTTCTAGAACTGGTCCTGGACTTGCTAGTTGGATGAAGCATTTCTTGTATACTGATCTGTCCCTCTGTCAAGCCCCAGTCACACTCCTCTCATGTCTGGACTGGTCCTGGACTTGCTAGTTTGGATGAAGCATTTTCTGTAGACTGAGTTTTCCCTCTGAACAAGCCCCAGACTACAGAGACAGCAGGGCCAGATCACTACTTCTAGAAGAACTTTAGAGGAATATTGGTCAAACCCAAGAGTGAGACCTAGCAATTTTGGTCTTATTCCTGGGTACTATTAGGGGAGGGGGTTGCACACACCTAACATTACAACTAGACATGCATGGTGGGGTTGGAGAGACAAACATTAGAGAGATTAAATTCGGGCTGAATACACATTTAGGGAGTTGTTTCCCCTATTCCCTAAACTATTCCGGTTATGTGTTTTCCCTCCATAGATTGCTACACATGTCTCTTGTTAATTCCCTCTCGGGCACTACATGGATCACGTTATAGATATACAGAACCATGGCCAAGTGTATCACAATATTGATCTGTACAACACTATAAATCTATCATTTTAAATTCCCAATTATATGCAGAGCTAACAAGATAAGGGTACCGTCATAGGAGATGGAGCCAAGGAGTTTAGTAGTTATTTGGTTTCCTCCCAGTGTCTTGGTACCGACCCTAGCCTGTGATATACCATATACATATCCATATAAACAATCCATCCATGCATATCCGTTGCCTCTTACGTATAACCATTCGAGATTAGAGATAAAAATCGAAAATGCATCCGAAGTCCCGAATACGAACATCTGTCCTGTTTCTGAGGGAACATCGGATTTCGGAACCGAGGGATCCCATCTCTAATAACCATCAGGATGTCTTTATGTTTTTTTGGAGAAAACCCATCAAGGCAGGGGAGTAGGGATGGCATAAGAACTCCGAACTCGAACCCGAGTTCGACCAAACTGTTCGAGTTCGAAACGGACCCCCGGACTTCTCGAACTATCTCGGACACGGACTTTCGATATTTCCCAGACTTTCGATGATTTATCGAATGTTCTCGAACGTTCGAACGTTCGAATCCGCGAGTAAAAATGTACACGTAATCTAGGCACGAACAATCGAATCTGCGAGTAAAATGTCCATGTTAACCTCGAACGTTCGAACGCGAAAGCTCGAAAGTAGCGCGTGAGAGTAAAATCAATTTAACGAAAGTCCTGGATATTGGAACATGCTCCCCAGAGACCATTTCCCAGGTCCCACAGCCATTTACTTAAAGTTACCATTAATTTTTAGTTGTATTGTGACTCGAACTTTTCGAACTATTTGCCTCCCAAGACTTTAATGGGTCCGTTTTTTTTTCGAACTTTCGAACTTTCGAACTTTTACAATAGTTCGAAAGTTCGAAACGGACCGAACTTTCAATAGTTCGACCATCTCTAACACGCGGAGCGTCGGGGAAAACAAACTCTTTCCACCTAGGGCGTGAAAGGATTTGGATATGGGAATTCCGCACTGCAGAGATTCAGTGCTGGATTCTCATCCCTTCCCTACCCAGAAACAGCCCCTGACACACACACACTGTGTTGATTAGGATGGCATAGAACTCGAACTCGACCCCGAGTTTCGGCCGAACTGTTCGAGTTCGAACGGACCCCGGACTTCTCGAACTATCTTCGGACGTGCGCGGACTTTCGATATTCCCGGACTTTGATGATTATCGAATGTTTCGAAAAAACGTTCGAACTTTCTGAATCCGCAGTAAAGTTTTACATGTATCTAGGCGCGAACATCGAATCTGCGAGTAAGTCTCCATTAAAGCCTATAGGCGACACTCGAATCTGCGAGTAAAATGTCCATGTTACCTTCCTCGAATGTTCGAACGCGAAAGCTCGAAAGTAAGCGCGCGTGAGAGTAAAATCGATGTACGAAAGTCCTGTATATTGGAACACGCTCCCCAGACCATTTCCCAGGTCCCACAGCCATTACATTAAGTTACCATTAATATTTTAGTTGTATTTGACTCGAACTTTTCGAACTATTTTGCCTCCCATAGACTTTAATGGGTCCGTTTTCGAACTTTCGAACTTTCGACTTTTACAATAGTTTCGAAAGTTCGAAACGGACCGAACTTTCAATAGTTCGACCATCCTAGTGTGATGAGCAGGGAGGGGGCCCCATTATAGTTTTGCTGGGGTGCTCAGTGTTTGTCTGATTAACTCATCATGCTATCACGTGAACACAATACTGCCATTGTTTCCCGTTCGACGATGATTTACTTTTCTCTGCAGCTTTTCAGAATGAGATCTCCCAGGAGCCACAAACCATCAATGAACTGAGGCCAATCAGGAACCATACGGTGCTCCGTAAAAGATGAAATTGATCATTAGGGAGCTATGGCTGACTAAAAGGTTGAAAGGGGAACGTTATTAAACTATGGATGTATAAAAGTCTAAGCAGATCACCGTAAACTCAAGATCTCTGGGAAATTTACCAATTTCACCCGTAACCCCCCCCACTGAATGTGGAATGGGGTTCAGAAAAGGATGAAATCGGCACAAATGCTTTGCTGAGAACTGTGGGATCATGGCATTTGGACGGCACAGGGTAATGGACACCATTTGACTTAGATTGAAATGTAATACCAGTGTCATGTGCACACTACCATTCTAATACAATACATACACTGTGCTACGATATACGCACATGACGCAGGTAATAATCCATCCAATGAAGTCACAGGTGGCCCGCTTCCCTGACTGTACCTGCCACTGGGCTTCCATTGGAAGGAAAGTGCAACTCTCAAAAGTTTGAAGCCTCCAGACAAACTACTCTGCGCTGTCATGTGTCAAAATTGGCAAATAATTGGGCCAAGTAACTGGTTTGCCAGGCCAAAAAAAGTTAGTTGTGGTAAAAAACAGTCATTTTGAATCTTTCAGCGTGACAGATCATACAATCTCCATAGAAGAGCTGAGGGTTTGTATATAGTCCCCTTAATAAAGCAGAATAAATTGATAAATACATTTTGTTTTGATATATATATATTTCTCAGCTAAATGAGAAAAAATGATTTTCATGTCTACATCATGAGAATACTGATTTTGTATTTCTACATCATGAGAAATAATGATTTGTATTTCTACTGCATCATGAATAATTAATTTGTATTTCTACATCATGAGAATAATACTAAATGATTTGTATTTCTACATCATGAGAAATAATGATTTGGTATTTTCTACATCATGAAAATAATGATTTGTACGTTCGACATCATGATAAATAATGATGATTTCTACATCATGAGAATATAATGATTTGTATTTCTACATCATGAGAATAATGATTTGTATTTTCTACAATCATAAAATCCTGATTTGCGTTTCTCACACATCATGAGAAATAATGATTTGTATCTTCTACATCATGAGAAAAATGATTTGTATTTCTACATCATGATGAAATAATGATTTGTATTTCTACATCATGATAGATATAATAATTTTTGGTATTTCTACAACCATGAGAAATAATGATTTGCATTTCTACATCATGAGAATAATGATTTGGTATTTCTACATCATGAGAATAATGATTTGTATTTCTACATCATGAGAAATAATGATTGTATTTCTACATCATGAGAAATAATCACTTTGTATTTCTAAACCCATGAGAAATATGGATTTGCATTTCTACACCATGAGAAATTAATGATTTGTATTTCTACATCATGAGAATAATGATTTGTATTTCTACATCATGAGAAATAATTGATTTGTATTTCTCAATCATAGAAATAATAATTTTGCATTTCTACACATCATGAGAAATTAATGAATTTCATTTCACATCATGAAAAATAGTGATTTGTATTTCTACATCATGAGAAATATAATGATTTGTATTTCTACATCATGAGAAATAATGATTTGTATTTCTAACCATGAAATATGATTTGTATTCTACATCAGGAGAAATATGATTTGTAATTCTACATCATGAGAAATAATGATTTGTTATATCTACATCATGAGAAATAATGATTTGTATTTCTACTCCTGAGAATAATGATTTTGTATTTCTACATTCAATGAGAAATAATGATTGTATTCTACATCAGAAATAATGATTTGTATATCTACATCATGAGAAATATGATTTTTATTTCTACATCAGATATGATTTGTATAATCATAGAACTTATTTGTATTTCTACATCATGAGAAATAATGAATTTGTATTTCTACACCATGAGATAATGATTTGTATTTCTACATCAGAGAAATAATGATTTGTATTTCTACAATCATGAGAAATAATGATTTTGTAATTTCTACATCATGAGAAATAATGATTTGTAATTCTACATCATGAGAAATAATGATTTGTATATTTCTACATCCATGGAAATAATGATTTGATTCTACCTCATGAGAATACTGATTTTGCATTCTACATCATGAGAAATAATGATTTGTATTTCTACAATCATGAATAATGATTTGTATATCTACATCATAGAACATAAATGAATTTGCATGTGCTCACATCATGAAAATACTGATTTGTATTTCTACACATGAGAAATAATGATTTGTATTTCTACATCATGAGAAATAATAATTTGTATTTCTACAAACCATTGAAATAATGATTTGCATTTCTACATTCTACACATCATGAGAAATATGATTTTTATTTCTCATCATGAGAAATATGATTTGTATTTCTACAATCATGAAATAATGATTTGTATTTCTACATCATGAGAAATAATAAATTTGTATTTCTCACCATGAGAAATAATGATTTGCATTCTACAACCATGAGAAATAATGATTTGTATTTCTACCTCATGAGAAATATGATTTTATTTCACATCATGAGAAATAATGATTTGTATTTCTACATCACGACGAAATAAGATTTGCATTTCTACATCATGAGAAATAATGATTTGCATTTCTACATCATGAAAATGATGATTTGTATTTCCTACATCATGAGAAATAATGATTTGTATTTCTACATCATGAGAAATAATAATTCATTTTCTACATCATAGAGAAATATATTTGCATTTCTACATCTGAGAAATAATGATTTGTTTTTCTACATCAGAGAAATAATGATTGGTATTTCTACAAACATAGAAATAATGATTTGGAATTCTACATCATGAGAAATAATGATTTGTATCTACATCATAGAAATAATGATTTGTAATTCTACAACATCATGAAAATAATGATTTGCTTTCACATCATGAGAATAATGATTTTTGATTCTACTCATGAGAAATATGATTTGTATTTCCACATCATGAGAAATAATGATTTGTATTCCACATCATGATAAATAATGATTTGTAATTCTACATCATGACGAAATATGATTTGTATTTCCACCCAGAAAATATGATTGGCATTTCTACATCCTATGAGAATAATGATTTGTATTCTACATCATGAAATAATGATTTCATTTACTACATCATGAGAAATAATGATTTGGTATTTCCACATCATGAGAAATAATGATTTGCATTTTCTAACATCAATGGAAAAATGATTTTGTATTTCCACCACATGAAAATGAGATAATGATTTCATTGCATTTCTACACTACACCATGAGAAATAATGAATTTGTATTTCTACATCATGAGAAATAATGATTTGTATTTCTACATCATATAGAATAATGATTTATTTCTCATCATGAAATATATTTGTAATTCTACATCATGAGAAATAATGATTTTGTATTTCTACATCATGGGAAAATAATGATTTGCATTCTACATCATGAAATAATGAGTGTAGTTCTACATCATGAAGAAATAAATGATTTGCATTTCTTTCTACATCATGAGAAATAATAATTGCATTTCTACATCATGAGAAATAATGGATTTGTCTTTCTACATCATGAGAAATAATGATTTTGCATTTCTACATCATGAGAAATAATAATTTGCATTTCGTACATCATGAGAAATAATGATTTGTATTTCTACTCATGATAGAATAATGATTTGAGAAATAAGATTGATTTGTATTTCTACATCATGAGAAATAATGATTTGTATTTCTACTCATGAGAATAGGATTTTATTTCTACAACCATGAGAAAATACCATAAATGAAATAATGATTTGTAATTCTACATCATGAGAAATAATGATTTGTATTTCTACATCTTGAGAAATAATAATTTGCATTTCTACTTCATGAGAAATAATGATTTGTAATTCTACATCATGAGAAATAATGATTTGTATTTCTACATCTTGAGAATATAATTTTGCAATTTCTACTTCATGAGAATAATGTTTGTAATTCTACTCATGACAATATGATTGTATTTCTATCAGAGAAATAATGATTTGTAGTTCCTACATCATGGTAGCAAAAAGATCATGATTTGTAATTTCTACATCATGAGAAATAATGATTTGTATGTCCTACCTCCATGAGAAATAATGATTTGTATTTCTACATCATGAGAAATAATGATTTGTATTTCTATTCTACATCATGAGAAATAATGATTTGTCTTTCTACATCATGAGAAATAATGATTTGTATTTCTACATCATGAAAATAATGATTTGTATTTCTACATCATGAGAAATAATGATTTGTATTTCTATTACAACATCATGAGAAAATAATGATTTTGTAATTTCTACCTCATTAGAAATAATATTTGTATTTCTACATCATGAAATAATGTTTGTATTTCTACATCATGAAAAAATTATTTGCAATTTCATCATAGAAATAATGATTTGTATTTCTACATCTTGAGAAATAATATTTGCATTTCTCACTCATGAGAAATAATGATTTGTAATTCTACATCATGAAAATAATGATTTGTATTCTTACATCATGAGAAATATATGATTTTTATATTTCTACATCATGAGAAATAATGATTTGGTATTTCTACATCATGAAATAATATTTTGTATTTCTACCAATGAGAAATCATGATTTGTATTCTCTACATCATGAGAAATAATGATTTGTATTTCTACATCATGAGAAAATGATTTTGTATTTCTACCATCATGAGAAATAATGATTTGTATTTCTACCTTCATGAGAAATAATGATTTGTATTTCTATACCATGAGAATAAATGATTGTAATTCTACATCATGAGATAATGATTTGTTATTTTCTACATCATGAGAAATATAATTTTGCATTTTCTACATCATAAGAAATAATGATTTGTAATTCTACAATCATGAGAAATAATGATTTGTATTTCTACATCATGAGAATAATGATTTGTATTTCTACATCATGAGAAATAATGATTTGTATGTCTACACTACATCATGAGAAATAATGATTTGATTTCTTCTACATCATGAGAAATAAATGATTTGTAATTCTCCATCATGAGAAATAATGATTTGTATTTCTACTCATGAGAAATAGATTTGTATTTCTACATCATGAGAATAATGATTGGTATTTCTACACCCATGAGAAATAAATGATTTGTAATTCTCCATCATGATGAAATAATGATTTGTATTTCTACATCATGAGAAATAATGATTTGTATTTCTACATCATGAGACAATACTGATTTGTACTTCTACACCATGAGAATAATGATTTTGTATTTCTACATCAATGAGAAATAATGATTTGTAATTCTACACTCATGAGAAATAATGAGTTTTGTATTTCTACACCCATGAAAGAAATAATGATTTGTATTCTACATCATGAGAAATAAGATTTGTATTTCTACATCTGAGAATAATGATTTTGATTTCTACATCATGAGAAATAATGATTTGTAATTCTACATCATGAGAAAATAAATGATTTGTATTTTCTACATCATAGAAATAAGATTTTTATTTTTCTACACATGAGAAATAAGATTTGTATCTACACCATGGAAAATATGATTTGTTATTTCTACATCACATCATGAGAAAAATTTTATTCTACATCATGGAAATAATGATTTGTATTTCTACAAATCATGAGAAATAATGATTTGTATTTCTACATCATGAATAATTTGCATTTCTACACATGAGAAATAATGAATTTGCATTTCCTACATGAGAAATATGATTTCTATTCTACATCATGAGAAATAATGATTTGTATTTCTACATCATGGATGAGAATAATGATTTGTATTTCTACATCAGAGAAAAATATTGTTTCTACTATGAGAAATAATGAATTTGTATTTCTACTCATGAGAAATAATTTGCACTTTCTACACTAATCATAGAAATATGATTTGCATTTCTACTATCATGAGAAATAATGATTTGTATTTCGATCCTACACCATGAGAAATAATGATTTGTAATTCTATCATCATGAGAATATCTTATTTGTATTCTACATCATAGAAATAATGATTTGTATTTCTACATCATGAGAAATAATATTGCATTGTCTATATAGAAATAATGATTTGCATTTCTACAACTCATGAGAAATAATGATTTGTATTTCTACATCATGAGAAAAATGAATTTTGTATTTCTACAATCATGATGAAATACATTTGGATTTCTACACTGAGAAATAAGACTTTATTTCTACATCAGAAATAATAATTTGCTTCTACATGAAATAATGATTTGCTTTCTACATCATGAGAAATAATGATTTGGTAATTCTAAATCATCAGAATAATGATTTGTATTTCTACATCATGAAAATATATTTGCGTTCTCTTCACATCATGAGAAATAATATTTGCATTTTCTATCTACACTATGAGAAATAATGATTTGTATTTTCTACCACCATGGAGAAATATATGATTTGCAATTTCCTACATCTACCATCATGAGAAATAATGATTTGTATTTCTACATCATGAGAAATAATGATTGTATTTCTATACCATGAGAAATAATGATTTGCATTCTCCATAATGAGAAATAATGTTTGTTATTTCTATACATGAAGATATATGATTTGCATTCTACATCATGAGAAATATGATTTGTATTTCCAATAATGAGAAATAATATTTGTATTTCTATTCCATGAGAATAATGATTGTATTTCTCATAAGGAGAAATAAGATTTGCATTTCACATCATGAGAAATAATGATTTTCATTTCTACATCATTAGAATAATGATTTGTATTTCTCACAATCACAATGAGAATAATATTTTGGTCATTTCTTCTACTCTGAGAAAATACTGATTTGCATTTCTACACCATGAGAAAATATGATGTATTTCTACATCATGAAAATAATGATTGTATTTGTACATCATGAGAATAAATGTTTTGCATTTCATATTCTCACACATCATGAGAAATATGATTTGCTTCTACCTCATGAGAAATACTGATTTGTATTTCTACATCATGAATAATAATATTTGCATTTCTACATCATTGAGAAATAAGATTTTATAATCTACACTCATGTAGAAATAAGGATTTGATTTCTACATCATCATGAGAAAAATGACTTTTGCATTTCTACATCATGAGAATAATGATTTTCGTTTTCTACATCATGAGAAATATGATTTTGCATTTTTTACATCAAAAGAAAATGATTGCTTTTTACATCATGAAAATAATGATTTGCATTTTTACTCATGAGTAATAATGATTTGCTTTCTACATCAATTGAGAAATCATGATTTGTCATATCTACATCAATGAGAAATAATGATTTGTCTCCATGAAATTATTTTTTTCTACACATCATGAATTTTATTGCAATATAATAGATTTTGCTTTCTACATCAGATAATAAGGATTTGGTGTTTGGTACATCATGAAAATATAATTTGTATTTCTACATCTTGAGAAATATGATTTGTATTTCGCTCAGAAATGTGAATCTACATCATGAGAAATAATGATTTTGAATTTCACATCCATAGAAATAATATGATTTCTCACGCAATAATGTTTGGTCATCAGCACACCATCCACTGCAAAGCCTGAAGATGAAATGTGCAAAAAGAATGTAATCTGTGAAAAAAACATCCCAATCATTAGACATAATGTACACAGACATACAACAAAGCTTAAATTTTTCTGGACACATCGCGATTTTCCATGACCTTAATAACTTAAGAAGACGATACATGGGACTAACCATTACTGGATCCTTGAACACTGTAGGTAGACCAATCTCATCATTCAATACCAGACTAACCAATTACACACATCCTGGACACTTTAGGTAGACCCCGTCTACACATTCAATAACAAGGACTAAACCATTACAATTATCCCATGGACCTGTATGTGGACAAGTCCTCAAATCATTTATAAAGGACTAAACCATTACATTATCTATGGACCTGTAGATAGACCACTTCTCATCATTCATAACAGGACTAACCATTACATTTCCATGGCAACTGGAGGTAGACCAAGTCTCATCATTCAATAACAGACCCAACCATTACATTAACCCTGACACTGTAGGTAAAACAAGGCTCATCATTTACTAACAGGAACTAACCTTACATATCCATGGACACCCTGTATGTGAAACAAAGGTCTCCCTCATTTAATACAAACATGACTAACCATTACATTACTATGGACCCTGTAGGTAGACCATGAAAATGTCTCGTGAACAATAAATGAGTGTCGTGTGAAAAGGGCGTGGTGTTGACTAAACCCTTCATTATCCATTGAACAAACGATGTAGGTAGACAAATTCACATCATTCACCTCACTGACTACCATTAATTATCCATGGACCACTTTATGGTAGACCAAGTCTCATCATTCAATAACAGCCATACCATATAGACTTATCCATGGAACAAACTCTGTAGGTAGACCCAGTCACATCGTCAATAACAGTACCAACCATTCTTATCCATGACAACTGTAGGTAGAACAAGTCTCATCATTTAATAACAGACTAACCATTTACATTATCCTGGACACTGTAGGTAGAACAGTCTCATCATCATTTAATAACATTACTAACCATTACATTATCCATGGACCCTGTAGTAGACCAAGTCCTCATCATTTAATAACAGGGCTAAAGTGGCTAACCATTACATGTGCTATTAGGAAACTGTAGGTAGACCAAGTCTCATCATTCAATAACAACAGGACGAACCATTTACAATTCTCCCTGGACACTGTAGGGTAAACAAGTCTCACATTCAATAACGGAACTAACCCTTACATATATCCATGGACACTGTAGGTCGAAACAAGTCTCATCTTTATAACAGGACTAACCTTAATTATCCATGGATCACTGTAGGGTAGACGTACCCATCCTCATCATTCAATAACAGGACTAACCATTAATTATCCATGGGAACTTTAGGTAACCAATCTCATCATTCAATAACATGACTAACCATTACATTATCCATGGGAACTTTAGGTAAGACAAAGTCTCATCATTTCCTAACTAATCAGGACTAACCTTACATATCCATGACACTGTATGTAGACCAAGTCCTCATCAGTCACTACCGACTACCATTACATTATCCTGGACACTGTAGGTAGACCAATCCATCATTTCATAACAGACGACCCATTACATTATCCATGGACACACTGTAGGTATACCAAGTCTAATATCAGTAACAGCCTAACCATTACATTATCATGGACACTGTAGGGATACAAAGTCCCATCATCATAACGGACTAACCATTACATTATCCATGGACCTGTCGGTACGAACAGTCTCTCAATATCAAATACAGGGCTATCCATTACAATTATCCATGGACCTGTAGTAAGACCCAATTCCCTAATTCAATAAACAGGACTAACCCTTACATTCTACATGGACCCTGTAGGAACCAATTTTCTCCATCATTCAAGTACCAGGGACTAAACCATTTCTTATCCATTGACCACTGTAGGTAGCCCAAGTCTCATCAATTCAATAACAAGAACTAACCATTACATTATCCATGGACACTGTAGGTAGACCACGCCTCATCATTCATAACAGGACTAACCATTACTTATCATGGAGACTGTAGGAGACACAAGTCCCATCATTCAATAACAGACTAACAATTACATTATCCCGGACACTGTAGGTAGACAAGTCCCCATCATTCATAACAGGACTAACCATTACATTATCCATGACCTGTATGGTACGCGCAACGTCCACACTCATTCAATAACAGGACTAACATGTCATTATCCATCGGACACTGTAGTAGCCAAGTCTCATCATTCATAACAGGGCTAACCTTAATTATCCATGGACACTGTAGGTAGACAAGTCCCACCATTCAATAACCGGACTACCCATTTCTTTTATCCATGAACACGAGGTAGACGCAAGTTTCATCATTCAATAACAGGGCTAACCATTACAATTATTGATGGACACTGTAGGTAGACCAAGGCTCATCATTCAATAACAGTAACTTTAAACAGTACTAACCATTACATTCTCCATGGGAACTTTAGGTGACAAATTCTCATCATTCATAACAGTACTACCCATACATTTATTCATGGGAACTTTAGGTAAACCAAGTCTCATCATTACTAGACAGGGCTAACCATTACATTATCCATATACACTGTAGGTGAACCAAGTTCCCTCATTACAGTAACATGACACATTTCATTATCCATGTACACTGTAGGTAGACCAAGTCCCATCTTCAATAACAGGACTAACCACTACATTATCCAGGGACACTGTAGGTAGACCAAGCTCATCATTCAATAACGGACACCATTTCCAGTATTCAGGACACTGTAGGTAGACCAAGTCTCATCCTTCAATACCAGACTAAACCATTCATATCCATGGGACACTGTAAGGTAGACCCAGTCTCATCATTCATAACAGAACCAACCATTACATTAAATCCAGTACACTGTAGGTAGACCAATCCCTCATCATTCAGTACAGACTAACCATTACATTATTCATGGACACTGTAGGTAGACCAGTCTCATCATTCGTAACAGGACTAACCATTACTTATTCTGGACACTGGTTAGGCAGACCAAGTCTCATCATTCATACAGGGACTAACCACTTCCATCCTCCATGGACCTGTAGTAAGACCAAGTCTCATCATTCAATACAGTACTACCATTACATTATCTATGGACACTGTAGGTAGACCAAGTCTCAATCATTTCAATAACAAACTAGCCATTACATTATCCATGGACAACTGTAGTGACCAATTCCCATCATATCAATAAAGGACTACCATTTTCATTATCCATGACACTGTAAGGTAATACCAAGTCACAATCATTGCATAACAGGACTAACCATTACATTATCCCTGGACACTGTAGTAGACCAAGGCTCATCAGTCAATACCATTACTAACCATACAGTCTCCATGGACACTGAGGTAGACCAAGTCTCCTCATTCAAATAACAGGGCTACTAACCATTACCTTATCCATGGACACTGTAGGTAGACCAAGTCTCATATTCCATAACAGGACTACCCATTACATTATCCCTGGACACTGTAGGTAGACCAGTTCTCGATCATTCAATAACATACTAACCATTTACATTAATCCATGGACACTGTGGTAGAACCAAGTCTCATCATTCAGTTACAGACGAACCATTCATATCCCTGGACACTGTAGTAGACCAGTCTCATCATTCAATAACAGGACGAACCATTACATAATCCAGGGCCTGTAAGGTAGAACCAAGTCTCATCATCTAAACAGGACTAACCATTACATTACCTGGACACTGTAGGTAAGACCAAGTCTCATCCTTCAATAACAGGACTAACCCTTACATTTCCAGGACAGTGTAGGTAGACCAAGTACTCATCATTCAATAAACAGGCCAACCATTACATTATCCATGAACATGGTAGTAGACCAAGTCTCATCATTCAATACAGGACTAAACCATTACATTTCCATGGACACTGTAGGTAGACCAGTCTCATCATTTCAATAACAGACTAACCATTACATTAATCCATGACCTGTAGTAGACAAGTCTCAATCATCCATAACAGGACTAACCTTACATTATCCCTGGACAGTGGATTGTAGACCAAGTCTCACTCATCCATTCATAACAGGGCTAACCATTACAGTTATCCATGGACACTGTAGGTAGACCAAGTCCCCATCATTCAATAACAGTGAACTAACCATTACAATTATCCATGTACACTGTAGGTAGAACCAAGTCTCATCATTCAATAACAGACTACCATTACAACATTATCCATGGAACACTGTAGGTAGACCAAGTCCCATCATGCAATCAGACTAACCATTACATTAATCACATGGACACTGTAAGGTAGACAAGTCTCAATCATTCAATAACAGGACTACCCATTACATTATCCCATGACCTGTAGGTAGACCAAGTACTCCTCATCAATACCCGGACTACCTTACATTAGCCATGGACACTGTAGGTAGACCAAGTCACAAAATCATTCAATCACAGGACTAACCATTACATTATCCATGGAACCTGTAATGTAGAACCAAGTCACATCACATTCAATACATGACTAACCTTACATTATCCATGCCCACTGTCGGTAGACCAAGTCACATCATTCATAACAGTACTAACCATTGCATTATCCATGGACACTGTAGGTAACAAGTCTCATCATTCAACAACAGACTAACCTTACATTATCCCCTGTGACCACTGTAGGTAACCAAGTCTCAATCATTCAGTAACAGGACTAACCATTACATTATTCCATGGACACGTAGGTAGACCAAGTCTCATCTTTCAATAACAGGACCACCATTACTTATCCATTGACACTGTAGGTAAACATTTACAGGATTTTAGAATCCCAAGAAGCAGGCTAAATTTTACAGACTTCAGGAGTTCATAAAATTTCTTATCGTTAAAAAATGGTGCTACTTTTTGGCCCGACACCACTCAGATCTAAGCTTTCAATGTGAAATAAGATCTGATTGTTGGGGCAAACGTTAGCACAATTTTTAAACAATTTTTTTCCTTATTTGTTTATGTGAACACCACTTGGCAGCCTTAAGCCTAAAAGAAACCATTTTATACCATTTTATTATTTTCAAATATTATTATCACGGTGAAACCCTAAAATGTGCATTTACAGTATTAGCCAATTACACTGGAACTTAATCTTGTTAGACTATCTTCTTTTCCATAAAGGTACATTGCTTAGACTTAATTACCCTCCATTCCTATTTGTTATTCATCCAATATCTAGTTCAATGAGCAACTAAACATTTTGCAGGTCTGTGCCAATGAATGACATCATAGGTTGTAAACAATCTTAATATCCATCTCTTGATTGTGCAAATTGGTTCCATGGAATCTTCAATAATGCGTGACCAACTACATACTCACCAATACACCTTTACTCTGGATGGGGTCAACCAACTACCATTGCTCCCTGTGTGAATGTCTGTAATTTTATTTATAATCAACCACTAGAAGGGGACCCACTTGGGTGCAGCACGAGTAGCTCAGTGGTTTAGTCACGGTGGCTCGGTTTTAGCACGGTGGCTCAGTGGTTAGTACGGTGGCTCAGTGGTTCGCACTGATTGCTTGCAGCGGCTTAAGTCCTAGTTCAATTCCAACCCTTGGACATGTCTGTAAGGAGTTTGTACTTCTCCCCCGTGCTTGCGTGGGTTTCGCCGGGCACCCGTTTTCTCCCACATCTAAAGACATACTGATCGGTTTGTCATATGTCATAAAGGTGTTAATTGTAAGTCTCTTTGTGGGCAGGGTCCTGATGTGAATTGAATAAATTTTGTAACGCGCTGCGGATAGTTAGCGTATATGAGAAATAAATACAATCATACATACAAATATAGGGATTGCTGCGCAAACCTTTATTCCACAAAATCCTTCAGGTGCGGTGCACATGAGGGAACCGGCATTTATACATGACACAAAAGACCTAGCACTCAACTACGCATACAATTTATATAGGAATAGGGTAAGGAATATGAGACGTGTGGTCAAGCAATGACGGGTAATCCACCCGTCCACCGAAGTACAATGGATACCTTTAGTTACATGGTTTGCCATATTAGATCATCACTTTCCCCTGGAAACTGTTGTGTTTTGATGGTTGGTTTTATAAATAAATCACAAATTCAGTCTGGAGTGGCGACTTCATATAATTGTTTTCACTGGGACACGTTCATTTCCCTGGAAGGGGAATTTCCTTTGGATGCAGCACCCAGTTGGCTGTGTGCATCAAGTATCTATTTGACTATATATACTTTAAGTAGTTTGTTGGCCCTCTTTGTGTCATTTTTGCCCCTGTACACTGGGGGGGGGGGCTCTGTGCACACCTTTACTGTTTGCTTCTCTTTCTACCCAATTTCCCTACCCTATACTATGACGATACTCTGACTAGACTATGACTAGACTATGAATAAACTAATGACTAGACTATGACTATACTCTGACTAGTTTGGCAGTAGGAAGTAGCCTTTTTCTATTCTATGGGTACTTCATTCATTTTGTTTCTCCTTCCTTTTACGGGTCACATTTAGCATTTTTACATAGCCAGATATGTTTAAACTGGTAGGGTGTTTGTTAACGTGCCAAACTTTTAATCCTTTTTTAATACCTGGTCCTTCATTGTACCACCTATTCCAAATGAACTCAGGGTATAAAGAGACCATACAGGTATTCAATAAAGTTCTTATCATTAAAAATGGTGCTAATATTTCCCCAACCACTCAGAATCTTATTTAAAAAATATTTTGAAAGATAACAGTCTGATTGGTTGGGGCAAAATGAGCCACCATTTTTAAAACGATAAAACTTTTATGACTGACTTTTATTGATCATTACTCCGTAGTTCCAAAAGTGATGCGCCATGTGGTCAATGCTTTGGCAATGGCTGCTTTTCTTTTTCAATTCAAAAACCTTTTCCAATACAGAGAAAAAAACACTAGCAGGGAGCATACAATTCCCGTCTAAGTGGAAAATAAGTGCAAAACCAATTGCTAACCAATGTAATTTGGGTTATTTCATATTGTCAGATATAGTGGAGTTGTAATAGATTTGCGCAGTTGTTTGTTTGTGATACATACAAAATCGTGTGGCTGAAACCCACCATTTGCCCAACCGATGTAGACCTTTGGACATGAACATACTGGACGTGAACACGGGCAAGATCAAAGACAGTTCTGGGTGGCGTACGTGTAGGGTTTGAAATTTCCGTTTAGTTATATAGGACATTAAACTGTAAAGGAGTATATGTATCATTTTGTTATCTCTCACTGTGCTAAAAGGCAAGTTGTCATATACGGTCTGTGTCTACCAAGAATACACTCATGCAAGGACCATGGTCTGAGGAGAGAGGAGTGGTTACTGTTATGTTTTTTTTTCCCACAACATAAGGGTTAACACATTAAAACCCCCTGGAGACACTGTTATGTAGAACAGACCTCACTTGGGGTGTAATGAAGACATTTGAATGCTTCCTGCTCTGTCCCGTGGATCTACATAAAGGCCAAATGCAAATAATATTTTTAATTTGTTTACAAAATAGTTTCCACATTTGTCTGAACAAGACCCGAACGCCGTGTGGCAAAATATCATACGTGTTCACCTTAGCATTCAGGGGGCTTTGTCAAGCCTGTCAGATTCTCAGACCTCCCACTTCCTGCCCTGGGCCAATGAACTGCCTCACATACATGGTGTTACGTTCCGCACAAAGGCTGTAAACCCGGCACGTACAGGCCCTTCCATGG
The DNA here is from genome assembly GCA_019447015.1 of Hymenochirus boettgeri. Classification (NCBI taxonomy): domain Eukaryota; kingdom Metazoa; phylum Chordata; class Amphibia; order Anura; family Pipidae; genus Hymenochirus; species Hymenochirus boettgeri. The sequence goes on along the minus strand of CM033476.1, from coordinate 4,359,042 downwards.
CCAAAAAAACTTTTTGTTTCGCAACAACAGGGGAGAGATTTGGATTTCATTTAGAATTTCCATCTTTATTTCCCACCCATTGTATAGGGTAAAATAGGGTGGATATATCGTAATCCAGGCAGCAAGGACCAACGGCCGCCTTTCCATCTTCGATCTCATCAATCTGATCTTGGGCTGGTCCAATAGAATTTTCCGTCTTCTCTTGTATCCATATGAAGATATTCCGATCATTTTCTATCCTAGGCCATTCCTCAAGGTAATTTTTGTTCCATAGTGCCTTTATTTAAATATCTTATAATACACTGCGCTTATGATGACTGGCTGGGATTATAAACCGCGGTTGTTCTTAATTTTATCTATGTGATACTGTTTACCAAACTGGGGTTCCATATCTACTTTGGATTTTTTGGGTCATAAGAGGTTTTAAGTTAAGATGCTTGGGATAAAGAACTTCCATAACTCCCTGCCCAATATATGAAGATTGAATAAGCATTTGGCTAAATTCTTATTAAGGCCTACTGTGAATGTACGCCCTTATCTTAATAACATTTCATCTGATATTCTAATTCACACTTACATGTTGTAAATCTATCTTGGATTATATGTATGTGGCTTATTACATATAAATATATATACATCAAATACAATCTAGAATAATCTAATCAAAATAATATAATACCTGATAATATACCTATAAATCAAACAAAAATACTAGCTAAATAGCAAATAGACAATACATATAATCTAAAATAAATATAATAAATATACGATATAACATAAAATAAAATATTAAGAAAGACTAATATATACAAAATAAATGTATCTAAAATACACTTTAAATATAGCAACCTGTTTATGTTATATGGGGCTTTAAATGGAAGGCAGAACGAGTTTGAATGCAAAAACATTTCAACTCTTTCTAACCTAACAATTTGTTAATATATTCACATAACTACTCACACTATACAATTTATTATATGCAGATATATATATTAATACATAACATGTGCTATATTATTATACATGTATTGTTTTATATATATATATTATATATATATATTTTAAATATAACACATACTACATTACATACCATACAGTATATAATATATATTATACATAACATATGCTAATATTATTAACAATGTATTTATAGATATATATTAAATTTCCACATACTACATCAATATACAATGTATTTCATATACAGTATATATATATATATATATAATAGATATATATAATATATAGATATACTATATATATTAATACATAACCTATACTATATTATTATACATGTATGTTTATATATCTTAAAATTAACATACTACATATAATATACAATGTAATTTATACCAGTATTATATATATATATATTAATACTAACATATACTATATTATATACAATGTATTTATAGATCTATATTAATATTCACATACTACACTTAATATGCAATGTTTATATACAGTACATATATATTAATACTAACATATCTATATTTAATCCATGTATTAGATTATAATTAATATATTAATATAACCATACTACATTAATATCAATGTATTTATATACAGTATTATATATATATTATCATAACATATACTATATTATAATACAATGTATTTATAAGATATATATTAACATATTACACTACTACATTAATATGCTGAATTTATTATGCAGTATATATATTAATACATAACATATGCTATTTATAATACAATGTTATTATATTAAATTAAATATAACACACTACTACATAATATACAATGTATTTAATAAGCATTATATATATATCTATTAATACATACATATGCTAAATTATTATACAATGTATTATATATCTATTAAATATAACATAACACTATACACATTACTATACAATTATTTATATGCAGTATATAATTAATATATAACATATACTATATTATTATACAATGTATTTATATATATATTAAATATAACACATACTACATAATACATGTATTTATATGCATAGATATATTAATACATAACATATGCTCATATGATAATACAATGTTATTATATATAAATTAAATATAACACTACTACATTAATAGCATGTATTTATTACAGTATTATATTAATTATAACACATACTGTATTAATAAGTTTATAGCTTTCACTATCCCAATGGAACAGGATTATATCATTCAGAATATTACAGGAAACATGGCAATCTCTTATTACTAAGTATTTTTATTAAGTGGATCAGGAATAATTAAAATGGCAGAATGACAATTTTTTAAATTTCTCTCCTTTGAAATGGATATGTGTAATGAGACTGTTTATAGGAGATTAATATGTTTATCAAAGGAAATCACCAAATGGACAATATTTGGAAGGAAGGAAAACTATCTACTGTACATATTTATTATTGATAAAACATGATGTAAATCCTACGTAGGATTCTTCTTAAAGGCACCCATTGTAAATCCCATAATGACTTGATTCTATCTGGCAATTCCTCCCCGTGCAAAGCTCAAAAAGACACAGAGAGACTCAGATTATATTTAATATATACACACAATCAGGGATATTCAAACTAAAAGTTTCTTATCATTTAAAATGGTGCTAATTCCGTCGCCCCACCATCAAGACTTATGTAACATTTGAAAGCTAACATCTGATTGGTTGGGGCAAAAATTAGCACCATTTTGATATAATGACGCTTTTATTGAATAACCCTGATAGAGCCTTGATGCCTGGCTAGTAGGTGCCAGTGACAAGACAATTTGTCCAGGACCATTCTAACCAAAGGTTACAAATCAGGGACGTCCATACCGGTGTGAGTCAGCAGATCTGTTTCCTGGTTGGGGATGTTTCTACCTGATAATGTTTTGGCATGAATCTCTGAACACATTAAAAGAGGTTTAGATGTCTTCATGTACGAATATCCAGGTTACAGCTGGTGCGTATCATGTGTGGGCATGTGTGATTGGTGGTGTTCTTGTTGAGTACTGGAGCACAACAACCAATTAGGCGGAGGAAACAACTTATTGCGGATGGACTGTTTCTTTTTTTTTCAACCCCTATTAGTTATGAAACCCTACAGCTCTGCAGTAATCCATCCCTGATCATCTCCAGATCAAGAGAAAACCACCCAACTGTAGCTTGACTCTCCCTGGCCCAAACTTTTTCATACAGCAAAAGTCATGGTTCCTTGTATCTGGTTAGATTGATGTCTATTGCAAGTTCTTCTAGAAATGAGTTGACTGATCACTGTACTATTTTCACGTACAATTACCTAGATAATAACGATTTGTTGGAGCTTCTAAATCTCTTGAACTGACCCATGAGAATTTCCATCCTATTTCATTGGGTTTCTATGTCTAATTAGATGATGGTGCTGTTGTAATGCAGTCGATATTCTAAGCTTCTGATACAAAACCTCTAGCCCGTCCCATTATGTTGTGAGTAAATTCTAGGATCCACTCCAGAAGGTAATTCATTTATGTGACTGGTTTTTATTTTGCTTCTAGACGGGTTGTTCATTTCTTTTGCAGTCAACCTGTAAACACTTAGAGGTAGAGATGATGTAGGGGGAAATACTTCAGCAAAAAGGCAACCAGAGGGATTTCCGGGCCCAAGATTCTCAGTATGAAGGGGAATCTGAAAACAAAGAAAAATTCTGTGTCCAAACTATCAAGGAAGAAAAGAAGCTGAGAATAATTGTAGGATCCCTTTATTACTTAATAATCTGGGTTATTCTTCCCACTTAAAGTGACATGTAGGTACCAGAGACTTAGCTCAGTCTTTTTATATTCACTTGCTAAGCCATCATTACCACCCCATTACCCACGGATGACTACACTGATCCAGTAAGTATTGCAGTAGACACATAGAGGAACCTTTACCTATATCAGGATTGATATGAACCTCAGGCCCTCCATTATATCCAAAACACCATGGATTTGGTGAAAGCCTTGAGCCGGCTGGTTGAACATTGGTCCCTTTCTACCCCCATACATTGCCATCCTGGATCATAACTATTAGACCCCCACCCCCAATACAACCTGCCCTAATTGTAAGACCTTACAATTAGTTTTATTAAAGTTGTAGTGTAACCCCAGTTGTGTTTAGAGGCACCAAAAAAAGGTTTTGCCTATTTATGTGCTGGTTTGTGTATCTTTTCACTCTTCCCTGGAAATAAAATTGTGAACTTTTCCTTTAAAAAAAAAAAAATTGAATGTAGGCAGTATAAACCCCAGGTTAGAGGCGTGGAGGTCTACATACCACCTGTTCCAACAAGCCAATATCCTATCACCTGCCACGTTTTAATGATCTTCTCAGGACGTGTTTGGTCTTCTGTATTGATAATCCAGAGAGTTTTGCCTTTTCTGGTTGAATTATTTTATCAACCCCATACCAGTGGTAAAGGTGCTGATGTGACCAAAGAGGTTTTTCTTTCCAGCTGGGATCCCCTTTTTAAGGTAAGGATTCTTATACCTCTTCCTCTAAACCATCTTGCCTTGTTTGTTCCAGTCCAGTGCTTTGGGGTCAAATTACCATGGTGCCTTGTCACATTCAACATTCCTGCTAAATCCCAAAACAGCCTCCTTGGCCTCCCTTTCCATCAAAGTTATAAACTTCCCTGTTCTTCACTTCCAGTGTTTTCAGCCATTTATAGTCAGGCTATGAACTCAAGTCACTCACCCAAGAGGAGTGGGCTTTGTTCAAGACACTACAAACCCCCAACCTCACTTTTCACAAATAGAACAGATCTGGGTAAATCATTCCACTATCTGGAGTCAGCAGCTGGTAACTCCCAAGTTCCTTGATTGGCCCCATACATGTCTCCTTATCCACTGAGCCTTACAGACTTATAACCTGTACATTTTGTATCACTTGCCTTTTCTAAGTAATTCCTAACCAATGATACATTTCTAAAATATTTTACTGCAGAAGAACTGCAGCTACTTTCTCTTTCCTCTTCCCATCCCCCAGGGAGATACAAAGTAGCTAATTGGACAGCTGTTCTATCTCACTGAGTAGTCTGAGCCAGTGACTTGGGAAAAGGGGGGTTTATAACTTGAATGTGGCAAACCACTGATAATTTCATTTCAATTAGTAATACATTTTTAATAAATTCAAATGAGAAGGTTTCTGTTTTCTCTAGATTTAAAGGGTTTGTTACCATGTTACCACCTCGTCAAAGAGTTATACTTTTAATAAAAAAAACAACAAAAATATAATGTGGAAGTATAATACGATATCAAGTTTAGAACTTAGGTGATGTTTACAACTCTTTAAAACTCATCTCAAAAGTCACGATAACTTTTTTGGGAAATTCACAGTGGGAAGTGTTATTAAGGCAGGCATGCAGCCACCAAAAATAATTTAAATTATGCAACTGCAGCTACATTTTTGAATGCCAGCACATAGAGAGCCACTAACTGAGTTGTGTAGGGGTATAGTTCCTTTTCATGTCATAACCATCGTAATTACCAGCTGGCTCTAGCATCTTCTCGCTTGCCATGGCTATCATCTCACTTGCTAGGTTATCATCTCCGCTTGCTATGGGTTTACCATCTCAGCTTGCTATGGTCATGCATCAGTCTCAGCTTGCTATGGTATATCATCTCAGCTTGCTAGTTATCATCTCAGCTTGCTATGGTTATCATCTCAGCTTGCTAGGGTTATATCATCTCATCTTGCTAGGTATCATCTCTCAGCTTGCTATGGTTTATCATCCTCAGCTTTGCTATGTTATCATCTCACTTGCTATGGTTATCATCTCAGCTTGCTATGGTTTTATCCATCTCAGCTTGCTTAATGAGTTTCATCTCAGCTTGCTATGGTTATCATCTCAGCTTGCTATGGTATCATCTCAGCTTGCTATGTTTCATCTCTCCTGCTTGGCTATGGTTTATCATTCTCAGCTTGCTATGGTTATCATCTCATCTTTCTATTGGTTTCATCTCAGCTTTCTATGGTTATCATCGCTCGCTTGCTATTGTTCTCATCTCAGCTTGCTATGTTAATCATCTCAGTTGCTATAGTTATCATCTTCAGCTTGCTATGGTTACATCTCAGCTTGCTATGGTTATCATCTCCAGCTTGCTATTGTTATCATCTCACTTGCTATGGTTATCATCTCACTTGCATGTTATCACTCAGCTGCTATGGTTATCAATCTGCAGCTTGCATAGTTATCATCGTCAGCTTGCTTGTTATCTCTTATGCTGCTTGGTTATCATCTAGCTTGCTATGTTTATCATCCGCTTGCTATGGTTATCATCTCAGCTTGCTATGTTTCTCATCTCAGCTTGCTATGGTTATCATCTCAGCTTGCTGATGGTTATCATCTCAGCTTGCTATTGTTATCATCTCAGCTCATAGTTATCATCTCAGCTTGCTATGGTTTCATCTCAGCTTGCTATGGGTATCATCTCAGCTTCTTGGCGTTTTATCATCTCGCTTGCTAATGGTTATCCACTTGCTTACACAGCTTGCTATGGTTATCATCTCAGCTTGCTATGGTTATCATCTCGCTTGCTATAGTTAATCATCTCAGCTTGCTATGGTTATCATCTCACTCGCTTGCTTTGGTTTCATCTTAGCTTGTTATGGATATCAATCTCACTTGCTTGTTATCATCTTGCTGTTATGGTTATCATCTCAGCTTGTATGTTATCATCTCAGCTTGCTATGGTTTCACTCCCTGCTATGGTTATCATCTCAGCTTGCTATGGTATCATCTCACTTGCTGTACATCTCAGCTGCTTGTTATCATCTCAGCTTGCTATGGTTATCATCTCAGCTCCTGTGTTTCATCTCAGCTTGCTATGGTTTAACTTAGCTTCTATGTTATCATCCAGCTTGCTATGGTTATCATCTCATGGTCCAAAATTAAGTATCACTTACATTTACATTTTTGTTATATCTCATCTCGAATGTATTACCCTGTATATTTTTTGATGAACATGATGTGACTCATTGAAAGCAATCTACAGGGTGGAACCTTAGCCCTCCGGATATTTAAAAAGCTACAACTGAACACACATTTTTTGCCACCAAGGAATGCTGGGAGTTGTAGTTTGAAACTCTAGAGGACTTCAGGTTGAACATCTCTGACCTAGTAGATGTGTTTATAATATCATCTCATGCCTGTAAGTTTATAGTGAACCTGTGTATATTTTTAAGGTCAAATGTAAAAATAACAGAAAACATTTAACATAATTGACAATTAGTGCTTTTTATATTTTTTTTCTGAACTACAAACCCCATAAAGTGTATGTCACTGTAGCAATGCAAAGAATTATTAGATAAATAAACAGGACGAAGAAAAAAAGGGGAAGTAAAAGCCAATGTGAATACTAGTTCGGTGGTAGACAGGATTATTATATAAGGTTTGGGAACAGAAGCAGATTCACAGAACATATCATCCTGCAAGTGACTCGGAAATAATAACATTTCTTAATACTGTAAACCAAAAATTGTGATTCGTTAAAATTGTAACTTGTTGGGGTAGGAGTTGGTATCCTGATTCCCTACCTACCTTTATGCAGTAATTCAGGCACTTTGCAGACCACCATGACATTTGAGGCTTTTGGCAGGTGGGGGAGGGGCCATGATGAAGGGGCGTGGTGAAGGGTGGAGGGCGGTGATGTCACATGGGGGCAGGGTTTACACTTTAGGGGTTGGATGGGGTGGGGTTAGGGAGTTTCCAGGGTGTGGTGGCCAAAAAGGGGTGGTGACGGGAGATTAGAGACTCTTTCTCTCTCGGTTGCGGAGTTTGAGGTGGTCTCGCGGGAGACCTCAAATACTATACTATATAATATACTATACTATACAAGTACTACATTCTACTGTACTATACTATATTATACTATAGTACCTATATACTTTACTATACTGTACTATATACTATACTATACTATACTATATACTATAATGTACTATACTATACTATATACTACAACTATACTATATAATACTATACTAGTACAAGTACTACATTATACTGTACTGTACTATCTATAACTATAATATACTATATACTAACTGTACTATACTATAATATACTATATACTATACTATATACTATACTATACTATATACTACATATTATACTATACTATATAAGTAACTATACTATAACTGTACTATATTATAATATACTATATACTAATACTCTATACTAATACCATAGTATACTATTTACTATAACTGTACATACTATAATTACTATAATACTATACTATACTATCCTTATACTATCGCACTGTTGTCCCCAGTGGCACTTATAAACAAACTATACATACATCAGTATTGATACTACATCTATACTATATACTATACAATACTATACTATACTAATATATCATACTATTATACTATACTCATTCTATACCTTATACTATACAATACTATACTATACTCTATACTAATACTATACTATACTATATTCCCTATATTCTATACAATATCACTATACATACAATTGTAAGTTATCTATACTAATTATAATCTATTCATACTATATCTAATACTATACTTAACATATATACTATATCAATAATAACTATACTATACTAATACTTATACTATATTCTATACTAATACTATACTATATCTATACTATATACTATACATACATACTAACTATATTCTATATCTATAACTATACAATACTATACTATACTATATTCTATACTATCTATACTATACTTTACTATACTATAATACAAATACTGTACTATATTCTATCTATATACTATACTATATACTATACAGTACTATACTATATTCTATACTATATACTGTACTATTTACTATACAATACTTTACTATAGTATACAGTACTATACTATATCATACTAACACAATACTACTATATTTTTAAATACTATAATACTATACTGTTACTATCTTCTATACTATATACTATACTATACTATGGCTATACATACAACACTATACTATACTATATTCTATCTAATACTAACAATACTATACTAACTATACTTATCTATATTCTATACTCTAACAATATACTATCATACTATATTAGTAAGTATATTCTATACTATATTATAATCTATTCTATACTTACTATACTATACTACACTATAACTATACAATATTATACTATACTATACTATATACTATACTATATCTCTATACTATATATCTATACTATATTCTATACTATATACTATACAATACTATACTATACTATATTCTACTATATACTACAATACTATACTATACTATATTCTATACTATACTATACTATACTTTACTATACTATATACTATACAATACTGTACTATATTCTATTCTATATACTATACTATATACTATACAGTACTATACTATATTCTATACTATATACTGTACTATTTACTATACAATACTTTACTATAGTATCGTACTATACTATATTCATACTAAATACTATATATAATACTATGTTATCTATACTATATACTATACTTATACTATCCTATACTATACTATACTATACTACTATACTATACTATACTGACATACATCTATATATCACTACTATCACTATACAATATATTCTATACTATATACTATACAATACTATACTATACTATATTCTATACTATATTCTATACTATATACTATATAATACTATACTATATTCTATTCTATATTATATATTCTATACTATATATTATACAATACTATACTATATTATATTCTATACTATATACTATATAATACTATACTATACTATATTCTATACTATATAGTATATAGTATATTCTATACTATATACTATACTATACAATTACTATACTATACTATATACTATACAATACTATATTATATACTATACTATTTACTATAGAATACTTTACTATACTATACAGTACTATCCTATATTATACTATACTATATACTATACAATACTATACTATACTATATACTATACTGTACTATATTCTATACTATATACTATACTATATGCTATACTATAAAATACTATACTATACTATAATCTATACAATATACTATGCAATACTATACTATACTATATTCTATACTATACTATATACTATACTATATACTATACTATACTATATTCCATACTATAAACTATACTATACTACACTTTATACTATATAATACTATACTATACTATATACTATACTATATTCTATACTATATACTATACTATACAATACTATACTATAGTATATTTTATACTATATACTATACAATTACTATACTATACTTTACTAGACTATACTATATACTATACCATATACCGTATATACTGTAAATACAGCCTGAAAACTGAACCTCGACTTATACTTGGGTCAGTCACTCACTTGATGGAGGAATCCGGCTGCCACATCCACTGATGGTCGCATCCACTGACGTCACTACTCGGCGCCAGGAAATGAGACCGGCGCCGAGTAGTGACATCAGTGGATGCGACCATCAGTGAATGCGGCAGCCGGATTCCTCCATCAAGTGAGTGATGTCGGGGGCCCGGACTCTCCTGCAACTGTGACTGCACCCACAGCACCTGGAAAAAGGTAAGGCTGCAAAAAAGAATACTATAAAAGGTACTATAGTGGCAGGGTGAGAAGATGGGTGCTGGGAAATAGGGTTTTATTCCTGGGGGTGGGGGGGAGAGTAAGGGAGTCATTTGGGTCAGGGACAGGATAGTTTGTTTTGTGGTTGTAAACATGTTTAGAGTCTGTAGTTCCACTACAGATGTTTGTAAACTACAACTCCCAGCATCTAAAGCATGCCAGGAGTTGTAGTTTCCAAACATCTGGAGTGCCAATGAATTGGGGATTACTGTTAATTTAAAGGGCAACTAATGCCTGAACAATACTGAGGATGGTACCTATTGTTAAATAGACTGCCTTCTGATTCTGTATTGTTTTGAGGCTTTAGTTGCCCTTTAAATGGACAGCAGAATTCCCATACAGTATTTCCATACATTAATAGCCAAATTGGATTTGTCTATTACTGTATGGGACTACTGTATGGGAATTCTGCTGTCCATTTAAAGGGCAACTAAAGCCTTGAAACAATACAGAATCAGAAGGCAGTAGTGGTCATAATTTCTACCCTCGACTTATACTCGAGTCAATCAGTTTTTACTCATTTTTGAGGTATAAATAGGTACCTCGACTTATACTCGGGTCGACTTATATTCGAGTATATACGGTACTTTACTATACTATACTATATACTATACTATACTATATACTATACTATACTATACAGTACTATACTATATTATACTATACTATACTATATACTATACAATACTATACTATATTGTATACTATATACTATGTAGGTTTCATACGCTTTTGGGTCTTAAAGGAAAAGGTGCCAACTCTAGTTATGTAAATTACAGCCAACAACCCAGCCTAATCCCATTCATTTGGGGGTAAATCTGGGTAAATCCTGGGTTCTACCAATCAGAACCGTCCAGGATAAATACAATCACATGGTGGGTGGGCTCAGCACATTCTATTTCCATTGCTATTATATCTAATTATATTATTTCCTTGCAGGTCCACCGGTGCCGCCCCCATTGTCTTCACAGTCCACAGTATGAATTTTATCACTTTCGTGTTTATCTGCCTTCCCTTGGCTGCAATCTGTGAGTTTCCATTTGCTGTTCTGTATAATGACTTGGTGGTTGTGTATATATGTAAGTAAAGAAAGGCGGATTTATTATTAGTAAAATCTTGGTTGTATTATTGGAGTACTCTACTGGTCCCCATAACGCAGAGTACTTCTGATAATACAAGGGGGGTGGGGGGCACTGTGATCCCTCAATACCCTCAAAAGGACAATTGACAACAGCTCTGTCATACATTTCAAACAAACCAAGGTGTCTCTAGCTGCTGTGAATCCTAAGTTATAAGCATGTAAAGATCTGCCCAATAAAAGTCTCAATTTATCCCAATTTTGCATGACATGCAGTTAATCAAACACAAACAGATACTATTAATGAAATAATAATATGTATAATGAGCAAAATCTCAATCCTGCATTCATCACATATAATTTGGGAATAAATTAAAATATATGGAATTATATATTCCAGGGTATATAGGGAAAACATCAAACAATATAAAAACAAACAAACAATAAAGTGCATGTTCACCCCCAGACAAATATCTTTCTGCAAAACCAGGACCCCAAAAACCCCATTATTGCAATAATCCCGTCTCGCGAGCATTACTGAAAGAAGATATTTACCGTGATGGTTCCTTATCTTCCATCTGCCCCTCTTCCTGACATTAGCCTTCAGTTATAGTCAATCAGGCTCATTTACCCAGACTCGCTGGGCAAATTAATGGAGTTAAAGTCGCGCTAACTGGTTCGCTACCGGTTAGCACGACTTTAATTCCATATTAGCCTCGGATGTGCGGGTTACGCAAAAATCACCTGTGCAACCGATGCTCGCAATTCAATATTGTGTTTGCGCTAGATTTAGCACAGGATTTTAACGTCAGCAGATAGCTGGCGTTAGAATCCTGCAATGGGTAATCTCTTTCCGGGATTTACCCAGATCCGCAATCGCGATATTGAATCGCGGAAGGAGCATTGACCCAGAGCAATAATAGCCACATGTGCTGATCTTCAGAAGCACATTCAGGGAGCCGGGCAAGTATTGCGATACTATTATTTTGAAGGGTCCTGGTTTAGGGGATAAAAAATTTGTCTAGGGGTGGAAATGGCCTTTAAAAAATATTGTTTTTTGAAGAAGCAAAAAAAAGAAATACTGTTTGTCAAGGAAAGTATCTGTTCATGTTTAGCAGGTAAGATGTTATTACAGTTTATTAAAGGGCAACTATATTCCACCTTTCCCCTATTAGTACACAGGGTGAGGATCTATATCACATGTCCTCATCCTTGGGTTTTCACTAGATCCACCATACTAGTCCTTCAACTTCTGTCCTGTAGTACTGGCCTGGTCACACTCCTCTCACGTTCTAGAACTGGTCCTGGACTTGCTAGTTGGATGAAGCATTTCTTGTAGACTGAGTCTTCCCTCTGATCAAGCCCCAGTCACACTCCTCTCATGTTCTGGGACTGGTCCTGGACTTGCTAGTTGGATGAAGCATTTCTGTAGACGGAGTCTTCCCTCTGAACAAGCCCCAGACTACAGGAGACAGCAGGGCCAGATCCTACTTCTAGAAGAACTTTAGGGGGATATTGGTCAAACCCAAGAGTGAAGACCTAGCAATTTTGGTCTTATTCCTGGGTACTATTAGGGGAGGGGGTTGCACACACCTAACATTACAACTAGACATGCATGGTGGGGTTGGAGAGAAAACCATTAGAGAGATTAAATTCGGGCTGAATACACATTTAGGGAGTGTTTTCCCATATTCCCTAAACTATTCCGGTTATGTGTTTCCCTCCAGATTGCTACACATGTCCTCGTTGTTAATTGCCCTCTCGGGCACTACATGGATCACGTTATATAGATATACAGAACCATGGCCAAGTGTATCACAATATTGATCTGTACAACACTATAAATCTATCATTTTAAATTCCCTAATTATATGCAGAGCTAACAAGATAAAGGTAACCAGTCATAGGCAGATGGAGCCAGAGGAGGTTAGTAGGTTAGTTTGGTTTCCCAGTGTCTTGGTACCGACCCTGGCCTGTGATATACCATATACATATCCATATACACATCCATATCCATGCATATCCAGTTGCCTCTTACGTTATAACCATTCGAGATTAGAGATAAAAATCGAAAATGCAATCCGAAGTCCCGGAATACGAACATCTGTCCTGTTTCTGAGGGAACATTCGGATTTCGGAACCGAGGATCCCATCTCTAATAACCATCAGGATGTCTTATTTTTTTGGAGAAAACCCATCAAGGCACGGGGAGTAGGGATGGCATAGAACTCGAACTCGAACCCGAGTTCGAGCCAAACTGTTCGAGTTCGAACGGACCCGGACTTCTCGAACTATCTCGGACCGGACTTTCGATATTTCCCAACTTTCGATGATTTATCGAATGTTCGAACGTTCAAACGTTCGAACCGCGAGTAAAATGTACACGTGTATCTCTGCACGAACATCGAATCTGCGAGTAAAATGTCCTGTTACCTCGAACGTTCGAACGCGAAAGCTCGAAAGTAGCGCGTGAGAGTTAAAATCAATTTACGAAAGTCCTGGATATTGGAACATGCTCCCCAGACCATTTCCCAGCCCACAGCCATTTCATTAAGTTACCATTAATATTTTAGTTTTTATTTGACTCGAACTTTTCGAACTATTTGCCTCCCATAGACTTTAATGGGTCCGTTTTTCGAACTTTCGAACTTTCGAACTTTTACAATAGTTCGAAAGTTCGAAAACGGACCGAACTTTCAATATTCGACCATCTCTAACGCGGAGTCGGGGAAACAAACTCTTTCCACCTATGGCTGAGGGGATTTGGAATAGTGGAATTCCGCACTGCAGAGATCAGTGCTGAGATCTCATCCCTTCCCTACCCCAGAAACAGCCCCTGACACACACACTGGTGTTGATATGGGATGGCATAGAACTCGAACTCGAACCCGAGTTCGAGCCGAACTGTTCGAGTTCGAACGGACCCGGACTTCTCGAACTATCTCGGACGCGGACTTTCGATATTCCCGGACTTTCGTGATTTATCGAATGTTCGAACGTTCGAACGTTCGAATCCGCGAGTAAAGTTTACATGGTATCTAGGCGCGAACATCGAATCTGCGAGTAAAGTCTCCATTAAAGCCTATAGGCGAGCATCGAATCTGCGAGTAAAATGTCCATGTTACCTCGAATGTTCGAACGCGAGCTCGAAAGTAGCGCGCGTGAGAGTAAAATCGATTGTACGAAAGTCCTGTATATTGGAACACGCTCCCCAGACCATTTCCCAGGTCCCACAGCCATTTACATTAAGTACCATTAAATTTTAGTTGTATTTGACTCGAACTTTTCGAACTATTTGCCTCCCATAGACTTTAATGGGTCCGTTTTCGAACTTTCAACTTTCGAACTTTTACAATAGTTCGAAAGTTCGAAAACGGACCGAACTTTCAATAGTTCGACCATCTCTAGTGTTGATGAAGCAGGAGGGGCCCCTTATAGTTTTTGCTGGGGGCTCAGTGTTTTCTGATTAACTGCATCAGTGCTAATCACCGTACACAATACTGCCTTGTTACCGTCGATCGATATTTACTTTTCTCTGCAGCTTTTCAGAATGAGATCTCAGCTTGCTATGGTTATCATCTCAGCTTGCTATGGTTATCATCTCAGCTTCCTGTGGTTATCATCTCAGCTTGCTATGGTTATAATCTTAGCTTTCTATGGTTATCATCTCAGCTTGCTATGGTTATCATCTCATTAGGCCAAAATTAAAGTATCACCTTTACATTTACATTTTTGTTATATCTCATCTCGAATGTATTACCCTGTATATTTTCTTGATGAACAGTGATGTGACTTCATTGAAAGCATCTACAGGGATGTGAAACCTTAGCCCTCCGGATATTTAAAAGCTACAACTGAACACACATATTTTGCCACCAAGGAATGCTGGGAGTTGTAGTTTGAAACATCTAGAGGACTTCAGGTTGAACATCTCTGACCTAGTAGATGTGTTTATAATATCATCTCATGCCTGTAAGTTTATAGTGAACCTGTGTATATTTTTAAGGTCAAATGTAAAAATAAACAGAAAACAATTTAACATAATTGACAATTAGTGCTTTTTATATTTTTTTTCTGAACTACAACCCCATAAAGTGTATGTCACTGTAGCAATGCAAAGAATTATTAGATAAAATAAACAGGAAGAAGAAGAAAAAGGGGAAGTAAAAGCCAATGTGAATACTAGTTCGGTGGTAGACAGGATTATTATATAAGGTTTGGGAACAGAAGCAGATTCACAGAACAATATCATCCTGCAAGTGACTCGGTAAATAATAACATTTCTTATACTGTAAACCAAAAATTGTGATTCGTTAAAATTGTAACTTGTTGGGGGTAGGAGTTGGTATCCTGATTCCCTACCTACCTTTATGCAGTAATTCAGGCACTTATGCAGACCACCATGACATTTGAGGCTTTTGGGCAAGGTGGGGGAGGGGGCATGATGAAGGGGCGTGGTGAAGGGGTGTGATGGCGGTGATGTCACATGGGGGCAGGGTTTACACTTTAGGGGTTGGATGGGGTGGGGTTAGGGGAGTTCCAGGGGTGTGGTGGCCAAAAAGGGGTGTGACGGGGAGATTAGAGACTCTTTCTCTCTCGGTTGCGGGAGTTTGAGGTGGTCTCGCGGGAGACCTCAAATACTATACTATATAATATACTATACTATACAAGTACTACATTCTACTGTACTATACTATATTATACTATAGTATCCTATATACTTTACTATACTGTACTATATACTATACTATACTATACTATATACTATAATGTACTATACTATACTATATACTACATACTATACTATATAATATACTATACTATACAAGTACTACATTATACTGTACTGTACTATACTATAATATACTATATACTATACTGTACTATACTATAATATACTATATACTATACTATATACTATACTATACTATATACTACATATTATACTATACTATATAAGTACTATACTATACTGTACTATATTATAATATACTATATACTATACTATATACTATACCATAGTATACTATTTACTATACTGTACTATACTATATACTATATACTATACTATACTATATACTATACTATCAGCACTGTGTCCCCAAGTGGCACTTTATAAACAAACTATACATACATATCAGTATAGATACTACATCTATACTATATACTATACAATACTATACTATACTATATTCTATACTATATACTATACTCTATTCTATACTATATACTATACAATACTATACTATACTATATTCTATACTATATTCTATACTCTATACAATATACTATACAATACTATATTGTAAGTATATTCTATACTATATTATAATCTATTCTATACTATATACTATACTATACTACACTATATACTATACAATAATATACTATACTATACTATATACTATACTATATTCTATACTATATACTATACTATATTCTATACTATATACTATACAATACTATACTATACTATATTCTATACTATATACTATACAATACTATACTATACTATATTCTATACTAATATAACTATACTTTACTATACTATAACTATACAATCGTACTATATTCTATTCTATATACTATACTATATACTAACAGTACTATACTAGATTCTATACTATAATACTGTACTATTTACTTACAATACTTATCTATAGTAGATACAGTATTGCTAGTTGGATGAAGCATTTCTTGTAGACTGAGTCTTCCCTCTGATCAAGCCCCAGTCACACTCCTCTCATGTTCTGGGACTGGTCCTGGACTTGCTAGTTGGATGAAGCATTTCTTGTAGACTGAGTCTTCCCTCTGAACAAGCCCCAGACTACAGGAGACAGCAGGGCCAGATCACTACTTCTAGAAGAACTTTAGGGAGGATATTGGTCAAACCCAAGAGTGAAGACCTAGCAATTTTGGTCTTATTCCTGGGTACTATTAGGGGAGGGGGTTGCACACACCTAACATTACAACTAGACATGCATGGTGGGGTTGGAGAGAAAACCATTAGAGAGATTAAATTCGGGCTGAATACACATTTAGGGAGTTTTTCCCATATTCCCTAAACTATTCCGGTTATGTGTTTCCCTCCAGATTGCTACACATGTCTTCTGTTAATTGCCCTCTCGGGCACTACATGGATCACGTTATATAGATATACAGAACCATGGCCAAGTGTATCACAATATTGATCTGTACAACACTATAAATCTATCATTTTAAATTCCCTAATTATATGCAGAGCTAACAAGATAAAGGTAACCAGTCATAGGCAGATGGAGCCAGAGGAGGTTAGTAGGTTAGTTTGGTTTCCCAGTGTCTTGGTACCGACCCTGGCCTGTGATATACCATATACATATCCATATACACATCCTATCCATGCATATCCAGTTGCCTCTTACTTATAACCATTCGAGATTAGAGATAAAAATCGAAAATGCAATCCGAAGTCCCGGAATACGAACATCTGTCCTGTTTCTGAGGGAAACATTCGGATTTCGGAACCGAGGATCCCATCTCTAATAACCATCAGGATGTCTTATTTTTTTGGAGAAAACCCATCAAGGCACGGGGAGTAGGGATGGCATAGAACTCGAACTCGAACCCGAGTTCGAGCCAAACTGTTCGAGTTCGAACGGACCCGGACTTCTCGAACTATCTCGGACCGGACTTTCGATATTTCCCAACTTTCGATGATTTATCGAATGTTCGAACGTTCAAACGTTCGAACCGCGAGTAAAATGTACACGTGTATCTCTAGCACGAACATCGAATCTGCGAGTAAAATGTCCTGTTACCTCGAACGTTCGAACGCGAAAGCTCGAAAGTAGCGCGTGAGAGTTAAAATCAATTTACGAAAGTCCTGGATATTGGAACATGCTCCCCAGACCATTTCCCAGTCCCACAGCCATTTCATTAAGTTACCATTAATATTTTAGTTTTTATTTGACTCGAACTTTTCGAACTATTTGCCTCCCATAGACTTTAATGGGTCCGTTTTTCGAACTTTCGAACTTTCGAACTTTTACAATAGTTCGAAAGTTCGAAAACGGACCGAACTTTCAATAGTTCGACCATCTCTAACGCGGAGTCGGGGAAACAAACTCTTTCCACCTATGGCTGAGGGGATTTGGAATAGTAATTCCGCACTGCAGAGATCAGTGCTGAGATCTCATCCCTTCCCTACCCCAGAAACAGCCCCTGACACACACACTGGTGTTGATATGGGATGGCATAGAACTCGAACTCGAACCCGAGTTCGAGCCGAACTGTTCGAGTTCGAACGGACCCGGACTTCTCGAACTATCTCGGACGCGGACTTTCGATATTCCCGGACTTTCGATGATTTATCGAATGTTCGAACGTTCGAACGTTCGAATCCGCGAGTAAAGTTTACATGGTATCTAGGCGCGAACATCGAATCTGCGAGTAAAGTCTCCATTAAAGCCTATAGGCGAGCATCGAATCTGCGAGTAAAATGTCCATGTTTACCTCGAATGTTCGAACGCGAGCTCGAAAGTAGCGCGCGTGAGAGTAAAATCGATTGTACGAAAGTCCTGTATATTGGAACACGCTCCCCAGACCATTTCCCAGGTCCCACAGCCATTTACATTAAGTACCATTAATTTTTAGTTGTATTTGACTCGAACTTTTCGAACTATTTGCCTCCCATAGACTTTAATGGGTCCGTTTTCGAACTTTCAACTTTCGAACTTTTACAATAGTTCGAAAGTTCGAAAACGGACCGAACTTTCAATAGTTCGACCATCCTCTAGTGTTGATGAAGCAGGGAGGGGCCCCTTATAGTTTTTGCTGGGGGCTCAGTGTTTTCTGATTAACTGCATCAGTGCTAATCCCGTACACAATACTGCCTTGTTACGCGTCGATCGATATTTACTTTTCTCTGCAGCTTTTCAGAATGAGATCTCCGAAAGTTCGAAAACGGACCGAACTTTCAATAGTTCGACCATCTCTAACGCGGAGTCGGGGAAAACAAACTCTTTCCACCTATGGCTGAGGAAGGATTTGGATATGGGAATTCCGCACTGCAGAGATTCAGTGCTGAGATCTCATCCCTTCCCTACCCCAGAAACAGCCCCTGACACACACAACTGGTGTTGATTAGGGATGGCATAGAACTCGAACTCGAACCCGAGTTCGAGCCGAACTGTTCGAGTTCGAACGGACCCGGACTTCTCGAACTATCTTCGGACGGCGGACTTTCGTATTCCCGGACTTTCGATGATTATCGAATGTTCGAACGTTCGAACGTTTCGAATCCGCGAGTAAAGTTTACATGGTTCTAGGCGCGAACTCGAATCTGCGAGTAAAGTCTCCATTAAAGCCTATAGCGAGCATCGAATCTGCGAGTAAAATGTCCATGTTACCTCCTCGAATGTTCGAACGCGAAAGCTCGAAAGTAGCGCGCGTGAGAGTAAATCGATGTACGAAAGTCCTGTATATTGGAACACGCTCCCCAACCATTTCCCAGGTCCCACAGCCATTACATTAAGTTACCATTAATATTTTGTTGTATTTGACTCGAACTTTTCGAACTATTTGCCTCCCATAGACTTTAATGGGTCCGTTTTCGAACTTTCGAACTTTCGAACTTTTACAATAGTTCGAAAGTTCGAAAACGGACCGAACTTTCAATAGTTCGACCATCTCTAGTGTTGATGAAGCAGGGAGGGGCCCCATTATAGTTTTGCTGGGGGGCTCAGTGTTTTCTGATTAACTGCATCAGTGCTAATCACCGTGACACAATACTGCCATTGTTTACCGTTCGATCGATGATTTACTTTTCTCTGCAGCTTTTCAGAATGAGATCTCCCAGGAGCCACAAACCATCAATAGAACTGAGGGCCAATCAGGAACCATACGGTGCTCCGTAAAAGATGAAATTGATATTAGGGAGCTATGGCTGACTAAAAGGTTGAAAGGGGATACGTTATTTAAACTATGGATGTATAAAAGTCTAAGCAGATTCACCGGTAAACTCAAGATCTCTGGGAAATTTACCAATTTCACCGTAACCCCACTGAATGGGAATGGGCTTCAGAAAAGGATGAAATCGGCACAATGCTTTGCTGAGAACTGTGGGATCAATGGCAATTTGGACGGCACAGGTAATGGACACCAGTTGACTTAGAATTGAAATGTGAATACCAGTGTCATGTGCACACTAACCATTCTAATACAATACATACACTGTGCTACGATATACGCACATGACGCAGGTAATAAATCCATCCAATGGAAGTCACAGGTGGCCCGCTTCCAACTGACTGTACTGCCACTGGCTTCCATTGGAAGGAAAGTGGCAACTCTCAAAAGTTTGAAGCCTTCCAGACAAACTACTGCGCTGTCATGTCTACAAATTGGCAAATAATTGGCCAAGTAACTGGTTTGCCAGGCCAAAACAAAAGTTAGTTGTGGTAAAAAGCAGTCATTTTGAATCTTTCAGCGTGACAGATCATACAATCTCCATAGAAGAGCTGAGGGTTGTATATAGTCCTCCTTTAATAAAGCAGAATAAATTGATAAATACATTTTGATTTTGATATATATATATTTCTCAGCTAAATGAGAAAAAATGATTTGCATGTCTACATCATGAGAAATACTGATTTGTATTTCTACATCATGAGAAATAATGATTTGTATTTCTACATCATGAGAAATAATAATTTGTATTTCTACATCATGAGAAATAATGATTTGCGTTTCTACATCATGAGAAATAAGGATTTGTGTTTGTACATCATGAGAAATAATAATTTGTATTTCTACATCTTGAGAAATAATGATTTGTATTTCTACATCATGAGAAATAATGATTTGAATTTCTACATCATGAGAAATAATGATTTGAATTTCTACATCATGAGAAATAATGATTTGAATTTCATCAGGCACCATCCACTGCAAAGCTGAAGATGAAAATGTGCAAAAGATGGTAATATGTGAAAAAGACATCCCAATCATAGACATAATGGTACACAAGAACTACACAGAAAGCTTAAATTTTTCTGGAACTATTCGCGATTTTTCCATGACCTTTAATAACCTTAAGAAAGACGATGACAATGGATTCCACTGCGAAGCAAAAAAGGAGGATGAAGGAATAGAAATACATGGCAGAGAAACAAAAATCAATATTTTAAATGGAGGTGAGTTAAATCTGGTTATAGTGAGTAGGGAAGTGGGTAAACATTTCATCTTTTTATATGTGTTGCCCCCAGGTTAAAAATAAGCACCGCGTTTGAGTCCATTTTCAGTGTGTTTTCCCCTTTAGTCTCTCCCTACGTTTTGAGTTCACAGTCCAGTTTTGTGCAGACAAAACGCGTTGTATTTCCGCATAAAGGTGCCCACAGCAACACTGCACTAGTGGGAATGCTAGAGCGTGATCCCTGTGGAAAAAAGTCAGACTGTTGAACAAATGTGTAGAATGTTATAAAGTGACCACAAGGTGATTACAAGGTGACATCTCCTGTTTTTAGGTTCCTATGGATCTTCAATGAACTGGATCTCCGTTATTCTGCTGATTGCTTCCCCTGCCTTATTCTGATTATAGCCCAGGATGATTTCGCAAACATGGAGACCAAACCATTAAAATTATTCCCAGTCACAAAACCAGACGGCACTAAAACCAACTGATTCATTGACCTGCACTATTGGGTGGCTTTCCATTTCATAACCTAAAGAGGAACAAAAGGGTTAATGATCCTCCTTTCCTTCAACCCTAGAATTCAGCAGAAATCTTATTACAAAAAAGCAGCCCCCTTCAGTAGACAGTCTGCACCTCCTCCCTGATATCCAATGTGTTTCTGTGCAATTTCCTCCAATGGCCCTAATACTGAAACACATGTGATCCACCAATTTTGATATCAGACAGGAACATAACGTTGGCAGTGGGGCTGGCTACATTGAGGACCATCGGCATGCAGTGTGTAAAACACTGAAGTGGAGGCTAAGCCTCCACCTCTAGTCCCCCCTTTAGGGCTAGGCCCCACTTAACGCGTTTTTTGCTCACGCACGTGCGATAACGCTCACGATTGCGTGCACGATTTAGTGCGTTGTAGGGGGCCATGCCCTTAAAGAAATAAGATTTGCTGCTTTTTCTTTCTTGAGTTTTAACTTTTCTTTTCCTTTATTATGTCTCCATTTATTTGCAAGTCATATCACAAATTGACTAAATGCACCAATTGGATTACAAACCATGCGTTTTTATTGCTATACCAAGCGATAAGTTGAGATGTAATACGTAGAATCAGAATACATTTATAACATGTCTGTAAACGACCAATCAGAACTATAAACCCGGTTACAGGAAGTATTGAGATGTGATAACGTATAAAATACCAAAGTGTCCCCTTCACGGAGGGACAGTCCCACTATATCAGTCCCTATTGGTATTCTTTATTTCCACTACATATGATTATTATTCCTTAAATGGTTCATGCAATTTTACAATACTACAGTGTCTTGGAAATTCTGCAAGGTATCATCGGCATTTAGAAATGTTTAGATCAAACGTAGGGTTGCCAGATCAATGATAAAGCGGGGGATGTATCTTAAAGGGGTGGGCTTTGGGGCTCTAGTTCACCTTTAAATGCAGCCGGATTCTTAACAAAGCTTCCAATCGTCAGATAATCTGCTAAACCGAGTCAATGGGCAGTGAATGGGAAACGACTTTTTCTTTCTGCTTTTCCTCTGTTAACAAATCAGCAGGAATGAATTAACATTTAAACTGCCCGTAGAATTGAAATCAATGGTACATGATATCGGAATCACTGTAATGGAATCCAGTTTAGGATATGTTTCTGCTTTAAGAATCTCAATAGGGTCCCAGACCAATGGAAAACATTAGGACACTTGTTAAAAACACGGGCAGTCAGTATTAATGCCAAATGACCAATGAGTAATTAGCGCTACTCATGAATAATGAAAAAAAAATGAATTAAAGGAGAACTATACCCTGAACAACCCCCCTAAACCACTAGGTCCTCATCCCCATCCAGCTCCACCCATCCCTCCATCAGTGACTAGATCTATGGGAAGATGCACTCTGCAAAAACCACATCTTCCTATTGGTCAGATAACTGACTGTAGAAGGGGGCGGCGGAGGACCAATGAGGGAAATTTAAAGTAAGTATAACAGTTGATTGTGTATAAGTGGAGGGCTTAGCAGTTTATTTGGACAGGATTGTCCCGACTGCAAGGCCCTTGGGATGGAATGGAATCTTGTCCAAGTCACTGCCCCGAGAATGCCAACCTCCCCCCAGGAATGCCCCTAAACCTGCCAACTGCCTCTGTCATGGCTTCTTCTCTACCCCACCAAGCCTCCAACTTCACCCCACCCCTTCCCACTCGGCACGGTGAATATCTCACAACCCTGGTGGGAGAAAAGTATAGTTCTCCTTTAAGAATATTTACATTGGATGGTGTGGCTCAGGGTCACCAGATCAGGGAAGACACATATAAAAATCCCGGTAAAAGGACTGAGTCGGAAATTAACGCAGTTCAAACACAGCCCTGCTAACTGAATATTTAATGTGTCTTCCAATCAGCTGATAATCTGGCGACCCTACATACTATAAATTAATAAACTGATATAAATACCTATTACGTTCCCTTCCAGTGCTCATTAGGATAATATGGCTCCTACACATTAGGGTTACCAGGGGACACACAGAAATACACACAGCAAGGCTGAGTAAGAATAAAAAGCAGTTCAAAGCCAAATTAGATAATAATCTACACAGCCCTGCTGATTGTATTTTGATGTTCCCTTTAATTATCAGATAACGGTAATACTAACACAAATCTCGAAATACTCCCTAGGGTCATTATAAATATAAATGATTGTAAAAATTTTAAAAAGTATCCCTTGCAGTACAATATGGCGATTAAAACCAGACGTGTTCCCTTTAAACTAAAGCTGGGTACACACATGCCAGATTTTTGAAAGATGACAGACAATCTGCAAGATCCTGTCTGTCATCTTTCAAAAATCCCGATACACACAGTCTCGAGCATTCTCCCTATGCACAGCATAGACCCTATCCACAGCATAGACACTATCCACAGCATAGACACTATCCACAGCATAGACACTATCCACAGCATAGACCCTATCCACAGCAGAGGGAGAACGCTCGGGACTGTGTGTTTCCCTCTGGCGCGCTAGACTCCTCTATAGGGAGACTACCGTGGCCGAGGGGAAATTTTCCATATTTCCCGAACGTTTAGCGGCCAATCGCTCGTTCGGGAAAACTATGTACACACAGTACTGACAAATCCCTGATACTGTCAGATCCAAGGTTATCGGGGATTTATTGGTACTGTGTGTAACTAACTTAACTGTGTGTGTCCTCTACGAACCATCCAAATGATAGACAATATAGACCAGATGTTCTACAGTCTATACCATACCGTTGACTTGAGCATTGGATAAGGATATAAGTAGGTACAGCAGTGGTTAAATAAATTTACCCAGATAGCTCTGTCTAGACAAAGGTGATGGGGTTACAACCATTAACAGAAAATACGGGCGCCATTTATTATTTTGCCCGAGACGCACAGAGAGGAACATATCCTAAGCTGACATCCAATAGCTTGTTTTATGGCCGATGGTGTCCTAAATATGAGAATTTGCCTGCCCCCTACTGGTAGAATAGGGGGCATTCCCTAATGAATCTCAATACAATTCCCCATTGTTGTATTCACTGTATGCTGAATTACATATGGATCCAATAAATTTATAAATGTTACTATTGTTGGTATTTGTTGTTTCAATAAGGTGTGTCCAACATATCTCGTTTATCGACGGCCCTCTACCTTTCCTGACATGATGGAAAAACGTCAGGCTGAGGCCGCACTAGACACACGTTACTGTCCGTTTGTAATGCGATTGGCAAAAAAATGGGGTTCACATGCTCCTTGAAACCAACCCACAAATCCACAACGGATGGCAAGGGTGACCGTTAGCCCGTGAGAAATCGTGCTGGGGTGGCCAAGCTCTTAGTAAGGTGACAACTACTCATGGTCCATTTAATGTAATGCATCACGTATGGGCAAATTTCTACCCCCCAATCTACAGGGTTTAGGATTATCTATCCGATTCTGGGCACCTCTGTTGTAACTTTAGGCCCCATGCTTGTCAGAGAGATTAGACCCATTCTATTGGAACATTGGTGGAACATTGGAACATTCATTGCTAATCCGCTGGACTCTGGATCATTCAGGTCCCTGAATTCTGCTTTGATCCTTGTGCATTTCCAAAAACTGTAGCATCATCTTCCCCCTGGTACAGACCCTTCATGTCTTCAGCTGGATAAAAGGGGAAACAGAGAGGAAAACCATTTGTCATGCCCTTTGCTACTCATAGAAAACTCCTACACCTCCCCCTCCCTCATCCTGTCCTTTGATCTGCTGAAGGTCTTCTGAATGGACATGAAGGTTGGTCCATTGACCCCAATAGTGATCTCCAGGTATCCAATCACGATAGACACAACAGATCGAGCTGCTAAACCACAAATAAATGTGGGCTTTGATGTTTATATAAATTATTTACACTTCCATTTACTAGCCTATTGACTTACGTGATCTAAACTACACGCCCTTCCATTTATGTTAAATGATAATGATTAAACTCTAACCCCAGGTACAATACAGGATACCGTGTCACTGTTTATTCAAGAAATATGGAGCCAACATGCAGTAGCATGATTAACTATGTTGTAGAACCAGCTCAGGTAGCAATAAACTTAAGTAGCTTCGTCTGTTTTCTAAGTCAGTGATACCCAACCCACGGGCCACATTTTATTGCTGCTCACAAAACGGGGGGCTCCGTTAGTGAAGCCCCCAGCATCGGCCAGGTTGGGGCTACTGCTATAGTGTTATTTCATCTGTTTATGAGTTAGAAGGGGGTATTGAGAGCAAAGTTTCTTTGTTTTGAAAATGATGTGCAAGTGCTGCAAGCAGACCTAGATAGATTATCACAATGGGCAGCAGAATGGCAGATGAGATTCAATGTTGATAAATGTAAGGTGATGCATTTGGGATTTAATAATCCCTGTGCCATCTACACCATAAATAACTCTGTGTTAAGTGCATCTGTAATGGAAAAAGATTTGGGGGTTCTGGTAGATAACAGACTTAGCTATAGCAAACAATGCCAGGTAGCAACGGCTAGAGCTAGCAAGATATTGTCTTGTATAAAGAGGGGAATAGATTCAAGGGAGGAAAATATTATTCTCCCTCTTTACAAGGCACTGGTAAGGCCTCATTTGGAATATGCGGTGCAGTTTTGGAATCCCATATACAAAATGGACATCTTGGAAATGGAAGCAGTTCAGAGAAGGGCAACTAAAATAATAAAGGGAATGGAGGGGCTTGAATATGCAGGCAGATTAGACAGGTTAGGGCTGTTTATATTGGAGAAAGGGAATTTATACAATTATGTTAATGTGCCATATTATAAACTCTCTGGTACATTGTTCACTAATAGGTCATATCAGAGGACATGTGGACATCCTTTAAGATTACAAAAGAAGAGGTTTCACAGGTAAAACTGAATTGCCTTCCAGCAAGTTCATTGAATAGCTTTAAAATTGGGCTAGATAAGTTTCTAAAACTAAAAAATATTTAAAATTACTGGTATTAATACATATAGGGGGCAATGCTATATTGGGCAATATTTGTCCAAATTTGTGTAAAACCCGATGTATTATTACATTAGCGCAGGGTTTACAATAATTTTTCACAACTCATACACATCAATCTTTCATCAGGAGTTCAGGACCATTCTTCACTACACATACACATCAATCTTTCATCAGGACCATTCTTCACTACTCATACACATCAATCCTTCATCAGGACCATTCTTCACTACTCATACACATCAATCCTTCATCTGGACCATTTTTCACTACTCATACACATCAATCCTTCATCAGGACCATTTTTCACTACTCATACACATCAATCCTTCATCAGGACCATTTTTCATGACTCATACACATCAATCCTTCATCTGGACCATTCTTCACTACTCATACACATGAATCCTTCATCAGGACCATTCTTCATTACTCATACACATCAATCCTTCATCAGGACCATTCTTCACTACACATACACATCAATCCTTCATCAGGACCATTCTTCACTACTCATACACATCAATCCTTCATCAGGACCATTTTTCATTACTCCTAGAGTAGGACGAACTTACCTAGACCGCTCCAGCGCTGCTGACAGTCTCCGAGTGTGGATGCGTTGGAAACTGTAGGAGAAGCCGGAACTGGAGTGACCAGCGGTAAGTTACCTCTCGTCTCCTGCAAATTTACTGAAGAACAGGAGGTAAGACACAGGTTATTTACCTCCTGTTCCTCAGTTAAACAGACCTACCCTTTAAGCCCTGCCATGCATGCCACCTTCTAACTTGTCAATAGGATGCCCCCAAGTGACCACATAACAGGGCCTTTGGTTGATTATTTATTATACTCACAGGACGGTATAATTGTAGCAACTCAGCAAAGCCAAAAAGACTGTAAATAGAGCATTAGGGAATAAACCATTCACTCCTAAGGAAAGAAAGAGCACAAATGTTTATTGTAATTTCAATTCAAATGGAAATATCATTTGTTTATGATTTAGAGCTGAACAGTTACCCGCTACTGCTACAGTAGGTGATATGGTGATTCACATGTTAAACCGTGTTACCCTGGTACAGTTCCAGGGAGCATGAAAAGTTTATAAACATTAAGCATATTAATCCTACCCAACATTCTGATGTTACTGCTAAATAGTCGATTTTAAAGCTATGAACATGCTCTAAAGCTGGAAACATTCGTTCTGTATAAATATTTGTACATGTTTTACTTTTAATAAGCAACAGATTCTGGTAGCTCCAAGCACAAATACGAACTAATATTATGGTTCTTAAAGGGATCTCCCTGTAACAGGGATAATTATCAAATTTAGAGATGTCCGAACTTCGCAAAATCTGGTCCGCTTGAGGATCCACAAATTTTCGAAAAAATTCGAAAATCCGCGAGCGGACCCATTAAAACCCATTAAAATGAAAAAAATCCTCGAAAATACGAGAAATCCTCGTAATTTCGAAAATACGTATTTTCCCGCATTTTCGAAAATGCGTAAAATCCTCATAATTCAGAAAATTTTCATGCATTTCCGTAAATACGGGAAGTCCTCGTAATTTCGAAAATTTTCGAAAACGCGGTTCGGAAAAGTTCGGAAGGCGGAAAACCGGAAAATCCGCGATATCCGCCGTAATGCTTGATTTTCCGTAACCCTCGAATGTATCATTCGAATTACGTAACCCTGGAATTGGCGATAACCCTCGAATGTCGCATGCGGAAACAACAATTGCCCAACTGTAGGGAAAGTTCGTGTTTAAAGAAGTTTTGGTGACAGTGACATGTTCCCCAGACCATTTCCCAGGTCCCACAGCCATTTACAGCAAGTTACCATTGTTATTTTATCTGTAATTAAACTTTCCAAACTATTTCTCCCCATTGACCTTAATGGGTTTGTTTCTGAATTATAGAACTTTAGAACTTCTACTAACGTTCTATAGCTCGGAAACGAACTGAAGTCTGTCCATCTGTAGCCACATTCATTTCAATCCCTTTGTATGGGCTGTAGGATCTGAGCTATACTAGACTATTTGTGGAAACCAATATTGGAAATCCAGAGAAGGTACAAACAAAAAGAATGACGATATAAGGCAAATCTGCGCTGTATATTACCAACCAAATAAAACTGCCTGTTTAATCCAGAGCATTGTTAATTATATAATCAGGCAAAGATTTCCCTTTAAGAACCATAAGAATGAACAGCTCTACCTAGACGGCTAAACTACGGGGTAAGGATAACGTTACCATTTATTACACGGACATTAGTTCCGCCTCCGTTAATCTCCACTTTCCTCTTGCTCTTCGTTGTTATTCCCCAGCAATAGTAAATGTCTTTATCTTTGTCGTCCACATTCCTCACTGTTACATTGAGGTCCCGAGCAATTCCGTGAACATCTATTTTGGTTTGATCATACTTAAAGGCGCCATTGGTCCTTATGACAAGCTGGTGCTGGTGATTATAATTGGACACCTCAGTGAGGATAACAGCTTCATTAGTGACACAGCGGAGTGTGAATGAGCCTCCTGTTTTCACAGTAACATCAGACGGAGTTTG
Source organism: Hymenochirus boettgeri (assembly GCA_019447015.1). NCBI lineage: Eukaryota > Metazoa > Chordata > Amphibia > Anura > Pipidae > Hymenochirus > Hymenochirus boettgeri. The sequence continues at coordinate 4,329,140 of CM033476.1, read as the reverse complement.
ATCAATCTTTGGTTCCCCTAAAAGAAATGGTTTTCCTTAGACGTATAACGTAGAATATTGTGTTATACTTTATATATAAATAGGTAATAGACCAAGATGTATAATGTAGAATATTGTGTTATACTTTATATATAAATAGGTAATAGACCAAGATGTATAATGTAGAATATTGTGTTATACGGTATATATAAATAGGTAATAGACCAAGATGTATAATGTAGAATATTGTGTTATACGGTATATATAAATAGGGTAATAGACCAAGACGTATAATGTAGAATATTGGGTTATACGGTATATATGAAATAGGGTAATAGGGCCAAGATGTATAATGTAGAATATTGTGTTATATGGTATATATAAATAGGGTAATAGACCAAGATGTATAATGTAGAATATTGTGTTATATGGTATATAAATAGGGTAATAGACCAAGATGTATGATGTAGAATATTGTGTTATATGGTATATATAAATAGGGTAATAGACAAGACGTATAATGTAGATATTGTGGTTATACGGTATATATAAATAGGGTAATAGACCAAGAGTATAATGTAGAATATGTGTGTATAGGTATATATAAATAGGGTAATAGACCAAGATGATAATGTAGTATTGGTGGTATATGGTATATAAATAGGTAATAGACCAAGATGTATAATGTAGAATATTGTGTTATACGGTATATATAAATAGGGTAATAGACCAAGAGTTAAATGTAGAATATTGTGTTTATACGGTATATATAAATAGGGTAATAGACCAAGATGTATAATGTAGAATATTGTGTTATACGGTATATATAATAGGGTAATAGACCAAGATGTATAATGTTAGAATATTGTGTTATACGGTATATATAAATAGGTAATAGACCAAGATGTATAATGTAGAATATTGTGTTATATGGTATATATAAATAGGTAATAGACCAAGATGTATAATGTAGAAATAGGTGTATACGGTATATATAAATAGGTAAAGAGACCAAGATGTATATGTAGAAATATGTGTATATACGGTATATATAAATAGGGTAATAGAACCAAGACGTATAATGTAGAATATTGTGTTATACGGTATATATAATAGGTAATAGAACAGTTTAGATGTATAGTAATGTGTTATAGGTATATATAATAGGGTAATAGACCAAGATGATGTATGTAGAATATTGTGTTATACGGTATATAAAATGGGTAATAGACCAAGATGTATAATGTAGAATATTGTGTTATACGGTATATAAATAGGGTAATAGACCAAGATGTATAATGTAGAATATTTGGTTATACGGTATAATAAAAGGGTATAGACCAAGATGTATAATGTAGAATATTTGTGTTAACGGTATATAAATAGGGTATAGACCAAGACGTATAATGTAGAATATGGTGTATCGGTATATAATAGGGTAATAGACCAAGATGTATAATGTAGAATATTGTGTTTAGGAGATATAAATAGGTAATAGACCAAGAGTATAAGTAGATATTGTGTTATATGGTATATATAAATAGGGTAATAGACCAAGATGTATAATGTAGAATATGTGTTATACGGTATATATAATAGGTAATAGACCAAGATGTTAATGTGGAATATTGTGTATAGGTATATATAAATAGGGTAATAGACCAAGATGTATAATGTAGAATATTGTGTTATATGGTATATATAAATAGGTAATAGACCAAGATGTATAGTGTAGAATATTGTGTTATACGGTATATATAAATAGGGTAATAGACCAAGATGTATAATGTAGAATATTGTGTTATACGGTATATATAAATGGTAATAGACCAAGATGGATATATAGGTTCAGAATATGTGTGATATGGTATATTTTTTTTTTTTTATATTTTAAATATAGTTTTTTGGTTTTTTATATTAATGTTATTTTTTTATTATGCCAAATTATTTGTTATAATGTTATTTGTTATATTCGTGTTATAGGTTAATTATAATAAGGTTTGGTAATAGACCAAGATGTATAATGTAGAATATTGTGGTTATATCGGTTATATATAAATAGGGTAATAGACCAGAATGAGTATAATGTAGAATATTGTGTATTATGGTATATATAAATAGGTAAAGACCAAGATGTATAATGTAGAATATTGTGTTATACGGTATATATAAATAGGTAATGACCAAGATGTCAAATGTAGAATATTGTGTTCGGATATATAATAGGGTAATAGACCAAGAGTATAATGTAGAATATTGTGTTATGGTAATTTATAATAAATAGGTAATAGACCAAGATGTATAAGTAGAAATATTGTGTTATATGGTATATATAAAATAGGGTAATAGACCAAGAGTATAATGTAGAATATTGTGTTATACGGTATATAAAAATAGGTAATAGACCAAGAGGGTATAATGTAGAATATATGGTGTTATACGGTATATATAAATAGGGTAATAGACCAAGATGTATAATGTAGAATATTGTGTTTTATAAGTTATTAAATAGGGTATATGACCAAGATGTAATGTAGATATTGTGTTATAGGTATATATAAATAGGTAATAGACCAAGAGTTTAATGTGAATATTGTGTTATATGGTATATATAAATACGGGTAATAGACCAAGATGTATAATGTAGAATATGTGTTATACGTAATTATAAATAGGGTAATAGACCAAGATGTATAATGTAGATATTGTGTTATAGGTATTATAAATAGGGTAAGACCAATGATTATAATGTAGAATATTGTGTTATATGGTATATATAAATAGGGTAATAGACCAAGTGTATATGTAGAATATTGTGTTTATACTGGTATATATATAAATAGGTATAGACCCAAGATGTATAATGTAGAATATTGTGTTAATGGTATATATAAATAGGGTATAGACCAAGATGTAGAAATGTAGATATATGTGTTATACAGTATATATAAATAGGTAATAGACCAAGAGATAATGTAGATATTGTGTATATACTTATATATAAATGGTAATGACAAGATGTATAATGTAGAAATTGTGTTATACTGATATATAAATAGGTAATAGACCAAGATGTATAATGTAGAATATTGTGTTATATGGTATATATAAATAGGGTAATAGACCAAGATGTATAATGTAGAATATTTTGTTTAGTATATATAAATAGGGTAATAGACCACCAAGATGTATAAGGTAGAATATGTAGTTATATAGGTATATTTATATAAATAGGTAATAGACCAAGATGTATAATGTAGAATATTGTGTTATATGGTATATATAAATAGGGTAATAGACCAAGATGTATAATGTAGAATATTGTGTACGTTTTTTTTCTCCTATCGGACCCATTGTAAATTTTTTATATTGACCCATCACCTGTCGTACTAATACTGATATCGGTACCCCAAAAGTCAAGTAGGACCCCTATTTATGAACCCGCAGTGCTGGTAATTAACACCAAGTTCATTATTATTATATCGGTGCTTTAGGACATTATAAAATATTACAGGGCGGTTCTGATGGCCACACCGCATGTTAATAATAAACCGGCATTTCATACTGCAGTCAGAAAATAGTGGCCCGAGGTAAAAGACTGAAGGATAGTCATACCGCGCCTTTATAAATACGGCCTAGTTACCTAGATTAACTTTGGGGTGAAGGGATTAATCAGCAGCTGCAGTGATGTCAGCAGTTCCTTATTACACACAGAGACTGTCATTGTAAGCCCTGTGCACACAGACAGTTCCTAACAAGACGATGACATAAGGAAAGATTTCTGTGTTCATGAAGAATCTTCCCTCCTCTCGTTTCCTGTAAGGGAATCCTGGAATTTTCCTTTTAGCAACCAGGCCTGAATACTCTCCACCATCCGCACAGAATGAAAGGACCAGTGATACACACAAGGAAAACTGTCCATCAGGATGAGATGTCACCTACCTTGTGCTATGGACAGCAGCAGTGCGATGCACAGGACGTACATGCTGCCTGGATCCCCCTGCCCTCACAATGCTGTGCACTTTATATTAACCATCTAGACCCCTCAGTGTGTCAATGGGAAGGAAACATTGGATTGAATGTAGGTGGAGCTTTATTTTATACACAAGGTAGGGGGGGGGGGGGGGGGGGGTGAGGGTTGGGGGGGGGGGGGTGGCGTGGCTCTGTGATGTAGTGTGTGGATATGTATGTGTGTGTGTTGGGGTGTGTGTGTGGTGTGTGGTGTGTGGTGGGTGTGGTGTAGGTGTGTGTGTGTGTGTGTGTGTGTGTGTGTGTGTGTGTGTGTGTGTGTGTGTGTGTGTGTGTGTGTGTGTGTGTGTGTGTGTGTGTGTGTGTGTGTGTGTGTGTGTGTGTGTGTGTGTGTGTGTGTTGAATGAAATGTATAATTTGCCCATGAGGGTTAATATATAACGATAAATACCCAGTGAATTACACACACTTAATGATACTTTCACTTTCCTTCCCAGATATCCTGCTCCACAAGAAAAAATCCTGTTCATTAATTTAGCTTGAAGAGCCAAATTCCTGTTTCTTCATCTTCCGTTTTATTCTTCCGCTTTTTTGGACCGTATCTCCTCCCACAGTTTTTTAGCTAGAGACATGAAATTCGGTACAGACGTGCGGGGCACATAGGAGAAGTGTGCTGTCTTCTAGCTAAGGAATCCGCGGAAGCGTTATGGCGTTATATCAGAGATTTTCGGGACATTTTTTCCCATAGACTATAATGGTAACAATCCTCAAATGTGGATATTTCAAAACAGTTTCATGGTCATAAATACAAATGGTGATACCCCCAACCCCCCACACAGACCCAGGTACACCCACCTACTGACCTACCTTTCCATTCCCATGGAAGCCATATTTAAAGGGTAACTAAAGCCAAAAAACTAATTTAGATTTAGCCTCAATAAAAGATAGTTTTATGGTTATAAACACAAAAAAGACATACCCCTCAACCAGACCCAGGTACACACACCACTGACCTACCTTTCCATTCCCATGGAAGCCATATTTGGAGTGTGCTGTCTTCTAGCTAAGGAATCCGCGGAAGCGTTACGGCGTTATCGGCCAATTTCCAGACATTTTTTTCCCCATAGACTCAAATGAGAACAACCCAATAAATGTGGATATTTCGAGGTTTAAGGGTCATGAGATGAAAAGTTTGTTTCATGGTTATAAACACAAACACTGATACCCCCACACAGACACACGATAAAGGTAGATAAAGCCGGGGACTCTAGTTACGTTTCAGACCCTGACCGCTTCCTTCTTCAGAAAAACAGGGAGATTCAATAAAAGTTCTTATTGTTTAAAATGGTGCTAATTTTGCCCCAACCAATCAGATCTTATTTAACATTTGAAAGGTAATATCTGATTGGTTGGGCAAAATTAGCACCATTTTAAACGATAAGACCTTTTATTGAATTACCCTGCTTTTTGTTTAAAATGGTGCTAATTTTGCCCCAGCCAATCAGATGTTATTTAACATTTGAAAGCTAACATCTGATTGGTTGGGGCAAAATTAGCACCATTATTAACGATAAGAACTTTTATTGAATAACCCTGATTATCTTTTCTTTACAGTACAGGAGATTTTATTCTGTAATTGACAGAATCGTCCGGGGATCATTAACGCAGCTTAACAGGTCCTTAGTGTTTGTTTATCCTTTTGCTCAGCCATTTGTGTAATTTAACTAATAAACTTTATTATTTTACAGTTACCCTTATCTCTACTCTGAACTAGTATCCCATGAGCACCTGGTGTGTTATTAATACCTCATTACTACTAGTGTTTCCTAGTTAATGTCTGTACTTTATTCCTACATATTACACAGCTCTTTACAGTTATTAATCCATTCACTCTCCCCCGAAGAGCTCACTCTCCCCCGAAGAGCTTACAATCTAATCGCACACACAACCTATCAATATGTCTCTATCATTGTCAGGGAAAGTGGGAACTGTAAATACAGTTTCATTATCTACATTCCCATCCGCTATGGTTTAGATATATTCAGGGCCGTGCGACACTACTTGTTGATCCCACGCCAGACATTCCGACCTCTTGCCTTCCATTTGAGCCAATCAGAACGTTATCGGCATATAACATCACAGGAGGGATTGCACATGGGAGACGATAGTAGCTATTTATGGGAACAAGATCGCAAATCACACTAAAACTCTTTCAGTGACTGTTAAGCTGGTTATACAGTATACGATCCTTCCTCCTGACCAAGCGTTCGAGGCTTTCGACCGGTCGGCCGGGAGCAAGGACTGTTGGTTGCGGCAAAAGCAGCCTAGTCCAACAGTTAGGTCTATAGAGGACCGCACGATCAGTTGTGATTTTCCAACCTGTCCGTTCGTTTGTCCGATTCGGACAAACAAACAGTCAGCCATTGGGTTGCGGCCACTAAAAGCCGCCTTACAATAATTCGGCGTGTGTACCCAGCTTTACAGTAAGTGCACAGAGCAGAGAGAAGTCCATCGTGGGTGTGACACTGCCTTGACTGCTCCAAAAATGGCTACTAATTCTTACTAAAGGATACAATTCCCATTATGCATAGTGGTCCCACACAAGTGAACCAAAACCTTGCCTTGATGTTAATCATGTGTGTTGTATTAATCAATAAACAGGTAACAATGGATGTTTTCAATAGCCAATTACAAACTACTACAAACTACTACAAAATATTACAAACTACTACAAACTACTACAAACTATTACAAATTACTACAAACTACTACAAACTATTACAAACTACTACAAACTACTACTACTTTGGAAACTTGTTAAAATGAGCAATAGTCTAATTCAGAAAGAAAGTGGTTGAAATGAAGGAGGCAGCAACGATTTTTCGGGTTGACCAACAGATACGTGGAAACAACAGTTGGTTGGCTTGTGTGTACCCAGCTTTAATGACATACCACAATGCTCATCTTGTCGTTTTTTGTGTGAAGTTGCCCTTTTGTTTGTGACATTGTTATGGGATAAGGTGACAATGCAGCTGTGTGGCATTGTATAGTGGGGTAGTAACATGACATTCTTATTGTTCTATGGACTTTTTCACTCATTTCCTTTTTCTCTGTTTTTTGGGGGTTTTTTTACGGTAGAAAACGTCCTTCAATAAAGTTGCATCTTTTACTGTAGTTTCCACAGTCCTGGTGTTAGTGGATCCCACATGCGATAATTTACGTCAATCCCCAACACCAGATTAGGTTATGTCTCTAGGGCATCCTTGTAAAGATCTGTTATAATTGTCCAGCTGTGACACAATGGATATTCCCATCATGCATCTGGGCGTGATTAGTTTAAGATTAAAGTACAAGTTTCCTTAGTTTTTTCCTGGGCTGGACACTAATTATCTTTATTACCGTCTCCAGCAGAACCGTCTCTAACAGAACTTTAGAGGGTTTTCTCAATTTGTGAGACTGATACAGTGCAATTCGTCACTTCGTATTATCCATGGAAAGGCTTGTAACCGCACAATGTGTAAATTATATCACTGTCTCCGTATAGTCCTCAGGGCTCTTCACTCTGCCCTGTGTGTCTGCAAACAGAGAATGACACCATTTAGAATGCAAATTCTCCAACATTGCAAATAAGAAAAAAGCTTCACTAGGGAATGTCCCATGTTCCACTCAAACCCTCCAATTTAGCTCAAGTCCCTCTAATATTTCCATAAATAGCAGTTAACTAAAATTGATACAGTTACCCAACACATGCATATTTATTACAGTGACATAATATACATGAGCATGATACAAATCTGCCCATTTACCTGCAGCATCTCACCATTCATATTATAGACCATCTCTCCATTCATATTATAGACCATCTCTCCATTCATATTATAGACCATCTCTCCATTCATACTATAAACCATCTCATTCGCCATTCATACTATAGACCATCTCTCCATTCATACTATAGACCAATCTCGCCATTCATACTATAGACCATCTCCCCATTCATATTATAGACCATCTCTCCATTCATATTATAGACCATCTCTCCATTTATATTAAAGACCATCTCACCATTCATATAATAGACCATCTCTCATTCATATTATAGACCATCTCTCCATTCATATTATAGACCATCTCTCCATTCATATTATAGACCTCTCTCCATTCATATTATAGACCATCTCTCCATTCATACCTATTATAGACCATCTCGCCATTCATACTATAGACCATCTCTCCATTCATACTATAGACCATCTCTCCATTCATACTATAACCAGCTCTCCATTCATACTATAGACCATCTCTCCATTCATACTATAGACCATCTCTCCATTCATATTATGACCATCTCTCCATTCATATTATAGACCATCTCTCCATTCATATTATAGACCATCTCTCCATTCATATTATAACCATCTCTCCATTCATATATAGACCATCTCCCATTCATACTATAGACCATCTCTCCATTCATACTATAGACCATCTCATCTCTCATCCATTCATACTATAGACCATCTTCACCATTCATACTATAGACCATCCACCATTCATACTATAGACCATCTCCCATTCCACTATAGACCATCTCACCATTCATACTATAGACCATCTCTCCATTCATACTATAGACCATCTCACCATTCATACTATAACCATCTCACCATTCATACTATGACCATCTCTCCATTCATACTATAGATAGACCATCTCTCCATTCATACTATAGACCATCTCACCATTCATACTATAGATCCTCTCTCCATTCATACTATAGACCATCTCACCATTCATACTATAGACCATCTCTCCATCATATTATAGAACCATCTCGCCATTCTATTATAGACCATCTCGCCATTCATATTATAGACCATCTCGCCATTCATATTATAGATCATCTCGTCATTTATATTATAGACCATCTCTCCATTCATATTATAGACCATCTCTCCATTCATATTATAGACACCATCTCTCCATTCATATTATAGACCATCTCTCCATTCATATTATAGACCATCTCTCCATTCATATTATAGACCATCTCTCCATTCATATATAGACCATCTCTCCAATTCTATCTAGACCATCTCCATTCATACTATAGACCATCTCCCATTCTACTATGACCATCTCTCACATTCATACTATAGACCATCTCACCATTCATACTATAGACCATCTCTCCATCATACTATAGACCATCTCACTCACCATCATCCTATAGACCATCTCTTCCATTCATACTTATAGACCATCTCCCATTCATACTATATACCATCTCCCACAGACATAGATCCTCTCCATTCATATTATAGACCTCTCAATTCTATTATAGACATCTCCCATTCATATATAGACCATCTCACCATTCATACTATAGACATCTCACCGTCATACTATACCATCTCTCCATTCATACTAGACCATATTCATAATAGACCATCCTCCTTCATACTATAGACCATCTCCCTTCATACTATAGACCATCTCTCCATTCATACTATAGACATCTCCCTATTCATCTAGGACATCTCTCCATTCATACTATGACCATCTCTCCATCAATACTAGACCATCTCTCCATTCATATTATAGACCATCTCGCTATTCTAATATAGATCATCTCGTCATTCATATTATGACCATCTCGCTATTCATAATATAGATCATCTCGTCATTCATATTATAGACATCTCGCTATTCAATTAGATCATCTCTCCATTCATATTAAGACCATCTCTCCATTCATATTATAGATCATCTCACCATTCTATATTATAGATCATCTCACGAGTCACCATTCATATTATAGACCATCTCACCATTCATATTATAGACATCTCTCATCTATTATAGACCATCTCACCATTCATATTATAGACCATCTCTCCATTCATTTATAGACCATCTCGCCATTCATTATATAGACCATCTCACCATTCATATTATAGACCATCTCACCATTCATATTATAGACCATCTCTCCATTCATATTTTAGACCATCTCTCCATTCATATTATAGACCATCTCGCCATTCATATTATAGACCATCTCTCCATTCATATTATAGATCATCTCTCCATTCATATTATAGATCATCTTCTCCATTCATATTATAGACCATCTCTCCATTCATATTGTAGAACATCTCTCCATTCATATTATAGATCATCTCTCCATTCATATTATAGACCATCTCTCCATTCATATTATAGATCCCATCCATCTCCCATTCATATTATAGATCATCTCTCCATTCATATTATAGTATCCATCTCTCAGTTCATATTATAGACCATCCTCATTCATATTCAGACCATCTCACATTCATATTATGTAGACCATCTCTCCATTCAATTTATAACCACTCTCATTCATTTATAGACCATCTCACCATTCATATTACCTCTCATCATAGACCATCTCTCTTCATACTATAGACCATCTCTCCATTCATACTAAGACTCATCCTCCCCATTCATACTATGACCATTCTCCATTCATACTATAGCCATCTCTCCATTCATCACTATAGACCATCTCCCATTCAATTATAGAACTCTCACCATTCATAATATAGATCATCTCGTCATTCCATATTATAGACATCCGCACTTCTTCTATAGATCATCTCTCATTCATATTATAGACCATCTCGCTATTCATAATAATAGATCATCTCCATTCATATTATAGACATCTCATCCATTCATATTAACGAATATCTCACTATTCATATTAGACCTCATCTCACGAAGTCAACCATTCATATTATAGACCATCTCACCATTCATATTATAGGACGATCTCCCATTCTTAGACCATCTCACCATTCATAATTATAGACCATCTCCCATTCATATTATAGCCATCTCCCCTTCATATTATAGACCATCTCTCCCATTCATATTATAGACATCTCACCTCATATTATAGACCATCCTCTCCATTCATATTTTAGACCATCTCTCCATTCATAGTTAGACCATCTCGCATTCATATTATATAGCCATCTCTCCATTCATATTATAATCATCTCTCCATTCATATTATAGATCTCTCTCCATTCATATTGTAACCATCCTCTCCATTCATATTGTAGACCATCTCTCACATTCATATTATAGACATCTTCTCCATTCATATTATAGACCATCTCCCATTCATATTATAGCCATCTCTCCATTCATATATAGATCATCTCGACCATAATTATACATCGTCATTCTATTTAGATCATCTCCATTCATATTAGACCATCTCGCTATTCATAATATAGATCATCTCCCATTCATATATAGACCATCTCTCCATTCATATTAAAAATACCATCTCACCATTCATATTATAACACCATCTCACAGTCATTCTATAGAAAACCATCTCGCTATGTCATATATAGATCATCCTAGTCATTCCATAAATTATAGACCATCTCGCTATTCATAATATAGATCATCTCGTCATTCATATTATAGACCATCTCGCTATTCATAATATAGATCATCTCTTCCATTTCATTCTCATAAGACACTCTCCATTCATTATTATAGATCATCTCACATTCATATTAGATCAATCTCCCAGTCCATTCATATTATAGACCATCTCTCCATTCATATTATAGACCATCTCGCTATTCATAATATAGATCATCTCTCCATTCATATTAATAGATCATCTTTCCATTCATATTATCGAACATCTCTCCATTCATACTATAGACCATCTCTCCATTCATATTATAGACCATCTCGCCATTATTAACCCTCTCTCACTTAATTACGACCTCTCAACTTTCATTATAGACTCACTCGCCATTCATATTATAGACCATCTCCATTATATTATAGACCAATTCTTCCATTCATATTATAGACCATCTCTCCATTCATATTATAGACCATCTCTCTCCATCTCATATTATAGACCATCTCTCCATTCATATTATAGACCATCTCTCCATTCATATTATAGACCATCTCTCCATTCATATTATAGACCATCTCGCCATTCATACTATAGACCATCTCGCCATTCATACTATATATCATCTCACCATTCATATCAAAGTTACTGGAAACAGAAGCAGAAGTTACAAGTATTCGCATTATCTGATCAATTACATCTCTTGATTGGCATCTTGCTTTTCTTTTCTTGTGATCAGGGTATCTTGCTCTGCTGTAACAGGATTCTCTTTGGAAACATGCAACTCTTGCTTTGCTCTACATTTGATTCTGCAATTTTGAAAAACCTTGAAAAAAAGGTGAATGTTATATCCACAGTTGTGTTTGTACACACTCAGGCAATCTGCCACTAGTTATGTAATATCATTAGATAGTAAAGGTCCGTATACACGAGGCCCAACCTGTGGGTCTGTTTCAGACTATCGCATATTGTTGGTCGGCTGGGCATCCTGATGATCCACCATACGAGCGCCCATACACTTAGCGATAATTGCCCAAAACAGCCATTCAGAACACACTCACGTGTCGCAGGTTGGCCCACGACCGCACATGTGTACGAAGCTTTAGATCTTCTTCCAGGTGCCTGAACAACCAATGACAGACAAATCTGAACTAAGGAAACCTCGATATCTGTTTATGGATAAGATCTGCCAACCCTCCAAACCACCTCCCTCCACTGTAATATACATAGAACTTGTGGGCTTCTGCTTCCACTGGTCAAGTTCACTGGACCTTATCTTCAATGTATTATCGGTGACTGTACTAGAGTCACAAAGGAAACTTTATATGTTTTTATCCAATTAATGGCAAATAATATTGTAATTAAAGGGCATGTCCACCCAAAATATTTTTTTTATATGTGGTAGTACTCACCCCCAAACGCTATGTTTATTTGATAAAAAAAAAGTGAGGCCAGTAGAGATGGCCGAACTTTCGAAAGTTCGGTCCGTTTTCGAACTTGTGAACCATATGGGAAGTTTGAAAACGGACCCATTAAAGTCAACGGGAGTCAAATAGTTCGAAAAGTTAAATTTTAATCAATTTTACTCTCACTCGCGCTATTTTCGAGTGCTTTCTATGTAGTGCGAACGTTCGATTGTTTCGCGCTAGGTATCGTGTAAATTTTACTTGCGGATTCGATGATCGCGTATAGGTTTTAATGGACACTTTACTCACAGATTTGATGTTCGCGCCTAGATACCATGTACATTATACTCGCGGATTCGATGCTCGTGTATAGGTTTTAATGGACACTTTACTCGCGGATTCGATGTTCGCACCTAGATACCATGGACATTTTACTCCACTATTCGATGCTCTGATTGGTATTAATAGACATTACTCTCGGTTAGAGGCTCGCGTATAGGTATAATAGGCATTTTACTTGCAGATTCGATGCTGCGTATGTATAATAGGCATTTTACTCGCGGATTGATGCTCGCGTATAGGTATAATAGGCATTTTACTCGCGGATTTGAGCTAGCGTTCGTATAGGTTATATAGGCATTTTACTACGCGGATTCGCATACTCGTTGTATAGGTATAATAGACATTTTACTCTCGGATTAGACGCTCGCGTATAGGTATAATAGGCATTTACTGCGGATTTGATACTCGTGTATAGGTATAATAGACACATTTTACTCTCGGATTTAGACGTCGCGTATAGGTATAATAGGCATTTTACTCGCAGATTCGATGCTCGCGTATAGGTATAATAGGCATTTTACTCGCGGATTTGATGCTCGCGTATAGGTATAATAGACATTTTACTGTGGATTGTACTCACGTATAGGTATAATAGACATTTTACTCGCAGATATTCGATGCTCGTATAGGTATAATAGGCATTTTACTCGCGGATTTGATGCTCGCGTATAGGTATAATAGACATTTTACTTGTGGATTTGATACTGCGTATAGGATATAGTAGACATTTTACTTGTGGATTCGATACTCGCGTATAGGTATAATAGGCATTTTACTCGCGGATTGATGCTCGCGTATAGGTATAATAGACATTTTACTCGCGGATTTGATGCTCGCGGTATAGGTATAATAGACATTTTACTCGCGGATTTGATGCTCGCGATAGGATAAATAGACATTTACTTGCAGATTCGATACTCGCGTATGGTATTAATAGACATTTCACTCACGGATTTGATGCTCGTGTATAGGTATAATAGACATTTTACTCGCGGATTCGATACTCGCGTATAGGTATAATAGACATTTTACTCGCATATTCGAACGGTCGAACATTCAATATTTATCGAAAGTCTCAAAATATCGAAAATCCGGGTCCAGGTTCGAGAAGTCCGAATTTGTTCGAATTCGAATAGTTCGGCTCGAGTTCTAGTCCATCTCTAGAGACCAGTAGTGGGATAAAGTATAGTTTTGGGGGTGGACACGCCCTTTAATACACTTTACCCATTTATTCATTTGAAAGGTAATTGGAACTTACCACAACACAAATAACGCTGATGATAACTGCTAATAAGGGAACTGCTCCAATTAAAGGGCATCGATTTCTGGGAGGACTGGGGGTCACTGCTGAAATAACAATGTAACAGGAATTATATCACTTTACTGTGGCCTAGCATATACAATTCATGGCTAAACAGACATGGCTCTGCGCAGGGAATAATTAAAACTAACTGGTTATTATACCGTATACAACAATATTCTATCCCAGTCAATCAAATCTGACCCCTTATAACTAATAGGATAATTATTACATTATCATTTTATGGTAAAAATAAGTTCAACCCTTCCATGCAAAACCCTACAAGACCAATAAATACCTACCCCCGTATAAATACCTACCCCCTTAACCCCATATAAATACTAAGGGTGAGGCCACACTGCAACGCACAGGAATCGCGCACAAAATCGCGAGCGTTATCGCACGCGATTGTGTGCGCGATTCTTGCGCGTTTCGCGCTCGCGTTCTGCGCATGCGTTTTCGTCTTTTCACGTTATGTGCACGCATGCGTTAACGCACCAAAAATGGTGAACGCATGCGTTACCATAACGCGAACGGACGCGGAATCGCATGCGCATCGGAAATCGCGGGAATTTTTGCGTTCCCGCGATTTCCATTTTAGCGAAAATCGCGGGCGCAAACTCGAGCGCGAAACGCGGGCGCAAACGCGCGAAAAACGCGCTAGTGTGGCCTAGCCCTTACCCCATATAAATACCTACCCTAATATAAATACCTACCCCCCTATAAATACCTACCCCATATAAATACTTACCCCATATAAATACTTACCCTCCTATAAATACCTACCCCATATAAGTACCTACCCCCATATAAATACTTACCCTCGTATAGACCATGTCTCCATATACCCAGCACATGGACATAACCAATAGTATGTGTACACCCATGGATACAATTAACATACTGTCTGCCTGGGGAACCCTCCCTGATAGGTTACTGGACGCTCCACAAGATATTGAGCGGAACTGTCCCATCCACCCATGTGATACATTAATAAATATTAATTAACTAGAAATATATTCATTGATGTATTTGGACAACATGTAATTTGATGAATTGATGACAGAGAAAGAAAGAGATACCGGTGTATAATATATTGTTTATCAAGGGTTCCACAAAGGTAAAAACCTTGAGAGACGCTGGTCTAGATTCAGCCAACAGAACATTTCAGGTGGAACATTCTACAACCAGTTATATGGCACGGAACATTCCTTTCACATGTTCTCTATACAGCTATTTACATTGGGGCCCTAGGAATAAGAAAGGGGCCCTAGAAGGGAGAGGGACTCCCAACACTGAATGACTAGTAATGGGGCATCACTTAGGTGTGAGCGGGAAGGTGACATTGGTTAGATGAATGAATGTCAGATATAAACTTGACTTTACCTTCTTCTACATGGACATTGGTTCCACCTCCGTTAATCTCCTTTATCCTGTTATTCTCCATTATTCTCCCCCAGCAATAGTAAAGGGTATGATCTCCGTACTGAGCGGCCGTCACTGTTACTTCAATCTCCTTGGCGTTTCCTTTAACTTTCACGTTGGGTTTAATATAATCGAAATCCGATTTGCTCCTGTTTACAAGGATATTTTGATGTGAGGAATTAGACACCTTGGTCAGGTTAACGTCTCCGTAAGCTTTGCAGCGGATTGTGAAGGAATCTCCTACTTTCACTTTAATGTCTTGTGGTTCTTGTACGATCTCTGGTCTCCCTATAATAAAGTTACGTTCAATGCAGGAGACACACGTGATGAATGAAACTCTTATTTAAATGATAATGATATGTGTAGTGATCTGTAAAGGAGGAGAGTCTACTAATAAATGAAATTCTGCTATACTGGATTTTTAAGCTTACAAATGAGATTAGTTGTATATGAATGTGCCTGTAGGTGCTGCTCCTCCTCTTCTTCCCAAGATCCCCTGCTTCTGTTAGCCCCTCCCCATGAGCCAAATGTTCATTAGGCATAATCACAATAGACGTCAATGGGGCCTACATCACCAACAGCAGCATGGGAACATGGGAAACAGGAAGAGAGAATCAGTGATTGGAATGGTTTTAAGGAATTTGTTAAAAAAATTAAAAAAAAATAGCAGATTACATAGGGAAAACCATACGAACTTAAAGGGTATCTCCACCCTAAATATAACCTTTTTCTATATTGCTCATCCCTGCCCACCCCCAACCGCCGGGTTAGATTTCTAGAAAAAAAAATTGTTCCCGCGGCTGTCTTCTCCGGCTCCCTGTTTGCCAGAACTTGCAAAGGGGCCAGACTGGCAGCCGTGTCTGTGATTGGCTAAGAGGCAGCCAATCACAGACGCAGCTGCCGGCTATGAAAACATCCGCGGGAACGAAGGACCGTAAGTATGATTCTGATTCTTTTTTTTTTAGAAATATAACCTGGCGTTTGGGGGTGAGCTGCAAAATAGGAAAATATTATATTACAAGGTGGAAGGGAAGCCAGGGAGGGTGGGAAAGGGCTCCAAAGGGAGGGAGGGATCAGGAGGGTGGGAAACGGCTCCGGAGGGAGGGAGGGTTCCGTAGGGTTTGAAATGGCTCCGGAGGGAGGGAGGGATCCAGAGGGTGGGAAAGGGCTCCGGAGGGAGGGAGGGATCCGTAGGGTTTGAAATGGCTCCGGAGGGAGGGATCTGGAGGGTGGGAAAGGGCTCCGGAGGGAGGGAGGGATCCAGAGGGTGGGAAAGGGCTCCCCTGCACATGAAACTGCCCTCTCAGAGGATAAGGAGGAAGAGGAAACTTTTTACACAGGAAGACACCTCCTACTCTTCACTTTCCTGGACTCTGGACAAGCGCTGAAGGAGAACCATAAGGAACAGAGATGTACGCTAAGGATTTTTTTTAAACTACACAGTGGGGCCAGCATGGGCTTTAAATTTTAGTTTGGGGCGTAGAAATGCCCTTTAAAATATTTTTAGACTTTTACTCTCCTTTAAGTTCAATGACCTGTATAACCCAAACCACACCCAATTTTACTCATGGGGAGGAAAAACAGATTATATCCTTATATTTTACAATAATTAGTCTGATAAAAGATGCCACATTCGGATCTGGATAGATTCGTGGATGTAGAGACTTAGACACAGAGCTGTGCCAATTGAAATAGAACTTTAATAAAAGGTCCGGCGTCTTATCGTGTTCATATTTACCTATCTAATGGTGTTAATGCAGGGAAGGGGTTAATAAGATAAATCACAGCCGACCTATCCCACAATACACAATGCAGGTCGTGTATACAAGGGTAAAGTTTACACCTAGCGGGAGATTTGCCATGACTGACAATCCGGTGTTGCACAATTACCAGTTACAGGTAAAAACTCCCACAAGGAAACAATCGGTTCCAATCAGTCACCTACCTTGTGCTATGGACAGCAGCAGTGCGATGCACAGGAGGTATAGTAACATGCTGCCTGGATCCCCCTCACCCCTGGATGTACCCACAATACCGTGGGGTTTGTTTTAACTACCTGGCCCCTTATGACGTGTGTTCAGGTGTGTGCAGGTAAAGCTGTAGAGATGGAGGAGTTTTCAGGTGGAGCTTTAGAAGGTGGAGTTTCTATTCCTTTCACATTGTTATCATGTTACGGTGTATATAGCACATTTATATCAACAGCCAATGGACAGGTTTAATAGTCTGATAAGGGGTTCGTCTAGCCAGTTATTGTTTAGCTCTGGAAGCTGCATGGAATGTTTTATTTCCGGTTTGTTTGATAATTAATAATTATTATAATTATATAATTATAATCTCCTACTTCCCTTAAAGGGCATGTCCACCCCCAAAACTATAATCCCCCCAACTACTGGCCCCACCATGTAGTGTAGTTTAATCCTTACCTCACATCCCAGCTCCATAGGGTTCTCCTGTAGTCCCCCCCCAAAGTCCCAAAAACTGCCCACCAAGAGGCTAGCTATAGGACTCTGCCTCCTACCTGGCCTCCGGAGAGTTTGCCATGCGTACTGCAGCCCTTCTCCCCTCCTCCCCCTCCCTCCCCGATTCCCTCCCCCTAGCGTAAAGTCTTTAATGATTCCCCCTGGTCTCCCAGCCCCAACCGCAATATTTGTATCTTCAGAAAGCTCCCCAAACTTTACTTACCTCTCCTCTTTCCTCCGGCGAAGTGAGCTGCCGGCAGCCGCGTCCGTGATTGGCTGCCGCTCAGCCAATCACAGACGCGGCTGCCGGTCCCGCCCCTCTGCTTGCATTTTCTCGCAAGCAGAGGGCCGGGAGCGCGGCGGAGGAAAGAGGGGAGGTAAGTAGAGTTTGGGGGGCTTTCTAAAGATACAAGTATAGCGGTTGGGGCTGCGAGCCCTTGGGGAATCTTATGTAAAAAAATCTTTTTTTGGGTGGACATACCCTTTAAAAAGTCACAGGAAACTAGTGCAAACCGCAGATTGAATTGGTTGTGCCGGATTCCTGTGTATCTTTCACTATACGGGAGTTATAGTTGCGTAGCGTGACTTTAACACCATAAAAGAGCCCAGCGGCTTTCGCTAAATTCCCCCGCCCATTATGTACATTCATATTTAGGGGAATGGTCTTGCAGGACCCAGGACAATGGCCCAGGTTGTGTTACTCTATCTGAAGTTTGAATAACATATTTGGAGAATTGTATTTTCCCTGTGTGGACAATTGTAGGTTAACCGCCCCTGGGCAGGAATAAATCCCTTGAATGTAGTTAGTGTAGGGCAAGTATCCACAGGATTAGAGGATATCAATGAGTTCTTTAACCTTCTTAACGCTCCATTAAAGGAACAGTTAATCAGGTATTATTATTATATCAAGAGATAACACAAGGGGACGATTTACCCAAATGTATAGAGTTAAAGACTTTACCTTCATATTTTAGTGTCGGGTGCGCGGGTTACGTGAAATACACCCGCGCATCCGACATTCGCTATTCAATATGGCGTTTGCTCTAGTTTTAGCTCTGGATTTAAAATCCCAAATGAGTGAGTGAATTCCTTTTCGGGAATTACCCACATTCACAAACACGATATTGAATCGCGATCAGGACATTACCCAGAGCCATAGCGTACCCAAAGCCTCGCAGCTCTGAGGTCCTGAGTTCGATTCCACCCTTGGACACATCTGCAAGGAGTTTGTATGTTCTCCCCGTGCTTGCGTGGGTTTCCTCCGGGCACTCCGGTTTCCCCCACAATCATAAAGACATACTGATAGGTTGTACGTGTCCAATAAATGTGCTTAGATTGTAAGCTCTTCGGGGCAGGGCCTGATGTGAATGTATACATGGAATTGTACAGCGCTACGGAAGATGTTAGCGCTATATAAATCCACAATAATAATAACCTCTCTGCTGAAACCCCAATGACCCCCTGCTTCCTACCAGACACTGTCCCACCGGGGCAAATTATGCCTTATATACAGGGTTGACAGATTTTTTTCCGCCCCCGTGCAGGAGGGGGCAGTGATGTGACATAACAGTGTCCTCATGGAGGGCGGCGAGGAGCCGGGCAGCATTAGAAAGTAATGTACTTACCGCAACAATCTATTCAGCGTGGAAGATTCCACTCAGGGGCCTTTCCTTCTCCTCTGTGAGCTCATTTTCAGTTCTGTTTGTTAGCCAAACCTGACATTCTCCCTTCCCTGCCGGTACTTTTACCTTCGTTATATTTTCTGCACCTGTGTGATTTCTACTCCTACCTCTTAACCCCTATGATGTAAGAATATATTACATCATCAATATTCAAATTTCAGAAGTGTCTGGGTGGTGCAGAGAGATTCACTGATTAACTTTCCTAGTTGGAGTTTCTCTAGGTTTCCCTGTCAGCTGCAGCAATATTAGTGGAAAGCTTAATGGGGAATGTTCATTGGAAGGAAGAGTGTTTTTTTATGCTGTGTGTATTGTGTAAACAGCTTTAGGGGAGGATAATGACATGAACCTGATCTTAGCACAGCTCTGTGTAATGTATTTCTCTATAGTGTCCCTTTTTAAATGGGAATGTTGGAGGGTAGGAAGTGGAGGATAATGACATGAACCTGATCTTAGCACAGCTCTGTGTAATGTATTTCTCTTAGTGGTCCCCCTTTTTTAAATGGGAATGTTGTAGGTGTAGGAAGTGGAGGATAATAAAGTGAACCTGATCTTAGCACAGCTCTGTGTAATGTATTTCTCTATATGTCCCCCTTTTTTAAAGGGGAATGTTGGAGGTAGGAAGTGAAGGATAATGAAGGTGAACCTGATCTTAGCACGCTCTGTGTAATGTATTTCTCTATAGTGTCCTTTTAAAGGGGAATGTTGGAGGGTAGAATGGAGGATAATGAAGTGAACCTGATCTTACACCGCTCTGTGTATTGTATGTCTCTATGTGTCCCTATTTAAAGGGAATGTTGGAGGGTAGGAAGTGGAGGATAATGACATGAACCTGATCTTAGCACAGCTCTGTGTAATGTAGTTTCTCTATAGTGTCCCTTTTAAATGGGAATGTTGGAGGGTAGGAAGTGGAGGATAATAAGTGAACCTGATCTTAGCACAGCTCTGTGTAATGTATTTCTCTTAGTATGTCCCTTTTTAAAGGGAATGTTGGAGGGTAGGAGAGAAGGATATGAATGAACCTGATCTTAGCACAGCTCTGTGTAATGTATTTCTCTATAGTGTACCTATTTAAAGGGGAATGTTGGAGGGTAGGAAGTGGAGGATAATGAAGTGAACCTGATCTTAGCACAGCTCTGTGTAATGTATTATTTCTCTATAGTGTCCTATTTAAAAGGGGAAGTTGGAGGGTAGGAAGTGGAGGATAAGAGTGGAATCTGAACTTAGCACAGCTCTGTGTAATGTATTACTCAATAGTGTACCTATTTAAAGGGGAATGTTGGAGGGTAGGAAGTGGAGGATAATGAGTGAATCTGACCTTAGCACGCTCTGTGTAATGTATTTCTCTAGTGTACCATATAAAGGGGAATGTTGGAGGGTAGGTGGAGGGATAAAAAAAGTGACCTGATCTAGCACAGCTCTGTGTAATGTATTTCTCTATAGTGTACCTATTTAAGGGAATGTTGGAGGGTAGGAAGTGGAGGATAATGAAGTGATCCTGATCTTAGCATAGCTCTGTGTAATGTATTTCTCTATAGTGTACGTACGTATTAAAGGGAATGTTGAGGGTAGGAAGTGGAGGATATGAAGTTAACCTGACGTTAGCACAGCTCTGTGTAATGTATTTCTCTATAGTGTACCTATTTAATATGAAGAATGTTGGAACGTAGGAGTGGAGGATAAAGTGAAACCTGATCTTAGCACAGCTCTGTGTAATCTATTTCTCTATAGTGTACCAATTAGGGGAATGTTGAAGGGTAGGAAGTGGAGGATAATAAATGACCTGATCTTAGCACAGCTCTGTGTAATGTATTCCTCTATAGGTACCTATTTAAAGGGGAATGTTGGAGGGTAGGAAGTGGAGGATAATAAGTGATCCTGATCTTAGCACAGCTCTTGGTAATGTATTTCTCTATAGTGTACGATATTTAAAGGGGGATGTTGGAGGGTAGGAAGTGGAGGATAATGAAGTGAACCTGATCTTAGCAAAGCTCTGTGTAATGTATTTCTCTATAGTGTACCTTTAAAGGGAAATGTTGGAGGGTAGGAAGTGAGATATGAAGTGAAACCTGACCTTAGCACAGCTCTGTGTAATGTATTTCTCTATAGTGTACCTATTTAAAGGGAATTTTGAGGGTAGGAGAGTGGAGGATATAAAGTGAACCTGATCTTACACAGCTCTGTGTAAGTGTATTTCTCTATAGTGTACCTATTTAAAGGGGAATGTTGGAGGGTAGGAAGTGGAGGATAATGAAGTGAACCTGATCTTAGCACAGCTCTGTGTAATGTATTTCTCACTAGTGTACCTATTTAGAGGAATGTTGGAGGTAGGAAGTGGAGGATAATGAGTGAACCTGATCTTAGCACAGCTCTGTGTAATGATTTCTCTATAGTGTAACCTATTTAAAGGGGAATGTTGGAGAGTAGGAAGTGGAGGATAATGAAGTGAACCTGATCTTAGCACAGCTCTTGTATGTTATTTCTCAATAGTGTACCTATTTAAGGGGAATGTTGGAGGGTAGGAAGTGGAGGATAATGAAGTGAACCTGATCTTAGCACAGCTCTGTGTAATGTATTTCTCTATAGTGTCCCCTATTTAAAGGGGAATGTTGGAGGTAGGAAGTGGAGGATAATGAAGTGACCTGATCTTAGCACAGCACTGTGTAATGTATTTCTCTAGTGTACCTTTTTAAGGGGAATGTTGGGGTGGTGGAGGATAATGAGGAACCTGATCTTAGCACGCTCTGTGTAATTATTTCTCTATTTCTCTATAGTGTCCTATTAAAGGGGAATGTTGGAGGGTAGGAAGTGGAGGATAATGAAGTTAACCTGACCTTAGCACAGCTCTGTGTAATGTATTTCTCTATAGTGTACCTATTTAATATGGAATGTTGGAACGTAGGAAGTGGAGGATAATAAAGTGAACCTGATCTTAGCACAGCTCTGTGTAATCTATTTCTCTATAGTGTACCAATATAAAGGGGAATGTTGGAGGGTAGGAAGTGGAGGATAATAAAGTGAACCTGATCTTAGCACAGCTCTGTGTAATGTATTTCTCTATAGTGTACCTATTAAAAGGGGAATGTTGGAGGGTAGGAAGTGGAGGATAATGAGTGATCCTGATCTTAGCACACTCTGTGTAATGTATTTCTCTATAGTTATCGTTATTTAAAGGGGATGTTGAGGGGTAGGAAGTGGAGGATAATGAAGTGAACCTGACCTTAGCACAGCTCTGTGTAATGTATTTCTCTATAGTGTACCTATTTAAAGGGAATGTTGGAGGAGAAGTGGAGGAGGATATATGAAGTGAACCTGATCTTAGCACAGCTCTGTAATGTATTTCTCTATAGTGTACCTATTTTACAGGGAATGTGTGGGGTAGAAGTGGAAGGATAATGAAGTGAACCTGATCTTAGCACGCTCTGTGTAATGTATTTCTCTATAGTGTACCTATTTAAAGGGGAATGTTGGAGGGTAGGAAGTGGAGGATAATGAAGTTAACCTGACCTTAGCACAGCTCTGTGTAATGTATTTCTCTATAGTGTACCTATTTAAAGGGGAATGTTGGAGGGTAGGAAGTGGAGGATAATGAAGTTAACCTGACCTTAGCACAGCTCTGTGTAATGTATTTCTCTATAGTGTTCCTATTTAAAATGGAATGTTGGAATGTAGGAAGTGGAGAATAATAAAGTGAACCGATCTTAGCACAGCTTTTGTGTAATCTATTTCTCTATAGTGTACCTATTTAAAGGGAAATGTTGGAGGGTAGGAAGTGGAGGATAATAAAGTGAACCTGATCTTAGCACAGCTCTGTGTAATGTATTTCTCTATAGTGTACCTATTTAAAGGGGAATGTTGAAGGGTAGGAGTGGAGGATAATGAAGTGAACCTGATCTTAGCACAGCTCTGTGTAATGTATTTCTCTATAGTGTACCTATTTACAGGGGAATGTTGGAGGGTAGGAAGTGGAGGATAATGAAGTGAACCTGATCTTAGCACAGCTCTGTGTAATGTATTTCTCTATAGTGTACCTATTTAAAGGGGAATGTTGGAGGGTAGGAAGTGGAGGATAATGAAGTTAACCTGACCTTAGCACAGCTCTGTGTAATGTATTTCTCTATAGTGTACCTATTTAATTGTTGGAACGTGGAAGTGGGAGGATAATAAGTGAACCTGATCTTAGCACAGCTCTGTGTAATCTATTTCTCTATAGTGTACCAATATAAAGGGAATTGTTGGAGGGTAGGAAGGGAGATAATAAGTGACCCTGATCTTAGCACAGCTCTGTTTAATGTATTTCTCTATAGTGTACCTATTTAAGGGGAATGTTGGAGGTGTAGGGTGGAGGATAATGAAGTGATCCTGATCTTAGCACAGCTCTGTGTAATGTATTTCTCTATAGTGTACCTATTTACAGGGGAATGTTGGAGGGTAGGAAGTGAGGATATGAAGTGAACCTGATCTTGCACAGCTCTGTGTAATGTATTTCTCTATAGTGTACCTATTTAAAGGGGAATGTTGGAGGGTAGGAAGTGGAGGATAATGAAGTTAACCTGACCTTAGCACAGCTCTGTGTAATGTATTTCTCTATAGTGTACCTATTAAAGGGGAATGTTGGAGGGTAGGAAGTGGAGGATAATGAAGTGAACCTGACCTTAGCACAGCTCTGTGTAATGTATTTCTCTATATGTTCCTATTAATATGAATGTTGGAATGTAGGAAGTGGAGGATAATAAGTGAACCTGATCTTGCACAGCTTGTGTAATCTATTTCTCTATAGTGTACCTATTTAAAGGGAAATGTGGAGGGTGGAAGTGGAGGATAATAAGTGAACCTGATCTTAGCACAGCTCTGTGTAATGTTTTCTCTCTATGTGTACCTATTTAAAGGGGAATGTTGAGGGGTAGGAATGGAGGATAAAAGTGAACCTGATCTTAGCACAGCTCTGTGTAATGTATTTCTCTATATGTACCTATTAACAGGGAATGTTGGAGGGTAGGAAGTGAGGATAATGAAGTGAACCTGATCTTAGCACAGCTCTGTGTAAATGTATTTCTCTATATGTGTACCTATTTAAAGGGGAATGTTGGAGGGTAGGAAGTGGAGGATAATGAAGTTAACCTGCCTTAGCAACCAGCTCTGTGTAATGTATTTCTCTATAGTGTACCTATTTAAAGGGGAATGTTGGAGGGTGTAAGTGGAGGATAATGAGTTTAACCTGACCTTAGCACAGCTCTGTGTAATGTATTTCTCTATAGTGTACCTATTTAATATGGAATGTTGGAACGTAGGAAGTGGAGGATAATAAAGTGAACCTGATCTTAGCACAGCTCTGTGTAATCTATTTCTCTATAGTGTACCAATATAAGGGGAATGTTGGAGGGTAGGAAGTGGAGGATAAAAGTGAACCTGATCTTACACACGCTCTGTGTAAGTATTCCTCTATAGTGTACCTATTTAAAGGGAGATGTTGGAGGTAGGAAGTGGAGGATAATGAAGTGATCCTGATCTTAGCACAGCTCTGTGTAATGTATTTCTCTTAATGTACGTATTTAAAGGGGAATGTTGGAGGGTGGTGGAGATAAATGAAGTGAACCTGATCTTGCAAAGCTCTGTGTAATGTATTTCTCTATAGTGTACCTATTAAAAGGGGATGTTGGAGGTAGGAAGTGGAGGATAATGGAACCTGACCTTAGCACAGCTCTGTGTAATGTATTTCTCTATAGTGTCCCTATTTAAAGGGGAATGTTGGAGGTAGGAAGTGGAGGATATAAAGTGAACCTGATCTTAGCACAGCTCTGTGTAATGTATTTCTCTATAGTGTACCTATTTAAAGGGAATGTTGGAGGGTAGGAAGTGGAGGATAATGAAGTGACCTGATCTTAGCACAGCTCTGTGTAATGTATTTCTCAATAGTGTACTATTTAAAGAGGAATGTTGGAGGGTAGGAAGTGGAGGATAATGAAGTGAACCTGATCTTGCACAGCTCTGTTAATGTATTTCTCTCTATAGTGGTACCTATTTAAAGGGGAATGTTGGAGAGTAGGAAGTGGAAGATAATGAAGTGAACCTGATCTTAGCACGCTCTGTGTAATGTATTTCTCAATAGTGTACCTATTTAAAGGGGAATGTTGGGGTAGGAAGTGGAGGATAATGAATGTGAACCTGATCTTAGCACACTCTGTGTAATGTATTTCTCTATAGTGTCCCTATTTAAAGGAATTTGGGAAGGTAGGAAGTGGAGGATAATGAAGTGAACCTGATCTTAGCACAGCACTGTGTATGTTTATTTCTCTAGTGTACCTATTTAAAGGGGAATGTTGGAGGGTAGGAAGTGGAGGATAATGAAGTGAACCTGATCTTAGCCACAGCTCTGTGAATCTATTTCTCTATAGTGTACCTATTTAAAGGGGAATGTTGGAGGGTAGGAAGTGGAGGATAATGAAGTTAAACCTGACCTTAGCACAGCTCTGTGTATGTATTTCTCTATAGTGTACCTATTTATATGGTGTTTGTGGGATGGGGATATAAAGTGAACCTGATCTTAGCCCTCTCTGTGTATCTCTTTCTCTTGTGTATCCCATATAGGGGATGTTTGGAGGGGAGTGGGGATATGTGTGTCTTGCCGCTCTTGTCTAGTTTTTCTCTTAGTCTCATTAGGGAATGTTGGGGTAGGAAGTGAGGATAATGAAGTGATCCTGTTCTTAGCACAGCTCTGTGTAATGTATTTCTCTATAGTGTACGTATTTAAAGGGAATGTTGGAGGGTAGAAGTGGAGGATAATGAAGTGAACCGAGACACCCAAAGAACCTTGACTTAGCACTCTCTGTTAATGTATTTCTCTATAGTGTACCTATTAAAGGGAATGTTGGAGGTAGGAAGTGGAGGATATGAAGTGAAACCTGATCTATAGCACAGCTCTGTGTAATGTATTTCTCTATAGTGTACATATTTACAGGGGAATGTTGGAGGGTAGAGTGGAGGATAATGAAGTGAACCTGATCTTAGCACAGCTCTGTGTAATGTATTTCTCATAGTGTACCTATTTAAAGGGGAATGTTGAAGGTAGGAAGTGGAGATAATAAGTTAACCTGACCTTAGCACACGCTCTGTGTAATGTATTTCTCTATAGTGTACCTATTTAAAGGGGAATGTTTGGGGGTAGGAGTGGAGGATATGATTAAACCTGACCTTGCACAGTTCTGTGTAATGTATTTCTCTATATGTCCTATTTAATTGGAATGTTGGAATGTAGAAGTGGAGAAGAATAACAGTGAACCTGATCTTAGCACAGCTTTGTGTAATCTATTTCTCTATAGTGTACCATTAAAGGGAAATGTTGGAGGGTGGGTAGGAAGTGGAGATATAAAGTGAACCTGATCTTAGCACAGCTCTGTGTATGTATTTCTCTATAGTGTACCTATTAAATGGGGAAGTTGAGGGTAGGAAGTGGAGGAATGAAGTGAACCTGATCTTAGCACGCTCTGTGTAATGTATTTCTCTATAGTGTACCTTTTACAAGGGAATGTTGTAGGTAGGAAGTGGAGGATAATAAGTGAACCTGATCTTAGCACAGCTCGTGTAATGTATTTCTCTATAGTGTCCCTATTTAAAGGGGAATGTTGGAGGGTAGGAAGTGGAGGATATAAGTTAACCTGACCTTAGCAAGCTCTTGTGTAATTGTTTTCTCTCTAGTGTACCTATTTAATATGAAATGTTTGGGTAGGAGTGTAGGTAATAAAGTGACCTGATCTTAGCACAGCTCTGTGTAATCTATTTCTCTATAGTGTACCTATAAGGGAGGTTGGAGGGTAGGAGGAGGATAATAAAGTGAACCTGATCTTAGCACAGCTCTGTGTATGTATTTCTCTATAGTGTACCTATTTAGGGAATGTGGAGGGTAGGAAGTGGAGATAATGAAGTTGACCTGATCTTAGCACACGCTCTGTGTAGTATTTCTCTATAGTGTACCTTTAAAGGGGAATGTTGGAGGGTAGGAAGTGGAGGATAATGAAGTGACCTATCTTAGCACAAGCTCGTGTATGTATTTCTCTATAGTGTACCTATTTAAAGGGAATGTTGGAGGTGGAAGTGGAGGATATGAAGTAACCTGACCTTAGCACAGCTCTGTGTAATGTATTTCTCTATAGTGTACCTATTTAAAGGGGATGTTGGAGGGTAGAATAGTGGAGGATATGAAGTGAACCTGACCTTAGCACAGTCTGTGTAATGTATTTCTCTATATGTGTTCCTATTAATAAATAGGAATGTTGGAATGTAGAAGTGGAGGATAATAATGAACCTGATCTTACACAGCTTTTGTGTAATTATTATTTCTCTATAGTGTACCTATTTAAAGGGAATGTAGGGGGTAGGAAGTGGAGGATAATAAGTGAACCGATCTTAGCACAGCTCTGTTAATGTATTTTCTCTATAGTGTACCTATTTAAGGGGAATGTTGGAAGGGTAGGAAGGAGGATATGAAGTGAACCTGATCTTAGCACAGCTCTGTGTAATGTATTTCTCTATAGTGTACCTATTTACAGGAATGTTGTGGAGGGTAAAGTGGAGGATAATGAAGTGAACCTATCTTAGCACAGCTCTGTGTAAGTATTTTCTCTATAGTGTACCTATTAAAGGGAATGTTGGAGGGTAGGAAGTGGAGGATAATGAAGTAACCTGACTTAGCACAGCTCGTGGTAATGTATTTCCTCATAGTGTACCTATTTAAAGGGGAATGTTGGAGGGTAGGAAGTGGAGGATAATAAGTCACCTGCACTTAGCACAGCTCTGTGTAATGTATTTCTCTATAGTGTCTTTTATAGGAATGTTGGAGGAGGAGTGGAGGATATAGTAACCTGATCTTAGCACAGCTCTGTGTAATGTTTTCTCTATAGTGTACCTATTTAAAGGGAATGTGTGAGGGTAGGAAGTGGAGGATAATAAAGTGAACCTGACTTAGCACAGCTCTGTGTAATGTATTTCTCTATAGTGTACCATTTAAAGGGGAATGTTGGAGGGTAGGAAGTGGAGATAAGAGAGTGAACCTGATCTTAGCACAGCTCTGTGTAATGTATTTCTCTATAGTGTACCTATTTTAAGGGAGGGGAATGTTGAGGTAGGAAGTGGAGGATAATGAGGTAACCTGATCTTAGCACAGCTCTGTTATGTTTTCTCTATAGTGTACCTATTTACTAAAGGAATGTTGGAGGGTAGGAAGTGGAGGTAATAATGTGAACCTGATCTTAGCACAGCTCTGTGTAATGTATTTCTCTATAGTGTACCTATTTAAAGGGAATGTTGGAGTGGTGTGGAGGATATGAAAGTTAACCTGACTGCACAGCTCTGTGTAATGTATTTCTCTATAGTGTACCTATTTTAGGGAATGTTGAGGGTAGGAAGTGGAGGAAATGAAGTAACCTGACCTTAGCCAGCTCTGTGTAATGTATTTCTCTATAGTGTCCTATTTAAAGGATGTTGGAGTAGGAAGTGAGGATAATGAAGTGAACCTGATCTTAGCACAGCTTTTGTAATTATTTCTCATGTGTACCTATTTAAGGGAATGTTGGAGGGTAGGAAGTGGAGGATAATAAGTGAACCTATCTTAGCACAGCTCTGTGTAATGTATTTCTTCATAGTGTACCTATTTAAAGGGGAATGTTGAGGGTAGGAAGTGGAGATATGAAGTGAACTGATCTTAGCACAGCTCTGTGTAATGTATTTCTCTATAGTGTACCTATTTAAAGGGGAATGTTGGGGGTAGGAAGTGGGGATAAGAAAGTGAACCTGATCTTAGACAGGCTCTGTGTAATGTTTCTCTATAGTGTACCTATTTAAAGGTGTGTTTGGGAATGTGGGTTGTGAACCTGATCTTAGCACAGCTCTGTGTAATGTCTATTCTCTATAGTGTACAACTATTTAAGGGGAATGTTGAGGGTAGGAAGTAGATGGGTATAAGTGAACCTGATCTTAGCACAGCTCTGTGTAATGTATTTCTCTATAGTGTACCTATTTAGGAATGTTGGAGGGTAGGAAGTGGAGGATAATGAAGTGACTGATCTTCACAGCTCTGTGTAATGTATTTCTCTATAGTGTACCTATTAAAAGGGAATGTTGGAGGGTAGGAAGTGGGATAATGAAGTGAACCTGATCTTAGCACAGCTCTGTGTAATGTATTTGCTATAGTGTACCTATTTAAAGGGGAATGTGGAGGGTAGGAATGGAGGATAATGAAGTGAACCTGATCTTAGCACAGCTCTGTGTAATGTATTTCTCTATAGTGTACCTATTTAAAGGGGAATGTTGGAGGTTAGGAAGTGGAGGATAATGAAGTGAACCTGACTCTTAGCACAGCTCTGTGTAATGTATTCTCTATAGTGTAACCTATTTAAAAAGGGAATGTTGGAGGGTAGGAAGTGGAGGATATGAAGTGAACCTGATCTTAGCACAGCTCTGTGTAATGTATTTCTCTATAGTGTACCCTATTTAAAGGGAATGTTTGGAGGGTAGGAAGTGGAGGATAATGAAGTGACCTGATCTTAGCACAGCTCTGGTAATGTATTTCTTCTCATAGTGTCCCTATTTAAAGGGAATGTTGGTGGGTAGGAAGTGGAGGATAATGAAGTGAACCTGATCTAGCACGCTCTGTGTAATGTTTTCTCTATAGTGTCCTATTTAAAGGGGATGTTGGAGGGTAGGAAGTGGAGGATAATGAAGTGAACCTGATCTAGCACAGCTCTGTGTAATGTATTTCTCTATGTGTACTATTTAAAGGGAATGTTGGGGGTAGGAAGTGGAGGATAGAAGTGAACCTGATCTTAGCACAGCTCTGTGTAATGTATTTCTCTTAGTGTACCTATTTAAGGGAATGTTGGGGGTAGGAAGTGGGAGATAATGAAGTGAACCTGATCTTAGCACAGCTCTGTGTAATGTATTTCTCTATAGTGTACCTATTTAAGGGGAATGTTTGGAGGGTGGAAGTGGAGGATAATGAAGTGAAACCTGATCTTAGCACAGCTTGTGTAATGTATTTCTCTATAGTGTACCTATTTAAAGGGGTTTTGTGGAGAGGTAGAAGTGAGGATAATGAAGTGAACCTGATCTTAGCACAGCTCTGTGTATCTATTCTCTATAGTGTACTATTTAAAGGGAATGTTGGAGGGTAGGAAGTGGAGGATAATGAAGTGAACCTGATCTTAGCACAGCTCTGTGTAATGTATTTCTCTATAGTGTACCTATTAAAGGGGAATGTTGGAGGGTAGGAAGTGGAGGCATAATGAAGTGAACCTTATTCTGCACTCTCGTGTAATGTATTTCTCTATAGTGTACCTATTTAAAGGGGAATGTTGGAGGGTAGGAAGTGGAGGAAAATGAAGTGAGGTACCTGATCTTAGCACAGCTCTGTGTAATTGTATTTCTCTATAGTGTCCCCTATTTAAAGGGAATGTTGGGGGTAGGAAGTGGAGATAATGAAGTGAACCTGATCTTAGCACAGCTCTGTGTATGTATTTCTCTATAGTTGTACCTATTTAAAGGGGAATGTTGGAGGGTAGGAAGGGGAGAATATGAAGTGAACCTGATCTAGCACAGCTCTGTGTAATGTATTTCTCTATAGTGACCTATTTAAAGGGGAATGTTGGAGGGTAGGAAGTGGAGGATAATGAAGTTGAACTGATCTTAGCACAGCTCTGTGTATGTATTTTCTCTATAGTGTCCTATTTAAAGGAGATGTTGGGGGTAGGAAGTGGAGGATAATGAAGTGAACCGATCTTAGCACAGCTCTGTGTAATGTATTTCTCTATAGGTACCTTTAACAGGGAATGTTGAGTATCGGCTATTTTTAATAATTTAGCGTATCAGCATAATACATATATTCCTGTTCTGACAAGTAGGTGGTGCTCAGTCTAATTATTATCCTTAAGGTTCACGTGCTGAAAATAAATTTAAATAAGAACGAAACCAAAAAGCAGCTCCTCAGACTCTATAATTGTCACTTTTTTATTTATACATATGGGTGGGAGCTGCCATATTGTTTCCCTTAGACAGTACAGTATGAGGGTATAGCTTATTGTATGTACGAACATTCCTTCTCTGTATATTGATACATATGGTGGGGAGCTGCCATAGTGTTTCCTTAGACAGTACAGTATGAGGGTATAGATTATTGTGTGTACTAACATTCCTTGTCTCTGTATATTTATAATTTATAACATATGGTGGGAGCTGCCATAGTGTGTTCCCTTAGACGTACAGTATGAGGGTAAGCTTAATGTATGTACGAAAATTCTTCCTATATTGATACATATGGGTGGGAGCTGCATAGTGTTCCCTTAGAACAACAGTCAGTATGAGGGTATAGCTTATTGTGTGTACAGAACATCCTTCTTCTGTATATTATACATATAGTGGGAGCTGTGCCATATTGTTTCCCTTAGACCTACGATGAGGGTATAGCTTATTGTGTGTACAGACCATTCCTTTCTCTGTATATTTATACTATGTGTGGGAGCTGCCATATTGTTTCCCTTAGACATGTACAGTATGAGGTATACTTATTGTATGTACAAACATTCCTTCTCTGTATTTATATTTCTACATATGGTGGGGAGCTGCCATATTGTTTCCCTTAGACAGTCAGTATGAGGGTAATAGCTTATTGTGTGTACAGAACATCTTCTCTGTATATTATAACATATGGGTGGGTGGCTGCCATAGTTGTTTCCCTTATAAGCTATGAGGGTATATATCTTAGTTATGACAGAACACTTCCTTCGCTGTATATTTATATTTATATATATGGGTTGGGTGGGAGCTGCCATATTGTTTCCCTTGACAGTACATATGAGGTATAGCTTATTGTTGTGTACAGAACATTTCCTTTCTCTGTATATTTAGTCCATATGGGTGGGAGCTTGCCATAGTGTTTTCCCTTAGACAGACAGTATGAGGGTATAGATTATTTTGTGTGTCAGAAACATTCCTTCTCTGTATTATTATACAGATGGGTGGAGCTACCATTTGTTTCCCCTTATACAGTACAGTATTGAGGGTATAGATTATTGTGTGTACAGAACAATTCCTTTCGTAGTTTTATAACTATATGGGTGGGGCTCTGCCATATTGTTTTCCCTTAGACAGTACAGTATGAGGGTATAAGATTATTGTGTGTCCAGAACATTCCTTCTCTGTATATTTTATACATATGGGTGGGACTGCCATTTGTTTCCCTTAGACAGTACTAATGAGGGTATGCTTATATGTAGTGACAGAACATTCCTTCTCTGTATATTGTTACATTATGGGTGGGAGCCCAAGTTTTCCCATTAACAGGACAAGTTGAGGGGTATAGCTTTTGTATGTACAAACATTCCTTCTCTGTAATTATAATATGGGTGGAGCTGCCATAGTGTTTACCTTAGACAGTACAGTATGAGGGTATAGCTTATGTATGTACAGAACATTCTCTTCCTGTATATTTATATTTATACATATGGGTGGAGCGCCATATTGTTTCCCTTAGCCGTACAGTATGAGGGTATAGATTATTGTGTACAAGAACATTCCTTCTCTGTAATTTATTTTATACATATGGGTGGGAGCTGCCATATTTTTCCCTTAGACATACAGTATGAGGGGTATAGATTTTGTGTTTGTACAGAAACATTCCTTCTCTGTATATTTATACATATGGGTGGGAGCTGCCATAGTGTTTCCCTTAGACAGTACAGATGAGGTTATAGATTATGTGTGTACAAAACATTCCTTTCTTCTTGTATATTTATACATATGGGTGGAGCTGCCATATTGTTTCCCTTTAGACAGTACGTATGAGGTTATAGATTATTGTGTGTACAGAACATTCCTTTCTCTGTATATTTCTATACATATGGGTGGGAGCTGCCATATTGTTTCCCTTAGACATACAGTATGAGGTATAGCTTATTGTATGTACAGAACATTCCTTCTCTGTTATTTATAACATATGGGGGGAGCTGCCATATGTTTTCCCTTAGACAGTTACATATGAGGGTAATACTTATTGTATGTTACAGAACATTCCTTCTCTGTATATTTATACATATGGGTGGGAGCTGCCATAGTGTTTACCTTAGACAGTACAGTATAGGGTATAGCTTATTGTATGTACAAAACATTCCTTCTCTGTAATATTTATTTTTACATATGGGTGGGAGCTGCCATATTGTTTCCCTTAGACTGTAACAGTATGAGGGCATAGATTATGTATGTACGACCTTCCTTCTCTGTATATTTATATTTATACATAGGTGGTGAGCTGCCATATTGTTTCCCTTAGACATACAGTATGAGGGTAATAGCTATTGTGTGTACAGAACATTCCTTCTCTGTATATTTATCCATATGGGTGGGAGCTGCCATAGTGTTCCCTAGACAGTACAGTATGAGGGTATAGTTATTGTGTGTACAGAACATTCCTTCTCGTTATTTATACATATGGGTGGGGAGCTGGCCATAGTGTTTTTCCCTTGGACAGTACAGTATGAGGGTATAGCTTTGTTTTGTGTGTACAGAACATTCCTTCTCTGTATATTTATACATATGGGTGGGAGCTGCCATAGTTGTTTTCCCTTAGACAGTACAGTATGTGGGTATAGCTTATTTGTATGACAGACATCCTTCCTGTATATTTAATATTTATACATATGGGTGGGTGAGCTGCCATATTGTTTCCCTTAGACAGTACAGTATGAGGGTATAGTTTTGTAGTACAGAACATTCCTTCTTCTCTGTATATTTTATACATATGGGTGGGAGCTGCCATATGGTTCCCTTAAAACAGTAACAGTATGAGGTAGATAGCTAGTGTAACAAACATTCCTTCTCTGTAATATTTTATTTATACATATGGTGGGAGCTGCCATATTTGTTTCCCTTAGACAGTACCGTATGAGGGTATGCTTATTGTATTACAGAACATTCCTTCTCTGTATATTTAATATAACATATGGGTGGGAGCTGCCATATTGTTTCCTTCTAGACAGTACAGATGAGGGTATAGCTTATTGTGTTGTACAAACATTCTTCTCTGTAATTTATACAATTGGGTGGGAGCTCCATATGGTTCCCTGACAGTACAGTAATGAGGGTATAGCTTATTGTGTATCAGAACATTCTCTTCTCTGTATATTTATTTATACATATGGGTGGAACATGCCATAGTTTTCCCTGACAGTACAGTATTGAGGTATAGCTTATTGTGTACAGAATTTCCTTCTCTGTATATTTATATTATACATATGGGTGGGAGCGTGCCTAATTGTTTCCCTTAGACAGTACAGTAGATGAGGGTTGCTTATTGTATGTACAGAACATTCCTTCTCTGTATATTTTACATATATGTGGGAGCTGCCATATTGTTCCCTTAGACAGTACTATGAGGGTATATTAGCTTATTGTGTGTACAGAACATTCCTTCTCTGTATATTTATACATACGGGTGGACGCTGCCATAGTGGTTCCCTTAGACAGTACAGTATGAGGGTATAGCTTATTGTGTGTCCAGAACATTCCTTCTCTGTATATTTATATTATACATATGGGTGGGAGCTGCCAAATTTTGTTTCCCTTAACAGTAACCAGTTAATGAGGGTAGTAGCTTATTGTGTGTTACAGAAACATTCCTTCTCTGTAATTTTAATATTTACATATGGGTGGGAGCTGCCATATGGTTTCCCTTGACAGTACAGTATTGGTTATAGCTTATTGTAGTACAGAACATTTCCTTCTCTGTATATTTATACATATGGGTGGGAGCTGCCATATTGTCTCCCTTAGACAGTATAGTATGAGGTATAGCTTATATGTGTGTGTACAGAACATTCCTCCTTCCCTGTATATTTTTAACATATGGGGTGGGAGCTGCCATAGTGTTTCCCCTTAGACAGCTACAGTATGATGGGTATCGCTTATTGTGTGTTACAGAACATTCCTTCTCTGTATATTTATAACATATGGGTGGGACTTGGGTGCTGCATAGTCGTTTCCCTAGACATTAGTACAGTATAGGTAGAGCGTAGTTGTGTGTATCAGAACATTCTTCTCTTGTATATTTATTATAATACATATATATGGGTGGGACGCTGCCATATTGTTTCCCTTAGACAGTACAGTATGAGGGTTAAGCTTATTGTATGTACAGAACATTCCTCTCTGTATATTTATACTATGGGTGGAGTGCCATATTGTTTCCCTTAGACAATTACGTTATGAGGGTATTCAGCTATTGTGTTACAGAACATTCTCCTTTTCCGTATATTTATCATATGGGTGGGTGTTGCCATATTTGTTCGCCCTTGACAGTACAGTATGAGGGTATAGCTATGTGGTTGTCAGAACATTCCTTTCTCTGTATATTTATATATTTATCATATGGGTGTTGGAGCCTTCGCCATATGTTTCCTCCCTTAGACAATACAGTAGTGGGTTATAGGCTTTATTGTGTGTACAGAACATTCCTTCCTCTGTATATGTTATACATTGGGTGGATGGGAGCTGCCTATTGTTTTCCCTTAGACGTCAGTATGAGTTATATCTTATTGTGTGTACAAAAACACAACTCCCTCGGTAATTTATACATATGGGGTGGGAGCTGCCATAGTTGTTTCCTAGACAGTACAGTGATGATGGGTATAGCTGTTGTATGTACAGAACATTCCTTTATCTTGTATATTTATACATATGGGTGGGAGCTTGCAATCGTGTTCCCTCCTTAGACAGTACAGTATGAGGGTATAAGCTTACTTGTTTACAGATTCTACCATCTCTTTATTTATATTTCACAATGGGTAGGAGCGCCATATTGTTTCCCTGACAAGACAGTTGAGGTTATTAAGCTTATTGTGTGTACAGCAACATTCCTTACTCTGTATTATTATACATATGGTGTGGGAGCTGCCATTATTGTTTTCCCTTAGACAATACAGTAGAGGGTTATAGTTATTGCGTTGACAGAACATTCCTTCTCTCTGATATTTATACACTATGGGTAGGAGCTGCGGCCAATTGTTTCCTCCTTAACAGTACATATGAGGGTTTATTGCTTTATTGTTAGACAGTAACATTCTTCTCTGGTTATGAACTAGGTGGAGCTGATTTTCCCCAACTATAGAGGGAATTATGGGACAGACAACTGCTCATGGGGTGGGGGCACAAGTGAGCTCGCAAAAATTGTTTCCCTTAGACAGTACAGTATGAGGTATAAATATTGTGTGTGACAGAACATTCCTCCTCCTGTATATTTATATTTTAACATATGGGTGGGAGCTGGCCATAGTGTTTTTCCCTAGACAGATGACCGTATGAGGGTATAACCCATTATTGTGTACAGAACATCTTCCTTCTATGTTAATTTATATCTAACATTGGGTTGGGAGCTGCCATATGTGTTTTCCCTTAGACAGTACAGGAGTATGAGGGTAATAGCAATTATTGTGATGTACAGACATATCCTTCTCTCGTATATTTTATTTATCATATGGGGTGGGAGCTTGCCATATTGTTTCCCTTTCCAACAGTACAGTATGAGGGTATAAGCTTATTGTATGTACAGACACTCCTTCTCTTGATATTTGTACCATATGGGTGGGGTGACTGCCATATTGTTCCTTCCCTAGACGTACAGCAGTATGAGGTATCGCTTATTGGATGTCAGTATACTTCCTTCTCTGTAATTTTATCATATGGGTGGGAGCTGGCCATATTTTCCCTCTAGACATACAGTATGAGGGTTATAGCTTATTGTGTGTACAGAACCATTCCTTACGTAATTATATCTTATACATATGGGTTGGAGCGCTTCATATTGTTCCCTTAGACAGTACAGTGAGGTGGGGTATAGCTTACTGTAGTGTACAGAACCATTCCTTCTCGTGTATATTATATATACATGGGTGGGCTGCCAATATGTTTCCCTTAGACAGTACAGTATGAGGGTGATAGGCTTATTGTATGTACAGAAACAGTTTCCCCTTCTCTGTATATTTAATTTATACATATGTGGGCGATCTGCCATAATTGTTTCCCTTAGCACAGTAACATTATGGATGGTTATAGATTATTGTATGTAAGAAATTCCTTCTCTGTATATGTATATTTTCATATGGGTGGGAGCTGCCCATATTTGTTCCCTTAGAAAGTACCACAGTATGAGGTATAGCATTTGTATGTACAGGAACAATCCTTCTCTGTATTTTATCCATATGGTGGGGGGCTTGCCCATATGTTTCCCGTAGAAGCCAGTACAGTTTAGTAGGGTATAGCTTATTGTATGTACAGAACATTCCTTCCTCTGTTTATATTTTATACATATGGGTGGGAGCTGCCATATGTTTCCTTAGACAGTACAAGTATGAGGGTATAACTTATTGTGTTACAGAACACCTTCTCTGTATATTTTATAGTTATACATATGGGTGGGAGCTGCCATAGTGTTTCCCTTAGACAGTACAGTATGAGGGTATAACTTATTGTGTGTACAGAACATTCCTTCTCTGTATATTTATACATATGGGTGGGAGCTGCGTGTGTGTGTGCGCTTGTGATTCACTGCCCAGGCCTAGAATGATCTCAGATCCCTACAACCCCGCCCATAACAGAGAGGGTCACATGACTGCAGTGAGGGGTTGTGGGATGAAGTTTCTGCTGTGGTGCATTGTGGGACAGACTGGAGGCTGCAGTGAGTAGTGATCTATACTGGGTGTCTGTAGGGGAGGGAGATCCCATGTTACTTAATGTTACTTATCCTGGCAGCACAGGGATGTCATGTTTAATTCATTAGGCTGCTGTTAAACTACAATTCCCAGCATTCCCTGGAGTACAATTAGAGCTGTCCGTGTTGACATTTGTAGTTGATCAGCAGCTGGAGGACAAAGCTAGAATATCTGTCCTAGTACACGGGGGGCTGTGGGGTATATTGTGCCTCTTGCAACTCCCTGTGTAATTTTTATTGGGGTAGGTTTCTTATATTCTAGATCACTATTACCGGAGATAAGTTACAGGGTAAGTATAGACCCACAGCGTACGATCTTAAAGGAACAGAGCGTGCTCTTATTGCACTGCCAATGCTCTTATTGCACTGCCAATGCTCTTATTGCACTGCCAATGCTCTTATTGCACTGCTAATGCTCTTATTGCACTGCCAATGCTCTTATTGCGCCTATCCTTCATACTGTACTGTCTAAGGGAACAATATGGCAGCTCCCACCCATTATGTATAATATACAGAGAAGGAATGTTCTGTACACACAATAAGCTACTAACCCTCATACTGTACTGTCTAAGGGAAAACAATATGACCGCTCCCCACCCATATGTATAAATATACAAAGAAGGAATGTTCTGTACATACAATACTAGTTATCCTTCATACTGTACTGTCTAAAGAAACAAATGGCAGTCCCACCCATATGTATAATATACAAGAGAAGGAATGTTCTGTCACATACAATAAGCTATACCTCATACTGTACTGTCTAAGGAACAATATGGCAGCTCCCACCCATATGTATAAATATACAGAGAAGGAATGTTCTGTACACTACAATAAGCTATACCACTCATACTGTACTGTCGAAGGGAAAAACACTAGGCTCCCACCCATATGTATAATATAAATATGCAGAGAAGAATGTTCTGTACACACAATAAGCTATACCCTCATACTGTACTGTCTAAGGAAGACACTATGGCAGCTCCCCCATATGTATAAATATTACAGAGAAGGAATGTTCTTATCATACAATAAGCTATACCCTCATACTGTACTGTCTAAGGGAAACAATATGGCAGCTCCCACCCATATGTATAAAATAAATATGCAGAGAGGAATGTTCTGTACACACAAAAGCTATACCCTCATACTGTACTGTCTAGGGAAACAATAGGCAGCTCCCACCCATATTTATAAAATATAACTATGCAGGAAGGAATGTTCTGTACACCAAATAAGCTATACCCTCATACTGTACTGTCTAAGAAAAACACTGTTGGCAGGCTCCCACCCTATGTATAAATATACAGAGAAGGAATGTTTGCTACATACAATAAGCTATACCCTCATACTGTACTGTCAAGGGAAACAATATGGCAGCTCCCACCCATATGTATAAATATAAATATACAGAGAAGAATGTTCTGTACATTCAAAATAGCTATACCCTCATACTGTACTGTCTAAGGGAAACATATGGCAGCTCCACCATATGTCTAAATATCAGAGAAAGGAATGTTCTGTACACCAATAAGTTTAACCCTCATACTGTACTGTCTAAGGGAAACATATGTGCAGCTCCCACCCATATGTAAAATATCAGAGAAGGAATGTCTGTCACATACAATAAGCTATACCCTCATACTGTACGTCTAAGGAAACAATATGGCAGCTCCCACCCATATGTATAAATTATACAGAGAAGGAATGTCGTACATACAATAAGCTATACACTCATCTGTACTGTCTAAGGGAAACAACTATGGCAGCTCCCACCCATATGTATAAATATAATATACAGAGAAGGAATGTTCTGTACACAATAATCTATACCTCATACTGTACTGTCTAAGGGAAACAATATGGCAGCTCCCACCCATATAATAAATATACAGAAAGGCAATGTTTTCGTACACAATAAGCTTACCCTCATACTGTATGTCTAAGGGAAACAATATGGCAGCTCCCCACCCATATGTATAATATACAGAGAAGGAATGTTCTGTACCACATAAGCTATACCCTCATACTGTACGTAAGGGAAACAATATGGCAGCTCCCACCCATATGTAAAATATACAGGAAGGAAATATAGAGAAGGGGACACTGTATGTTATAATATTTACAGCCATCACAAACCCCACCTTGTTGCTTCTCAGACTAAGAACAGGAATTGTGTACTGTGTTTTGCACAAAATGTACAGATGCACCACAAAATGAAACACCTATGATGTGAAAACCCCACTGCCAGTAACCTGTGGACTGTATCTAATGTAATGTAACGTCTCCCTACCAAGTGTATACAAACCAGTGGTGATAGCTACCAGACCCATTGTGTTAGTATACAGTAAAGATTACACTGGTCTGTTAAACAATACCCTGGTAATAGAGATCAGCCTGTTTATAATAACATAGATCACGCATATCAATCAAGATACAAAGATGCAAGATAGCTGATGCAGTGCGCAAGTAGGGTGTTGTGTCAGGGCCCGGACACACAACCTTTTATATATACACCATTAGGGCCACAGATGAACTCGCTACATGTATTGATGGAGGATCTCTAAGTGCTTTTACACATTCAGTGGGTCTTTCTTTCTGTAGAAGTAATATTATCTTAATTACAGGATTCTGATGTTACTTGTACTTAAACAGTTACATGTTTCGAAATCCTAGATTTTAATACACATCTACAGAGCAGCTAGTTAAAGGACAACTGCATATCCAAGCTCTGCCACCCCACAGTAGGGATCTATCCAATGGGAAAAGCGCCCCTTTTCCATGTGTTAGGCCCTGGGCCTAACATGAGAGGATAATGGTAGTGAACCGATTAGCACGCTCTGTGTAATGTATTTCTCTATAGTGTCCCTATTAAAGGGAATGTTGGGGTAGAGTGGAGGATAATGAAGTAATCTGATCTTAGCCAGCTCGTGAATGTATTCTCTATGGCCTTTAAGAATGTGGAGGGTGGGAAGTGAATAATAGTGACTGATCTTAGCACAGCTTGTGTAATTTATTTTACAATAGTGTACCTATTTAAGGGAAGTATTAGAGTGAGGATATGAATAACCTATCTACACAGTCGGTAATGTTTTCTCTTAGTGCCCTATTAAGAATGTGAGGGTAGGCAGTGGAGATTAATAATGACCGATCTTAGCACACTCTGTGTAATGTATTCTTATAGGTCTATTTAAAGGGGAATGTTGGAGGTAGGAAGTGGAGGATAATGAAGTGAACCTGATCTTAGCACAGCTCTGTAGTATCTCTATAGTGTACCTATTAAAGGGTAATGTTGAGGGTAGAGGGGATCATCGTGACCTGATCTAGCACAGTCTGTGTAATGTATTTCCTATAGTGTACCTATTTAAAGGGGAATTTTGGAGGGTAGGAAGTGGAGGATAATGAAGTGAACCTGATCTTAGCACAGTCTGTGTAATGTATTTCTCTATAGTGTACCTATTTAAGGGGAATGTTGGAGGGTAGGGAGTGGAGGATAATGAAGTGAACCTGATCTTAGCACAGCTCTGTGTAATGTATTTCTCTATAGTGTACCTATTTAAAGGGAATGTTGGAGGGTGGGAGTGAGGATAATAAGTGAACTGATCTTAGCACAGCTCTGTGTAATGTATTTCTCATAGTGTATCTATTTAAAGGGGAATGTTGGAGGGTAGGAAGTGGAGGATAATGAAGTGAACCTGATCTTAGCACAGCTCTGTGTATGTATTTTCATAGTGTACCTATTTAAAGGGGAATGTTGGAGGGTAGGAAGTGGAGGATAATGAGTGAACTGATCTTAGCACAGCTCTGTGTAATTATTTCTCATAGTGTACCTATTAAAGGGGAATGTTGGAGGGTAGGAAGTGGAGGATAATGTAGTGAACCTGATCTTAGCACAGCTCTGTGTAATGTATTTCTCTATAGTGTACCTATTTAAAGGGGAATGTTGGAGGGTAGGAAGTGGAGGATAATGAGTGAACCTGATCTTACACAGCTCTGTGTAATGTATTTCTCATAGTGTACCTATTTAAAGGGAATGTTGGAGGTAGGAAGTGGAGGATAATGAAGTGAACCTGATCTTAGCACACGTCTGTGTAATTTTTCTCTATATGCCTTTTAAAGGGGAATGTTGGAGGGTAGGAAGTGGAGGATAATGAAGTGAACTGATTTAGCACAGATCTGTGTAATGTATTTCCATAGTGTACCTATTTAAAGGGGAATGTTGGAGGGTAGAAGTGGAGGATAATGAGTGAATCTGATCTTGCACAGCTCTGTGTAATGTATTTCTCTATAGTTTACTATTTAAAGGGGAATGTTGGAGGGTAGGAAGTGGAGGATAATGTAGTGAACCTGATCTTAGCACAGTCTGTGTATGTATTTCTCATAGTGTACCTATTTAAGGGGAATGTGGAGGGTAGGAAGTGGAGGATAATGAAGTGAACCTGATCTTAGCACAGCTCTGTGTAAGTATTCTCTATAGTGTACCTATTTAAAGGGAATGTTGGAGGGTAGGAAGTGGAGGATAATGAAGTGAACCTGATCTTAGCACAGATCTGTGTAATGTATTTCTCTATAGTGTACCTTTAAAGGGGAATGTTGAGGGTAGGAAGTGGAGGATAATGTAGTGAACTGATCTTAGCACAGCTCTGTGTAATGTATTTCTCTATAGTGTACCATTTAAAGGGGAATGTTGGTGGTGTAGGAAGTGGAGGATAATGAAGTGAAACCTGATCTTAGCACAGCTTGTAATGTATTTCTCTATAGTGTACCTATTTAAAGGGGAAGGTTGGAGGGTAGGAAGTGGAGGATAATGAAGTGAACCTGATCTTAGCACAGCTCTGTGTAATGTATTTCTCATATAGTGTACCTATTTAAAGGGGAATGTTGGAGGGTAGGAAGTGGAGGATAATGAAGTGAACTGATCTTAGCACAGCTCTGTGTAATGTATTTCTCTTAGTGTACCTATTTAAAAGGGAAGGTTGGAGGGTAGGAAGTGGAGGATAATGTAGTGAACCTATCTTAGCACAGCTCTGTGTAATGTATTCTCTATAGTGTACCTGTTTTAAAGGGGAATGTTGGAGGGTAGGAAGTGGAGGATAATGAAGTGAACCTGATCTTAGCACAGCTCTGTGTAATGTATTTCTCTATAGTGTACCTATTTAAAGGGGAATGTTGGTGGGTAGGAAGTGGAGGATAATGTAGTGAACCTGATCTTAGCACAGCTCTGTGTAATGTATTTCTCTATAGTGTACCTATTTAAAGGGAATATTGGAGGGTAGGAAGTAGAGAATAATGAAGTGAACCTGATCTTACACAGCTCTGTGTAATGTGCTTGCGTGGGTTTCCTCCGGGCACTCCGGTTTCCCCC
Organism: Hymenochirus boettgeri; assembly: GCA_019447015.1. Classification (NCBI taxonomy): domain Eukaryota; kingdom Metazoa; phylum Chordata; class Amphibia; order Anura; family Pipidae; genus Hymenochirus; species Hymenochirus boettgeri. Next base: position 4,285,033 of record CM033476.1, on the reverse strand, counting down.
AATCATAAAGACATACTGATAGGTTGTATGTTCAAATAAATGTGCTTAGACTGTAAGCCCTTCTGGTCAGGGCCTGATGTGAATGTATACATGGAATTGTAATGCGCTACTGAAGCTGTTGGCGCTATATAAATCCACAACAATAATAATATTAATTACACATAAGGTTTCTTATAAGGACAATGGTCAAACTGGTGATTGTTTTACCTGCGTGGGGTGAAGACGATTGGCAAACATTTGGTGAAATCGCTCCTTCCCTCTCCATGGGAGCTGGGGGATACTGACAGCAGGTAGCGGTTATTCGGTGAAGGCGGGAGACGATATGCTGGGGGCTGCCAGTTGTTCCCAGCGGTGAATGCTGCGGTGAACACTGAGGACTCAAAAAAGTAGAAGACAAGATGGAGTTCTGTGCGGCTGTTTCTATGCAGTTGTGTTCAGCAGGGACATTTGTTGGAACAAACGGGCAGCTCGATACGTTTTCCTGTTTGATGGCTACACCGAAGAAGTGTTGAGATGGAAGGTGTTTGTCTTGGGGTCGCCCTTTTCTTTCTAAGTTGGAGCCTAACTCTTCCACCTGTCTCTGCTCTTGTTGGAGTTTCCAAGTTAATTCGTTGATGACCTTTTGCTTCTCCACCAGCATTTGTCCTTCTCAGCATCGACCCCTTCCAGTTCTGCGTGGTAGGAACCACTGTTGATTACTGCCCATTAGACTTTCCTCAGCACTTAGGTGAATAGGGGACGGGTGCAAACCAAACTGAGGAGAAGACATTGGTCCATCACTGAAGGTGTCTGGCAAGGATCCGCTTACGGAGAGATCAGAGGACGCAGGAGATATAGGTGGTGTGGAACGGTGCTGCCGAATGGTAGAATCCATTGGACAACACACTAGCAGGGGCGTGGCTTTGGTAGCTTGAAAGATTACGTTTGGTGTTACCGGAAAGGTTACTGTGGTGATATCGCCAAACGTTGGGACGGCGTTTCCACACACTCCTGGAAAGGTCGTAATCTTTCCATTAACGACGTCTTTGTACCAGACACCGGCAAACCTCGGATTCTAAGGTGCTGCCTCAACTCTGACACCTAAAAAATAACGATATATATATAAACCGACAGCTGTGCCGACCAAAAGCAACACAACAGGTGACGCCATCTGCTGCTCACTACTTTCAAGTCATCTAGATAGAAGGCAGCGCTCCTGGCTTCATGGAATTGGCTTGACCGGAAATGACGTTTTCACTGGAGACAAGGAGGCTGTGGATGGCGGTTGGACTGCCGTTCCGAGTCATGTGATCATTTGAAAGCCTTTAATAAAAAATAAATACACAAGTACATTTAGGTTTTGAAAAATGAACATTTTCCCTGATAACGCCATCATGTTATCCAGCCACACTAACCACAGCCCAGAATGTTTTCACTGTCTGCTGCTGACTATGAAGGATGCAGACTGTCAAGCTTGCATTTTCTCATTTTGATTGTTTTATTTAAAGAGGGACTATAGTCACCAAACAATTTAGGGTTAAATGTTTACCTTTATAAATAAGCCCCGGGTCACATCTCTAGGTAAATCCTTTGACAAGTTATATTACTGAAAAGATTCAGCAATATCACTTCCTGCTTTCAGCAACTTGTGGCTATGTGACCAGTCTCTGCCTGCATTAATAGCCATGCTCCCTTAACTGTCAAACTTTTTTTCAAGTCTGAAAACTTTATATTTGTCTACCTCTGACTCTGTTAAAACAAAATGACAGTTTGCCTATGTATGTCTGTGCAGGGATTCCTATATTTCCCAACCAATATTTTAGTAAGCACATCCACCCTGGGAAGGAGCAGAAAGTCATACTGTATGATGTCATTTAAACTATTGGAAGCATAATTGTGAACATTTACTCAATATAACTTCTCACAAGCTGCAGTCAGAGATGTGAACCAGGGTTCATTTTAATGGTAAGGCTGTAGGATTTTATTTAACACTACCTTGTTTGGAGACCACGTTGCCCGTTAACATTTTATTATCAAATTTTACATTTAGCTATGTTGGGTGTTTTCACATACCGGGTGTAATATTTTATTTTATTAATTGGATAAACAGTAACATGATATCAACACTCCGTTATTGTAAAACTATTTTTAATTTCCTTATTTACCACTGAAATAAACCCACAGCGAAAAGACGGTGATACTAAGTCCATACAGAAGTCATCATTAAAGCGCTTTAATAAAATTGCCAATATGCATGATGTGTACAGACATTCAAGAGTTTAATTTAGGATATATGATTGGACTAAAATGGTCCTTGACTTGTAGCCAGAAACTGTTAATTAATCAAAACTTTCTATGGATTACCTACTCAAATATTCACCAGGGTGATGAAGCCACAATTTAATCCCTCCTCCTCTTCCCCAAGTCACTGGCTTAGGCATGCTCAATGCAAGATAGCTGTCTAATCTCTTTTACTAAAAGGATGGTAGAGTAAAGGTATAAGGGTTTTGGTTTAGTAAAATATTTTACTTCATTTATCAATTACCTATTTTGGTGAATTCATTTGCAAGATAATTGATATTGTTTTAATTGCAGTTGCTCCTTTAAAAGCTTTCATAGGGGATAGATGATTAGCTGACATCAGAATTACTTTCCAATGACCTACAATGGTCCTTACTTGAGCTGTGGATGCTGCATCCCTTGGTAGCTGATATGTTGGTGCTGTTGCTGCTGGCTCAGTATCTGTAGCTGAAGGAAAAGTGCTGTTGTTGCAGGAGACGAGCGTAGGCTGAGTCCATGGGTGGTGGAGACTTCTCTGCCTTCTGGTCGGGGGGAATGTACTGGTGATATTTCATTGTTTTTCACCTTCGGTTTGATATCCTTTGGTTTCTTGTGTCTGTTCTTGGTGTCCGTGGAGTCTTTAGACTTGGGAGAAAATTAAAAAACGAGAAAGTAAATCCCACTCCAAATCCCTAAACTAAGCCGCCTACACGGGGTCGATATTTTCATAGATTGAGAAATTCAATCGAACTGGTCGAAAATCGACAACATCAACTTTCAAACAACGCTTTAAAGATATTGAGCAGTAGATTAAACGTGTTTACATTCCCGTCAGGGACAGAGATAAAGAGACAGTGTATCAAGCTTTCATAAAATCTGTCCAACCATGTCCCTCTGTGTCTGCCCACGCCAAACTTGCAAAAGGTAAACAACGAGGCACAATCTTTAACTTCATTCAAGTATTTTACTAGTGTGCTGATCTACAACTTTCTGAGGCTCTGCCCCTTCCTCAGGTGAACAAACCCCATTGAGCATGTCTAAGCCAGTGACTTGGGGAGGAGGCATTAAAGGTGATGGCTTGACATCACCCTGGTTTATATTTAGGTAGGTAATCCATAAAAGTTTTTTATAATTAGCAAGTTAAAGACTGTGCCTTTGTTTAGCTTACGTATACTTTCCTGGAGCGATATAGGCTTTGAAGTGAGCACCTCATATTGTCCTACCTGAACTGGTCCCTAGTTGAGAATTGTCACACTAAACTTGCCTGGATTTACGCCGTATGTCTTTAGCCTGGAACTAACTTTTTGGTTTACCAGCAGATTACTTTTCTTTTTTACCTTGACTGCAGCATTGGCACATCCAGTTGAAGGCATCTGCTATCAGAGTGTATCGAGCAGGGATGATTCTGGATGCAGCTTCCATCATCTGCATCGTTTTCCTGCTCTTGGGAATGGTTCTGTAACGAGGGAATAAAATGTCCTCTCAGTGAACCACACAACACACCATTAGTGTCCTGCTAATGCAACAGCTACTTGGAATAAACATGTTACCCAATAATATATTACGTTACAGAAAATCATTCCCTGGCCCAAAGAAATGGTTACATGGATCTCCCTGGCATTACGCCTCTGCCTGGTCCAAACGGCATATTTATCATGGGTTTAAACATTGGTACCCAGTGAAATCAGGGATAGATCTCTGGTATTATTAAACTGTACAGCTAAATAGTGACCTGTTATACCCGACCCATAAACACATCACCGTCATTAGTAGAGATGTCCGAAACTTCGCAAAATCTGGTCCGCTCGAGGAGCCGCGAATTTTCGAAAAAATTCGAAAATCCGCGAGCGGACCCATTAAAACCCATTAAATGATAAAAATCTGAAAAAATACGTAAAATCCTCGTAATTTCGAACATTTTCGAAAACGCGGTTCGGAAAAGTTCAGAAGGCGGAAAACCGGAAAATCCCGATATCCGCCGTTCGCGAACAAGGTAAATCCGTCGCGGATTCGGGTTCGGATCCGCTACGGGCCATCACTAATCATTAGTTCACTTAGGGGCACAAACTATTAAAAAGGCAAAGTTTATTTTATTTCACATCAACCAATCGGTGTTTTCTAATGGCAGAAAAAAAAATTGATTGGTTGCTTTGTGTAATACCTCTGGCAAAATCTCGCCCATCTTCTACACGAGTCCCTTTGATCCAGGAGGTACATTAATATCAAATAACCAATTCCAGGGTTTTAGAGCAAAGTATAAAAGTTCTTGTGTAAATGGTCACGACTCACCTCATGTTTCTAAACAAAGCTGACAGTAAACATTACTTAAAAGAAGGAAATTTATGGCCAGAGACACGTTATCCGCAGTACAATGGAAAGAATCGTATCGAATTATTTGCCCAAGACAATGGGTGGGCAACATGGATCCGATCTGCTGTCAAGGTCTTAGATCTGCTCCATGCTAAGTTACTTCTGGCTGCACGTTAGAAATCTTACACCGCAGACATTAAGATTGATAAAAAAGATTTTCCACCTGAAAGCCATAACAGCACTAGGACCCTCACCATGGCTGGAAGCCTCTAGCTCTGCTATGCTCTTACCCCAATACAATTAGACATACCAAGGCAGACATGCTTTGGCCGCCAGCCCTAAATGCTTGGAAAATCAGATTGGTTGTGCCAAGGAACTGTGTAACAAATCCCAGGATGATTTGGAGGCCTATAAGCCAAAGATCTTTCCTACTGAGGTTAACAGCCATTTGGAACGTCCACAGATTCTGCATGTGGAAACATGGAGACTTTACAAGGCTTTATTTTCTACCCAATATGATTTGTCTTGTTTTAAATAAAGTTTTCCTGGTTCTATTTGCGACACCCACCGGAACACAGAATCCCCACTAATCTGCTCTATGGGGTAATGATCATCCTGTTGAACTTTACATTTATTATCTCCCTTTATTCTTAATATCTTCTCCCTAATTCTCGCTCACTTTCCCAGTGTCCCTTCTCTCAGTTCTTTATTGGCTGTAGACCACCACCATGACCTTCTCCTACAGGTAATTCTCCCTTTATACGTTACATCTCTCCCTAATTCTCCTCATCTTCCCCTGTCCCTTCTCTCAGTTCTTTATTGGGCTGTAGACCACACCATGACCTTCTCCTACAGGTAATTCTCCCTTTATTCCTTTATTCTTCTCCCTAATTCTCCTCACTTTCCCCAGTGTCCCTTCTCTCAGTTCTTTATTGGGCTGTAGACCACCACCATGACCTCTCCTACAGGTGATTCTTTAGCAGGCTCTTAAGTCAACGTTTACCATTATGATCAATGAGATTCTTTATAACATCCCTAATATTTGGTGTGAAATAACTCACCTGTGTTGGACCTGAGTGAATAGAGTTGAGTGGCTCTAAACTTTGGTCTCCTGTAGAGATTCCTTGGCGATCACCTGGGAGGCCTCACTCCGATCCTGGTCGGGGACAGATCGTCATTGCTACTGTCCTCTTCAAGGCAAACGCATCCGCGGCTTGGCAAAGTTGACCTGGCTACCTTATAAACACAAGAGAGGTCAGTTACCTTCAATGTGAACAGGACACGGACCGAGTTAGTGGCAGGGAATGGCAGATATTTATAATGTGTTATTACTCAATGGAAAGACCAGTTTCATGTTCTGCTCCTCTAACATTCCTCTATTTTTTCTGTCTGTAACAAGTTGAGGGCACAAAGTGTTATCAGTCCCTGTACCAATATATTCAGAATGTGACAGAGGCACTTAACCCTGGGTGCTACTGATTAGTTTTTAAGTGCTATGGAGCCTCTTAAAGGGAAGTCACCAGGCTGATTACAGCAGGGTTGAGGGCTGATAGTCTCTTAACCCTCCCTTCCCATGTGTCTGGCATCTATCAGCCTGTTCGCTGGCCATGATTATGGTTTATATTGGACACAGGCTTACATGCCTTGTGCACCTGATTCTATATATATGACTTGGGACCGTATAATATAAACTGCGATATGGAAAATAAAGTGCATTATTTCTGACTATGGCAGGTGCTATTTCACACTACCGTGGTGTTATTCACATTACGGGTGTTATTTCACATTACCGGGTGTTATTTACACACTATGTAGTTATTTTACACTACCAGGTGTATTTTACACTACCAGGTGTTATTATTACACTACCATTATTGGGTGCTATTTTACACTACTGGATGTTATTTTACACTACCGGGTGTTATTTTACACTACTGGGTGTTATTTCACACTATGGTCGTTATTTTACACTACCAGGTGTTTTTACCACTACCAGGTGTTATATTACACTACATTATTGGGTGCTATTTTACACTATGGATTATATTTTACACACTGGATGTTATTTTACACTACCGGGTGTTATTTTACACTACTGGGTGCTATTTTACACTACCGGGTGTTATTTTACACTACCGGGTGTTTATTCACACTACCAGTACTATTTTACACTACCGGGTGTTATTTCACACTACTAGTGCTATTTTACACTACCGGGTGTTATTTCACACTACTAGGTGTATTTTACACTATGGTCGTTATTTAACACTACCAGGTGTTATCACACTACTGGGTGCTATTTTACACTACCAGGTGTTATTTCACACTACTGGATGTTATTTTACACTACCGGGTTATTCACACTACTGGATGTTATTTTACACTACCGGTGTTATATTACACACTAGGTGTTATTTTACACTACTGGATGTTAATTTTCACATGGTCATTATTTTACACTACTAGGTGTTATTTTACACTACAATTTGGGATTCCCAAACAGGTAGGGTTCAAGGTGCACTCCCTGGAGCCTGTGCCACATCAGGTAAGTATCAAGTTAATGTAGGAAAAGCAGGGAGGTTGGAGGAAGGGGGTTGGACCACCCGAAACGTTTGTGTACCTGACTTGCATGTTGAGCACTCAATAAATGAAAGTTTGTTACTAATTCTCTTTTGAGTGTGCCTCCCTGCTTTTCCTAAATTGACGTTATTATACACTACTAGGTGTTATTTTACACTACAGGTGTTATTTTACATTACCAGGTGTTATTTTACACTACAGTGTTATTTTACACTACCAGTGTATTTTACACCACCCGGTGTTATATTACACTACCATTATCGGGTGCTATTTTACACTACCGGGTGTTATTTCACACTACTGGTGTTATTTTACATATGGTCATTATTTACACTACCAGGTGTTTATTGACACTACCATTATCGGGTGCTATTTTACACTACCGGGTTTATTCACACTACTGGGTGTTATTTTACACTATGGTCATTATTTTACACTACCAGGTGTTATTTTACACCACCGGGTGTTATATTACACTACCAGGTGTTATTTTACACCACTGAGTGTTATATTACACTACCATTATCAGGTGCTATTTTACACTACTGGATGTTATTTTACACTACTAGGTGTTATTTTACACTATGGTCGTTATTTTACACTACCAGGTGTTATTTTACACCACTGGGTGTTATATTACACTACCATTATCAGGTGCTATTTTACAGTACTGGATGTTATTTCACACTACTGGGTGTTAATTTACACTATGGTCATTATTTTACACTACCAGGTGTTATTTTACACCACTGGGTGTTATATTACTCTACCGTTATTAGGTGCTATTTTACACTACTGGATGTTATTTTACACTACTAGGTGTTATTTTACACTATGGTCGTTATTTTAAACGTGTGTACAGAGCTTTACTGTCCATGTCTGTATCTTGGCTCCCATGTTTTAATCCTCCTTTACACCGACACCCCTTGTGTACCCTGTTATAACCTAAGGTATCAGCATTGCAGGTAACTATAAACACACAGAAATGGGGGGGTTCGGCACCTGTAATGAATCCCTTAAAACCTCCTATGGGTCCTTCGCTAGACGGCAGCTGTGAGCTTTCTCTATACTGTCTGGTGTTCGAAGGTACGTTTTCATTAGGGCACAGATTGTGTGATGGTTTACGATGCTCCACTTTGCCTAAACTCTGCCAGATGCAAAAGTTACTGCAAGAAGATTGTTCTTGCTTGGACCGGTTAGAAATGTCATAGTTTGACTTTTTCTTCTGTTGGAAAGATGGCAGTGACCAAATCAACAGCCGATTCCTTTCTGTTGTTTTCTTCTGACACGGTATCTGCCTCATCACTCTGCTCAATGAGCTTTTTATATGCTTGAGCATGTGCAGAGAGCGGCTTACTCTGCCAGAATGGAGACAATAATTGAAAAGATGGCAGTGACCAAATCAACAGCCGATTCCCTGTCTGAATATTGGTGAATGTCTTTCAAACTGCAATCGAACTTAGAACATGGACAACTCTATCAACAAGACTTTCCTTCTTTGCTGAACTCTCATTAGTTAAGACAGTAATATATTATTTAATAGGAACAACCAATGACTAATAGACTAAAAGAGCCGCCATTTGTCTCTCCAGTCACAAGCCACCATCTCCATGTTCTACCTTTACATGGCCTCCTTCACCGTAGACCGACAGGAATGATATTTTTCTCTACTAGTTCCAAAGGTCCCGGTCTAAGAGCGATTCTTTCATTCAGGTCGTCTGCGAGTCGGGCTCTTTTTAACTTGATTTGGGCAGTCGTGAGTGGATCTCTCTGTTTCTTGATCTAGAAGAAGAAAAATTGCTCAGATTTAACCTTTGTCTCCCCATCACAGTTTAACTCCGTAATGTTGAATCTTGGCACTCCAGATGTTTAGAACATGGTTTATCAAATCATGTTCCTCCAAATGTTTGAAAATCTCCCAGCATTCCTCAACTACAGAGGGAAGCCAGAATTATGGGAATTAGTTGTTCAAACCTCTGGAGGCAGGCCGTTTAGAAGACCGCTTTAGAAACCACAACTACCAGCATGCCTTGGTTGCAGAATGCCAAGGTTCGACATGACGGGTTTAACTGAACCAAGGGATCTCCTGATGGCTTTGAATAAAACCTTCCCCCTATCAGCATTTACTAATGCTTTGCTTAGTCCAGATCCCCCTGCTGATGGCCCAGTTACCAGGCAGGTAAGGCTCTTCCACAGAGAGCTACACGACCGCTCCGTCAGCTACAACGCACCTCTAAAAAGCTAACTCTTGAAAAGTTTAAGGGGAATGTCCCAAAAATGGTGCCCAAACCCCAACTGCTATTTTTTCCAGTTTATTACATGTATTTGTAAGCAGATATTTAATGATAAGTTGTATTCTTTCTGACAACGTATCTGCCTCATCGCTCTGCTCAATGAGCTTTTTTAACGCTTGAGCATGCAGAGGGAGGCGCGTCTATCATAGGTGTGATGTTCACGTCAGCAGTCACACCTGATTGATGCATGGAGGGAGGAGCCCCTTACTCTGCCAGAATGGAGATATATTATCCTTGTAATGTGTGTAAATAATAGTAATATGTGCTGAATATATAATTTGGGGTTGGGGGCAGGTAACTGACAAATGACAGTTTTTTGTTTTAAGGGTGAACATTCCCAAAGGTTAAAATTTATATTAGATATATATTATAAAACTATCCTGTATGAGATGTCATGCTGATGTCTAACTGACCATTCATGCATTTCCAATATTTAGATTAACCCAAAATGATAGGTTGTGTTATTCCACAAGGTGGAAACCCAGGATGTGACATTTATTTTGAGCAGGAACACATTACAGCTATTTCAGGGAGACATCGGCTACTTGGCCATGTTTTTATATCCCAATATATTGTAGTCCCTTAGAAAGGACATTAACACTATTGTCAAAACAAGTGTTTGAGATTGGGCTGCGGGGCCAGTAAACATTTCCCTCGCTAGGAATTTACGATGTGGGTTTATAGTCTGCGATGGAACGTTTCCCCCGATGTTCTATAGTCTGGTTTCCTTTCTCATTAATCTGGAATATTCTCACATTCTCATTCTGTAAGGAGTCTGCTTGGGTGTAAAATTCCTTTCATGTTTCCCCAGTTATCCCACTACTACCTCTTAACTTGACAAGAACGCAGGAGCCAATCAGGAATTCGTATTCATCAACTGGGGTTCAGAAGACATGAACCCCAAATAACAACCTCTTCTACAGTTCCCAGGTCTGGGCTACAATCAACTGGATTTTGGCCAAAGACAATTGATTGGACTCCAGATGACTAATGGAGAACATACACTGATTTGACATTAAACCTATTAGATCCAACATGAACGTTAAATGGTTTAATAACAGGTGCAGAGATGTTTATTAAGTTCCCGGACAGATCTGGTTTGTGAACGACATTATGGACACATCACAGGAACGACAAAATAAGTGTTACATGGCACGCATAACGTCAGTCAGGTAGGGCAACCACTTTTTTTACAGTTGAAACTTACCTTGCAACATGTGCATGTTCAGCATTCCGGTCTACTTCTAATCTTGTGCTTTAATATTCTTCGTGCTAAAAAATACAAACGTTGTTGATAATTGTATCTATTGGTGACCAATGTTCAAACAAATCAAACTTCAACTCTACCTATACAACTTGTAAAAATTAACTAAAAACTGGAGCAGCGAGTTTTAGATTGATTACCCCTACTCCCCAATATTATTTTGTTGAGGAGAACCAGCGTATAGTTTACATCTGCCCAGGTTAGTCCTGGACTTCCTGTATTAAAGATAGTGCTGAAGCACTGAGGAAGCCTGGCAGAGCTTTTTTCTTAATGTTGTGCTACTTCCATATATGGTCAGTCAGCTGAAAAATCTGCAATCGTCGATCGGACATGACTATAATCATTGCCAATCCTGCAGTCTCCTATGTGACCGCAACAAATAGTCACATTGAACTGTTAGGCTGGGTACACACCAGAAGATATTTTGGCCAACCGCAAATCCACGGCACATTTGTCCCTGATAGTCCTGGTGTTACCCAGCCTTAGTAGGCCAGTTGAGGTTTGTGTGATTTACTGATACTAGAAGCAGATTGTTCTGCTTTTCTTTTCATTAATAATGATGTAATTCGTGCTAAAGTGTGATTGGTCATCTGCCATTACCATAGAGATTAAAGGACTTTTAGGGTGAATATTTCTTGCTACCCGGAGAATTAATAACACGAGGATCACAGAATCTCCATACAAAAAAAAAGCAACACATCAGATAAATCCCAGACCTTCCTTTAATGCAATAGTCTAGTGAACAACACACTCCATACAATGTGTACAGCACAAAGTTTCCTTATCACAGACAGGAACATCAACAGAAAACATCACCGAGCAGTTACAGTGCTGTCTGCACTAGGTAGATCATTTCATATGTCCCCTGCAAAGAAAATACCAAATTGGACATCACAGAAACAGACTCAGAATATCTACTCAAATTGGAATTCTATTCACCCCCCTGTACAATACAGGAACACGCCGGATTTCAAGCTGTCCAGTACAGGCAAAGTGCAAGTCTTCATAATTCTATTTAATTACTCGTGCAAAAAGTCCAATTCTTTGCATTTCACAGAGGACACAAAGAAAGGACCCATAATGGAAACTCTATCCAGATCTGCCAGTACCGACCATTAATGAACCTCATCCAATCTCAGGGTTAGAGACTAAAGGTGGCCATACACTACAAAGGTTATTCCAATGTAATTCCGATCTTAAACCGACCGATACTTTGATAGACAGATGTACAATGTTACATTTGGCTGTACATTTACGACCACGTACTAAAAAGCCGATACCGTGGGTCTATACGGCCCTTTGCAAAGTTATAATGTTCACTTTAAATCCACAGCAAAATCTTAAATTCCTTTGCTTAACCCTTTCTGCTCCGGTTACAGGGTAACCACAGAAGCACTGGATTGTCTATATTTGCAGAGTAATTTGCTCTGTTTCCTTCTATTTTTAGATTTTTTATATTCTCTGTGGGTGCCGAGTTTCACCAATGACCTCATAGTTTGCTCTCTGATTGCAAATCCAGCCGGTGATATTACGAGACCGGAAAAGAAACGCAAGGCTCAGACCTGCCTTTCCTGGCAGACCTCATCTTTCTATACTGTCCGCCTTGACTCGCCATGTGCATTGAAATTTAAAGTGATTACATTTTTATACTCGTCTGCCCTTTTAATTTCCTTACTGACTGATTTTTTAAAATGAGGATTAGGTTCCAGAAGGTACCGAGATCTTTAGATTAAACAGTTCTACGGCTCTGGATGAAGTGGTTCTCTCTTGCCATCCTTATATGATGGTACCTACGTTTTCTGGTGCATATAGGTGGGCAGTTTCACACATGTGAGTCTGTTTCAGCTCTATAATTTGAATGGATCTTTGAATTGTCTCTGCCATCCATGATATAAGGACTAGTTTACGAAATTGTGAATCTGGTAAGTTAGGTGAAGCAGCCATACAATGTCCATGGTTTTCCGATAAGATTTTGATTGGCCAAAACAATTGAAGAACCTTCCGCAGATCTTCGGTAGATTTCAGCTTGAAACTAGATAGGTAGGTATCGTCAATGGGGTTGACGACGGAAAATTTCCACCTTGCCTGATCACAGTTTCAACTAATTTTTGCGGGGGAATCAGCGAACAACCTAATCGGACAGATGGGGCGATCAGATTGTGCTGATATGGTCGGAAACTAATAATCCATGTGTATACCCAGCTTAAGACTTTCTAGTGAGAGCTACTATGGACATTGGTACAAGGCTATACTGAACCAGACAAATCCAATTTCTGAAATTAAAACCTAGCATTCCTCATTATATATCATCTGCTACATTGTGTGTTTATGGCTTGTATAACCTCCCCGTGTATAGATTCTCTATGGGAGGAACTTTAAGATTAAGCCTTTATAATCTTACAGTTCTAAGGAGACGGAAACCAGAATCCACAAAGGGTAGGTTATAATAAATAATGCACCGACTCGTAAATAAGGCATATTAGAAGTCACCTTGGAGTTCCGTGCTCTGTATAAAAGGTACTCGGCCTGCAGACTCTGGCTTTTATATGGTCATGAACTCCTCAGTACTTCTAATATCTTATCTTACAGTGGTGTGCATATTCACTATATTATTCATGTGGTACCTAGTTCTGTGATCTCCGTCTAGTGCCATTGGCCAGGCCAGAACTCCTCGGACTTCTAAACAAATTTACTCTAGAACACATCCCTATACAGTCCATTGTGGTCCTCGGACAGGCGACCAATAAAGATGGCGGGGTTCTGCTCGCTAACACCCCTGGGTATAAATTCTGGTCCTGGACTAGATTTCAGTTTTATGATCACATACGGCCAGAGATTGTTTTTCCTGCGTCTTTGTGAAATCATTTCTGGAAGGTATATAGTGAATGAAACACATCCCCACGAGTCTTGAAGGTCTAAAGAGGAAGACAGCGCCGGGAAGCTTGTGATTTATGCAGAAAAACGTAGAAAAGTTTACGCCCCTACCTTGGCGCGGTCTACTTGTTTTCTCTGCTCCTGGAATGCGGCTGGGTTGCTTCAGGGCTGTGGATACAAAGCAGAAGATGAGGTTGATTCATGAAGTGAAATAATTTATATAACACAAACAATATAATTGTTTCTAGATGAGAGGTTTAGTTCCAGTCCATCTAGAAACCTGCATGGTGAACAGGGCAATATCAAGACATGATAGTGATTGGGTGAAAATAAATGTCTACCTACTTGTGAATAGGTCAGCGTCCAATCTGTCCACAGCTCCAATCCCACTGTACCAGGTCAGACAGACATAATTCAAACTGCAGTGATCAGACACATATTGTCCATTTTGTATACATATATTAATGTACACGACGTACATTTATATTATTATATGTCAACTTGTCATACATTATATCTATTTGTCCCTTGTATACATTATATTATGTATTTGTCCTATATTGGACATTATATTAATGTCTGATACTTATATATATAATGTCTCATATATTCTTATTTATATGTCTGATACATTATATTTTATTTGACTGATTACATTATATTGTCTATAGTAGTACTGATACATTTATATTAATTTGGTGACTGATACTTATATTATGTCGTACATCTGATACATTATTCATATATATGTCCGAAATTATATTATTGTCCGATACATTATTTGTCCGATACATTATATTATATTGTCCTTATACATTATATTATAGTCCCCTACTCCTAACATTTATATATACTTGGATTCTTTGTACATTATATTGTCATAATTGTTCCTGAATACATTTATTAATGTCTGTCATTATATTAATGTCTATACTATATTAATGTCTATACTATATTATTGTCTGATACATTATATTTTGTCTGATACTATATTATTGTCTGATACTATATTAATGTCTGATACATTATATTATTGTGCCTGATACATATATTTATCTTGATCTGATACATTATATTATTGTCTATACATTATATTATGTCTGATACATTATATTATTGTCTGATACCTTATATTAATTGTCTGTAATTATATTAAGTTGATACTTATATTTTGGATACATTAGATTTAATGTCTGATACATTATTATATATTTTACAGTATAATTTCATTATTGTCGATACATTATCTTATTGTCTGATACATTATATTATTGTCTGATACATTAATTATGTCGATACATTATATTATGTGTCGATCATTATATTATTTCCGATACATTATATTATGTATGATACATATATATAGTACCGATATATATTATTGTCCGATACATTATATTTTTGTCCTATACATTATATTTATTGCCGATACATTATATTATGTCGACTTATATATGTCCGATACATTATATTATGTTCCGATATATTATATTATTGTCTGATACATTATTTATAGTCGATACATTATATTATTTCCTATACATATATTATTTCCTATACTTAATATATTGTCCATACTTATCTTATAGTTTGTACATTATATTATGTCTATACATATATATTATTGTCATATACATTATATTATTGTCCATACATAATATATTTGTCTGATACTTCATTTACGTCCGATACATTATAATATTGTTCTATACATTATATCATTGCCTGATACATAATATTATAGTCTGATACATTATATCATTATCCTATACCTTATTTGTCCAATACATAATTTATTGTCCGATACATTATATTATAGTCCTATACATTATATTATTGTCCGATACATTATATTAATGTCTGATACTTAATTATTCGGATACATATATTATTGTCTGATACATATATTATTGTCTGATACATTATATTATTGTCTGATACATTATATTAATGTCCGATACATTATAGTATTGACTCTCGATACTATATTATTGTCCGTATACATTATATTAATGTATGATACTAAATATTATTGTCCGATACATTATATTATTGTCCGATACATTATATTTTTGTCCTATACATTATATTATTGTCCGATACATTATATTATGTCCGATACATTATATTATGTCCAGATACATTATATTATTTCCGATATATTATATTATTCTGATCATTATATTTCCTAACATTATATTATTTCCTATACATTATTTATATTCCATACATTATATTATGTCCGAATTAATAATAATTATTGATCATAATTTGTCCTATACATTATGATTATTGGTCCTATACATTATATTATTTGTCCTATACATAATATTATTGTCTGTACATTACATTACAGCTACCGATACATTATAATATTGTTCTATACATTATATCATTGCCTGATACATAATATTATAGTCTGATACATTATATCATTATCCTATACCTTATATTATTGTCCAATACATAATATTATTGTCGCTACATGATTTAAGTGCCTATACATTAGATTATTGCCGATACATTATATTATTGTCCGATACATTATTACTAGTTCCGATACATATATTAATGTCCGATACTTAATTTACATGGCCGTACGTTATATTATATCCTACAGTTGATATATCTTAGTCCGATACGTTATATTATTGTCCGATACATTATATTAATGTCTGATACATTGTATTATAGTCCTATACATTATATTATTGTCCTATACATTATATTATTGTCCAATACATTATATTATTGTCCGATACATTATATTATTGTCCAAAACATTATATTATTGTCTAATACATTATTTTATTGTCCGATTCATTATATTATTGTCCAATACATTATATTATTGTACTTACTATAAATGTGATTGGGAATTGTGCAAATTACAACTAACCAATGACCTGCTATAAATTAACATATCCCTAGGGATATGTGAGTATGCCTTGACCTTGGTAATACCAACCATCTACTTGTGATTAAGTAGATAGTGAAGATGGCGTGACCTTGGGGATACCAACCATCTACTTGTGATTTAGTAGATAGTGAAGATGGCGTGACCTTGGGGATACCAACCATCTACTTGTGTTAAGTAGATAGTGAATATGGCGTACCCTTGGTGATACCACCATCACTTGTGATTAAGTAGATGTGAATTGGCGTGACCTTGTAATACCAACCCCACCATCTACTTGGTGCAGTTAGTCGATAGTGAATATACGTTGACCTTTGGTGCTTCCACCCTCTTTACTTGTGATTAAGTAGATAGTGAATATGCGTGACCTTGGGATACCAACCATCTACTGTGATTTAGTTAGATAGTGAATGGGCGTGACCTTGGGGAACCAACCTCTACTTGTGAATAAGTTATAGTAATATGGGTGACCTTGGGGATACCAACCATCTACTTGTGATAAGTAGATAGTGAATATGGCGTGACCTTGGGGATCCAAACCATCTACTTGTGAATTTAGTAGATAGTGCAGATGGCGTACCTTGGGGAGACACCATCTACTTTGATTTAGTAGATAGTGAAGATGGCGTGACCTTGGGGATACCAACCGATCTACTGTGATTTAGTAAAAGTGAATATGGCGTGACTGGTGGATACCACCATCTACTTGTGATTTAGTAGATAGTGAATAGGGCGTGACGTTGGTAATCCAATTATCTACTGTGAGTTAGTAATTAGTGAATATGGCGTACCTAGGGGATACCAACCATCTACTTGTGATTTAGTAGATAGTGAATCTGGCGTTGACCTTGGGGAATACACCATCTACTTGGATTTAGTAGATAGTGAATATGCGTTGACCTTGGTGTATACCATTATCATCTCTGTGAATTTTAGTAGATAGTGAAGAGGTGCGTGACCTAGGGGATACCAACCAGCTACTTGGTGATTTAGTATATAGTGAATATGTTGGTTACCTGGGGATACCAAACCATCTACTTGTGATTAAGTGACATCGTGAAATGGCGTGACCTTGGGATACCAACCCTCTATTCTTGGTGATTAAGTAGATAGTGAATATGGCATGACCTTGGGATACCACCATCTACTTGTGATTAGGTATACATGATATGGCGTACCTTGTGGATCCAACCATCTACTTGGATTTTAGTAGATAGTGAAATATGGCTGACCTTTGGGAATACCCCATCTACTGGTGATTTCGTAGATAGTGTATAGGCGTGACCTTGGGGATACAACCATTACTGTGATTTAGTAGATATGAAGATGGCTACCTTGGGGATAACCAACCATCTACTTGTGATTTAGTAGCTAGTGAAGATGGTGACCTTGGGGATCCAACCATCTACTTGTGATTTAGTAGAAGTGAAGTGGCGTGACCTTGTGGATACCAACATCTACTGGTGATTTATATATATGAATTGGCGTGACCCTTGGTGATACCAACCATCTCTTGTGATTTAGTAGATATGAAATATGGCGTGACTTGTGATACCAACATCTACTTTGATTTTGTAGATAGTGAATATGCGTGGACCTTGTGATACCACCATCTACTTGTGATTTAGTATAGTGAATTGGCTGACCTTGTGATTACCAACCATCTACTGTGATTTAGTAGATAGTGAATATGGCTTGACCTTTGTGAGCCAACCATCTCCTTGTGATTTAGTAAGATGTGAAGATGGCGTGACCGTGGTGATACCCAACCATCACTTGTTATTTAGTAATAGTGAATATGGTGTGACCTTGTGATTACCAACCATCTATAAATATACAGAGAAGGAATGTTCTGTACACACAATAAGCTATACCCTCATACTGTACTGTCTAAGGGAAACAATATTGCAGCTCCCACCCATATATATAAATATACAGAGAAGGAATGTTCTGTACATACAATAAGCTATACCCTCATACTGTACTGTCTAAGGGAAACAATATGGTATAACATTCTAACTACATTACCCAGCGATCTCTGTAATACCTACCCGGGCACTACAAGAGTTAAAGTTGTACATAGCTGTCTGTATTCCTACCCACAATGCCATCCTGTATAACATTCTAACTACATTACCCAGCGATCTCTGTAATACCTACCCGGGCACTACAAGAGTTAAAGTTGTACATAGCTGTGTGTATTCCTACCCACAATGCCATCCTGTATAACATTCTAACTACATTACCCAGCGATCTCTGTAACACCTACCCAGGCACTACAAGAGTTAAAGTTGTACATAGCTGTCTGTATTCCTACCCATTGCCAGATAATGTTGTTATTGCACTGCTAATGTCTGTGCTCTTTTATTGCCCTGCTAATGCTGTTATTGAATGCTATTTGCAGTGATTTATTGCACTGCTAATGCTTTATTGCCATTGCTAATGCTGGTATGCCCGCTAATGTCTTATGCACTGCTAATGTCTGTTATGCACTGCTAATGTTCTGTATTGAACTGCTAAATGTTCTTATTGCACTGCGTAATGTGCTTATTATTGCACATGCTAATGCTCTTATTGCACTGCTAATGTTCTTATTGACACTGCTATGTTCTTATTGCACTGCTAAGTTATTATTGACACTTCTAATGCTGTTATTGCCTGCTAATTTGTTGTTATTGCCCTTGCTTAATGCTGTGATTATTGCCCTGCTAATGTTATGCCCTGCTAATGCTGTTATTGCCCTGCTAATGTCTATGCACTGAATGTTCTTATTGCACTTCTAATGCTGTTATTAGGTATAGTTATAGTATGTATTTGAGGTTGAATACAAGACATACGTACATCCAGTCCAACCCATCTAGCAATATCCTCATTTCCTGCCTAAATGTTGATCCAGGGAAGGCAAAAACCCCCACCCAAATTTATGAAGGGGGAAAAAAATTCCTTCCTGACTCCAAGTGGCAATCGGAAATTTCCCTGGATCAACTCTACTTTAGTATCAATACAGTAACTTGCCAACCTTCCTGTTTGCAGAAACTCATCAGCTTTTTTTGTGAAATGACCAAGAACCTGCCATTAACAAAGTCCACTGGAGGACAGTTCCATAGCCTTACCGTTCTCACAGTGCAAAACCTTTCCGAGGCTTGAAGCCCAAAACCTTTTTCTTCAAGTCTTAGGGATGTCCTCGTGGCCTTTGACACTGTTCTATGGTGAACAACTGCCCCAGATAGTTTATTGTATGGCCGCTATAATGTATTTATACACAGTATCATATCCCACGGAAGCGCCTTTTCTCCGCGTACATAATTGTAACTTTACAGTCTCTCTTCATATTCAAGCTTCCCCAATCCCTTATTAATTTAGTTGCCCTTCTGAACCCTTTCCATTTCAAGATGTCCTTTTTGTACCAGGATTCCAAAATTGCCTGCATATTCCAAATGAGGCCTTACCAATGCTTTGTAAGAGGAGAATGACATTTCCTCCCTGATCCATACCTCGTTTATACAAGACAATACCATGCTGGCTCTGGCTGTTGCCGCCTGGCACTGCTTACGACCTTATAGTTTGTTATCCACAAAACTCCAAGATCCCTTTCCAACAGGGATTCACTTAACAACAGAGCCATTATAGTATAAGTAGCACAAGTATTTTTAAGTCCAAAAGCATCACATTACATTTATCAACATTGAATTTCATTGCCATTAGCAGCCAATGTGAATCTATCTAGATCCTCTGCAACGATTGACATCCTCTGAGTTTTTAATGTCGACAAAGTTTTGTGTCGTCAGCAAACACAGAAACCTTGCTGACAATACCCACTTCCAAATCATTAATAAAATAGATAAATAGAAGCGGCCCCAACACAGAACCCTGTGGCACCCACCTAGCACTTAGGCCATAATGATGAAGGCCCATTAACAACTACTCTCTGCATCCTATTCTTTAACCAATTTTCTATCCATGTACAAATGTGACTCCCCAGACCAACAGACTTAGATTTCATAGTCGCCTATGGGACTGTATCAAAAGCCTTTGCAAAATCCAAGTAAAACTACATCTAGCTTATACCAGAGTCTAAATTTACTATACTTCCTCATAAAAGCCAAGCAAGTTAGTTGACAAGATCTATTCCTCCTAAATCCGATGGGTATACTTAGTAATGTCAGTCCTGAAACATACTCTAGAACATGAATCCCTATTAAACTTCCAGGATCTTCCCCACACTGAAGTAAACTTACAGGCCTGTAATTACCCGGCGTGAACGACTACCCTTTTTGAATATTGGATAACATCAGCCTTTTTCCAATCCAGAGGCAAACCACCGGACATGAGGGAATCAGCAAAAAATTAGAAAACAATGGCCTAGATAAAACTGAACTGTATCCCTAACTCTCACTAAGTACCTAGGATGTATTTTTATCGGTCCGGAGATAGCTAATATTAACCTTATTTAGTTCTTCTTGTACATATCACTCGGTTAACCAAAGTGAACTTGCAATTTGTATACCTTTTGCTATTTACTACTCTGATAGCATCTTCGCTTACTTGGATCTTCTATAGTGTATACAGAGGAGGAAAAAATAAATATTCAGACATTTGCTTTATACGCCATCCTCCGTAACTAACTTATCCCATAATTAATGGTGCACATTCTCAGTCCTCATCTTTTAATATAATATACTTAAAAAAATGTTAGTTACGTTAGTGATGCTTTTTCAGCTTTCTAGCCTAACCCTTCATTATTAATTTTAGTCTGTTTGATGCTTTCTTAACACTCTCGTTACAGTTTTTATACGTCCTAAAGGCCCTTTCCTTTCCTCGTCCCTCCCTTAAAGGTTTTAAATGCCTTTTTCTTCCGTACCATTTGCCTCTTTACATCAGAATTCAGCCACATGGGCGCGGATTTATTTTTTTTTACATTTATTCCCAAGGGTATATAAATTTAGATGTGAACTGGCTAAAATCCCTTGAACACCAGTCCACTTCTGTTTAGTCACCTTACCTGATAATACATTTACCAGTTGACATTTGAAGAGCTGCTTTAACCTGGGAAAATTTGCTTTCCTGAATTAAATGTCTTTGTTAACCCACACACTTTTCCTTTCGATAACAAAGTCCAAATGCCACTATTCACTGGTCACTATGCCATAAGCCTCCAGTTACCTTTATATCTATAATGCGCTCCACAATGTTAGATATACCAGATCAACAGAGCTCCTTTTCTAGTAGGAACCTCAACCACCTGTGAGAGAAAATTATCCTGCAGCAAATTCAGGAACTCATCGCCTTTTTCTGTGATGATGGCAGTTCCACCACACCAATCAATGTCAGGGTAATTGAAGTCCCCATTAATGAGCACACTCCCCAAACTTGCAGCCCCTTGCCCAACTGCATATGAAGTTCACTCACCTCCTCTCTGCTAGCATTTGCGGCTATAGCAGACACCAAAATGAATTAACCACTTTCCTGTTGCCTAATTCACCCATATTGCCTCCATTATCATCCATATCACCGTTATCTCTTCTTTAAATTTGGCTTCATTCTTTTTTAACACAAATTAACATATCCTCCCCCCTTTCCTTTTTTCTGTCCTGCCTAAACAAGGATATCCTTCTATATGACAGCCCAGTGTGAGAACTGTTCAACCACGTTTCTGTATACCTATTACATCATATTTTTATTCAATGCCATCATTTCAATTCAACCCATTTTGTCAGCCAGGCTTTCGCATTTGCAAAACAACATTTAGATTATGATCCTGTAATTTTCGTCACTTTGATACCACATTCCTCCTATCCCCTATGCTAGCCCACCCCCCTTTCCACCCACCAATGGCCTATCTACACCTGATTCCTCCTGGACAATCTATCCCAGTGAGACTGCTAATACCCTCCCCCCCAAACTAGTTTAAAATCTCCTCCAACCCTCTAGCCATCTTCTCCCTACAAACAGCTGCACCACACGTGAGGTGCAACCCATCCCTACTAAAGAGCCTGTAGCCGACAGAAAAGTCTGCCCAGTTCTCAATAACCCAAACCCTTCTTCCTTCAACCACTCTCTTCAGCCACGCCATTAATTGCTCTAAGCTCCCGACGTCTTTCATGGCTTAGCACGTGGCTGCGGTAGTATTTCTGGAAAACACTACCTCAGGACGGTCCTTGCTTTTATCTTGGCCCCTAGTTCTCGGAAAATCATGTTTAAGGACCTCACCTCCTCCACTCAAATTTGTCATTGGCCAACCAATGTGAACCAGACCGCCGGGTCACACCCGGGCCCCACCAATAATCTGCTACACGATCCACCCATGCCTGCACCCAGCACCAGGCAGGCAACAACAGTGCGATGTGGGTCTTGGCGGCAGATTACCCTATCTACCTTCCTTATAATGGAGTCCCTACCACTACCTGCCTGCATCCTGACCCTTCGTTCCTCCTCCCTTGTATCGAGAATGCAGTCCCCTGGGTGTCAAGGGACTAGCCCCCTCCATCATGCTAATTCGAGGTTCCTCCTCCACTTCATTACCTAAGGCGGCAACTCGTTGGGATGGACAATCTGGGAAGAAAGACCCCCCACCTTCCGTCCCCCACTTTCCCTAGTAACCCTAACAAACTACTCCTTCCTCATCCTTTCTTGTCCCTCTTCCACCCACCTCTATACTGGCCCCAGCCAGTGCTGCTGACCCCCAGTTCTGCAATCCCCGCAATGCTCAAGCTGCCCTTAGACTCTCCACCTCACTCCAAACGGGCAACCACTCACACCTGACACAAACATAGGTTCCCCGGAACGTCTGCTCAGGTCCTATAATGTGGCACGATGCACATTGCATGGTTACGACAAAACTGTCCCTTCTAATACACAAACACCAACACAGTGACGCCACAACCTGTTTAATGCCCTTCTTGTTTCAATGTCCTTCTTTTTTATGTCCTTGAGATCAGGTCTTAAGAGAAAGGGCCACTCACAAGTCGTTACACTCACAGGAAACTTCCTTTTGTTAGGTCCAAACCACAGGCCCAACATGTGAATCTATTTAACTAATAGGCCCAAACCCCACACCAATTAGTGCAAGAGCCAGAAAGAGAGGGAAAAAAAAAAAAAAAAACCAAACACTATTACCCTTTTACAGCTGTTTGTTGATTACAAACAGGTACAATAATAGAATATAGAAGTCCAGCAACACCCTTTAATGGAAGAAGAAAAGATTAGTCTGCTACTGCACACTCAATCCTGCACACAGTTTTTAACAGCAACAAACAATCCTTATTTTCAAACTGTCAAACAATCTTATTTCAAACTTTCACACACACCATACAACCATCAAATGATATAAGTGTCCTTCTTTTTTTATGTCCTTGAGATCAAGGGTCCTAAGAGAAAGGGCCACTCACAGTTCGTTACACTCACAGGAAACTTCCTTTTGTTAGGTCCAAACCACAGGCCCAACAATGTGAATCCTATTTAACTAATAGGCCCAACCCCCCACACCAATAGTGCAAATTAGTGCATTAGTGCCCTGCAATGCTGTTATGCCTCCTGCTAATGCTGTTATTGCCCTCTAATGTTGTATTGCCATGCTAATGTTGTTATTGCCCTGCTAATGCTGTTATTGCCTTAAGCTGTTATGCCTGCTAATGCTGTTATGCCCTGCTATGCGTTATTTGTGCACTGCTAATGTTGTATTGCACTGCTAATGCTGTTATTGCCCTGCAAATGCTTTATTGCCCTGACTAATGTTGTTATTGCAATTCTAATGCTGTTATTGCTGCTCATGTATGGTATGCCCTAATGCTGTTATTGCCCTTCTAATGCTGTTTTGCCCTGTACATGCTGTTAGCCCAGCTAATGTATTGCACTGCGAATGTTGCTATTGCAGCTATGTCTTATTGCACTGCTAATGTTCTTATTGCACTGCTAATGCTGTTATTGCCCAGCTAATGTTGTTGTTGCACTGCTAATGCTCTTATTGCACTGCTAATGTTCTTATTGCACTGCTAATGCTGTTATTGCCCTGCTAATGCTGTTATTGCCCTGCTAATGTTATTGCCCTGCTAATGTTGTTATTGCCCAGCTAATGTTATTGCCCTGCTAATGCTGTTATGCACTGCTAATGTTGTTTTATTGCCCTGCTAATGGTGTTTAGTGATTTGTGACCTGCTATGCTGTTATTGCCCTGCTAATTGTTATTGGACTGCTAATGCTGTTATTGCCTGCTTAATGTTGTTTATGCTATGCTGTAGCTGCATGGTTATTGCCCTGCTTGCCCGCTATGTGTTATTGCCTGCTAATGCTGTTATTGCCCTGCTAATGCTGTTATTGCACTGCTAGGCTGTGTATTGCACTGCTAATGCTGTTATTGCACTGCTAATGTTGTTATTGCCCTGCTAATGCTGTATGCACTGCTACTGTTATTGCTGCTGCTTATTGCTGTAATGTGTTATTGCCCTGCTAATTGCTGTTATTGCTCTTGGGGGGCCTGCTAATTGTTATTGCCCTGCTAATGATGTTATTTGCCCGTAATGTGTTATTGCCCTGCTAATGCTGTTATGCCCTGCTAATGCTGTTATTGCCCTGCTAATGTTGTTATTGCCCTGCTAATGCTGTTATTGCACTGCTAATGCTGTTATTGCACTGCTAATGCTGTTATTGCACTGCTAATGCTGTTATTGCACTGCTAAGCCGTCGCGTGTCTCCTATTTATAGAATCCCTGCTTGTCAAACAGATGTGAGAATGGGAATCGTGTTTTGAACGATTAATCAGATTGATCAAATATCTGATAAACATTGTATGTACCCCATACACTGGCTTGCTAAAATTGTATGTACACACCATACATGGCTTGCTAACCGGTTATATACATGTATATTACACAGTACATAATGACATGCATTTAGCCTAGCAGGGCGCGTATACGTGTTACACCCGCATGGTTCAGGCCCTTTATTTCTTTGTACTGTGTGAGAGGAAGTTACAACCCCAGGGCTGTGTGTGTGGCCCCATTCCCTTTGTAGTCTCAGCCAATGAGAGTGTCAATTCTATCTGGGATCAGGAAGTCGGACGGTATTATAGAGTGGGCGATGGGAACCAGAAAATCCAGATCTCATTAGAGTCTCAGCCTGATGTTTACAGAAGGTAAGCACAGAATGGGACTGATCGGCCCCACTAGCAGGGATGACGGAACATGCTCCTGTGTATTGGGGTGGGAATTCCGGGATCGTGGGTTTTCCATGTGCTGGGACAAAGTCCACCATGGGTGCTCAGCCTATTATCCTACTGTCCCCAGACTTCTACCTACCCATGGAGCCTCTACTTGTCCACCGACTTTATACCTACCCATGAGCCTCTACTGTCCCCGACTATACCCCTACCCATGAGCCTTAATGTCCCCGAATTCTACCCTACCCAGAGCCTACTTCCCCGACTTCTACCTACCCATGAGCGCTCTACTGTTCCCCGACTTCTACATACCCATGCGCCTCTACTAGTCCCGACTTTATACCTACCCATGAGCCTCTACTGTCCCCGACTTTATACCTACCCATGAGCCTCTACTGTCACCCGACTTTATACCTACCCATGAGCCTCTACTATCCCGGACTTTATACCTACCCATGAGCCTCTACTGTCCCCGACTTCTACCTACCCATGGGCCTCTACGTTCACCGACCGTTATACCTACCATGCCTCTACTATCCCGGATTTACCTACCACATGAGCCTCTACGTCCCAACTTACTACCTACCCATGGGCCTCTACTGTCCCCAACTTCTACCACCTGCGCCTTACTGTCCCCAACTTCACCTACCCTCTGAGCTCTACTGTCCCCAACTTCACTACCCAGAGCCTCTACTGGTCCAACTTCTACCTACCCATGAGCCTTACTTAACCCAATTTCTACCTACACAACACAAGGTATAAATTCAATACTTACGTCAGTTTTCAAAGTCTGTTTCCTTAGTTACAGTACGCCACATTCGGTGAGTTAAGGAGAGAGACAGCACATTCTGAGTTAGGAAAGAACGGACCGTGAGTTAGGAGAAGACAGCACATTTGTGAGTTAGGAGAGAGACAGCCATTCTGTGAGTAAGAGAGAGACAGCACATTCTGTGAGTTAGGAGAGAGACGGCACTTCTGTGAGTTAAGGAAAGAGATGCACATTCTGTGAGTTAGGAGAGAGACGGCACATTCTGTGAGTTAGGAAAGAGACGACATTCTGTGAGTTAAGGAGAGAGACGGCACATTCTGTGAGTTAAGGAGAGAGACAGCAATTCTGTAGTTAAGGAGGAGCAGACATCTGTGAGTTAGGAGAGAGACAGACCTTTGTATTAAGGAGAGAGACGCACATTCTGTGAGTTAAGGAGAGAGACGACACATTCTGTGAGTTAGGGAGAGGACGGCACATTCTTGTAAGGAGAGACAGCCCATTCCTGGATAAGGAGAGAGCACATCTGTGAGTTAAGGGAGAGAGACGGCAACATTCGTGAGTTAAGGAAAGAGACGGCACATTCTGTGAGTTAAGGAAGAGACGGCACATTCTGTGAGTTAAGGAAAGAGACGGCACAATTCTGTGAGTTAAGGAAAAGAGACGCACATTCTGTGAGTTAGGAGAGAGACGGCACATTCTGAGTTAAGGAGAGAGACGGCATTCTGTGAGTTAAGGAAAGAGACGGCACATTCTGTGAGTTAGGAGAGAGATGGCACATTCTGTGAGTTAAGGAGAGAGACAGCACATTCTGTGAGTTAAGGAGAGAGACAGCACATTCCTGTGAGTTAAGGAAAGAGACGGCACATTCTGTGAGTTAAGGAGAAAATCACATTCGTATTAAAAATTCTTTACATCTAAAAATATGACATTTGTGAGTTAAGGAGGAGACGCACATTCTGTGAGTTAAGGAAAGAGACGGCACATTCTGTGCGTTAAGGAAAGAGAGGACTGGGACGACATTCTGTGAGTTAAGGAGAGAGACGCACATTCTGTTGGTTAAGGAAAGAGATTCGGCACATTCTGTGAGTTAAGGAGAGAGACGGCACATTCTGTGAGTTAAGGAAAGAGACGGCACATTCTGTGAGTTAAGGAAGAGACGGCACATTCTGTGAGTAAGGGAGAGACGGCACATTCTGTGAGTTAAGGAAAGAGACGGCAAAATTCTGGAGTAAGGAAGAGGACGGCACATTCGTGAGTTAAGGAAAGAGACGCACATTCTGTGAGTTAAGGGGAGAGACTGCACATTCCTGTGAGTTAAGGAGAGAGACGGCACTTCGTGAGTTAAGGAAAGAGACTGCACATTCTGTGAGTTAAGGAAAGAGACGGCACATTCTGTGAGTTAAGGAGAGAGACTGCACATTCCTGTGAGTTAAGGAGAGAGACGGCACATTCTGTGAGTTAAGGAAAGGAACGGCACATTCTGTGAGTTAAGGAAAGAGACGGCACATTCTGTGAGTTAAGGAGAGAGACGGCACATTCTGTGAGTTAAGGAAAGAGACGGCACATTCTGTGAGTTAAGGAGAGAGACGGCACATTCTGTGAGTTAAGGAGAGAGACTGCACATTCTGTGAGTTAAGGAGAGAGACGGCACATTCTGTGGGTTAAGGAGAGAGACGGCACATTCCTGTGAGTTAAGGAGAGAGACGGCACATTCCTGTGAGTTAAGGAGAGAGACGGCACATTCTGTGAGTTAAGGAGAGAGAGCAACATTCTGTGAGTTAAGGAGAGAGACTGCACATTCTGTGAGTAAGGAGAGAAGAGAGACGGCCATTCTGGAGTTAAGGAGAGAGACGGCACATTCTGTGAGTTAAGGAGAGAGACGGACATTCCTTGAGTTAAGGAGAGAGACGGCACTTCTGAGTTAAGGAGAGACGGCACATTCTGTGAGTGAGTTAAGAGGAGAGAGACGGCACATTCTGTGAGTTAAGGAGAGAGAGACTGACACATTCTGTGAGTTAAGGAGAGAGACAGAACATCAAGTGAGTTAGGAAGGACGGCACATTTGTGAGTTAAGGAGAGAGACAGCACCATTCCTGTGAGTTAAGGAAAGAGGGACTGCACATTCTGTGAGTTAAGGAAAGAGTGGCACATTCTGTGAGTTAAGGAAAGAGACGCACATTCTGTGAGTTAAGGAGAGAGACAGACATTCTGTGAGTTAGGAGAGAGACAGCATTCTGTGAGTTAAGGAGAGAGACTGCACATTCTGTGAGTTAAGGGATGAGAGATGCACATCTGTTGAGTTAAGGAGAGAGAACAGCACATTCTGTGAGTTAAGGAGAGAGACTGCACATTCTGGTGAAGTTAAGGAGAGAGGACAGCCATTCTGTGAGTTAAGGAGAGAGACGCACATTCTGTGAGGTAAGGAGAGAGAATGCACATTCTGTGAGTTAAGGAAGAGGACGGCACATTCTGGAGTTAAGGATAAGAGACGGCACATTCTGTGAGTTAAGGAGAGAGACTGCACATTTGTGAGTTAAGGAGAGAGATGCCAATTCTGTGAGTAAGGAGAGAGACGGACATCTGTGAGTTAAAGAGAGATGCACTTTGTGAGTTAAGGAAAGAGACGGCACATTTGTGAGTTAAGGAAAGAGACGCACATTCTGTGAGTTAAGGAGAGAGAGCATCTGATAAGAGAGACCAGCACATTCCTGTGAGTACAGGAGAGAGACAAGCACATCCCTGGAGTAACAGGAGAGAGACAGCCACATCCCTGTGAGTAACAGGATGAGAGACAGCACACATCCTTGGAGTAACAGGAGAGAGACAGCACACCCTGTGAGTAACAGGAGAGAGACAGCACATCCCTGTGAGAAACAGGAGAGAGAAAGACATCCTGTGAGTAACAGGAGAGAGACAGCAATCCTGGAGTAGAGGAGAGTGACAGACATCCCTGTGAGTAAGAGGAGAGACAGAACTTCCTGTGAGTAACAGGAGAAGACAGCACTTCCTGTGAGTAACAGGAGAGAGACAGCACATCCTGTGAGTAAGGAGAGAGGACAGCACACCCTGTGAGTAAGAGGAGAGAGACAGCACATCCCTGTGAGTAAGAGGAGAGAGACAGCACATCCCTGTGAGTAACAGGAGAGAGACAGCACATCCCTGTGAGTAACAGGAGAGAGACAGCACATCCCTGTGAGTAACAGGAGAGAGACAGCACATCCCTGTGAGTAACAGGAGAGAGATATAATATCCTTATATTACACTGTAAAGCCTGGTACACAAATTAGATTTTTGTCCTGACCAACGTTCTGCATTCTGATTGGTCGGCCAGGCCCAAGGAATGTCTGTTGCTGCAAAAGTAGCTGTGCCAACAGTCTTCGACTACCCGTGGGCCTCTGCTCCACCTACGTCTGTGGCCTGTCCATCTTCTACCTACCCTGGGCTCGCTCCATCTTCTACCACCCGTGGGCCTCTGCTCCATCTTTACCTACCAGTGGGCCTCTGCTCATCTTCTACTCCTGTGGGCCTCTGCTCCATTTTATAACCGTGGGCCTATGGCTCCATCTTGACCTACACGTGGCCTTGCCTCCATCTTCTACCTACCCGGGGCCTTGCTCCATCTTTACCTACCCGTGTGCCTGCTGTCCATCTCTACCTACCCGGGGCCTTGCTCCATCTTCTCTAACCGTGGGCCTGCTCCATTTCTACCTACCGGGGCCTCTGCTCCATCTTCTACCTCCCGTGGCATCTCCATCTTCTATACATGGGCCTCTGCTCCATCTTCTACCTACCCGTGGGCCTCTGCTCCATCTTACCTACCCGGGGCATCTGCTCCAGTTCTACCTACCCGTGGGCTCTGCTCCAGCTTCTACCTACCCGTGGGCATCTGTCCAGCTTCTACCTACCGTGGGCCTCTGCTCTCATAGCTTCTACCTACCCGTGGGCTCTGCTCCAGCTTCTTACCTACCCGTGGGCATTCTGCTCCATCTTCTACCTACCCGTGGGCCCTCCGTCCATCTTTTACCTGACCTGGGGCCTCTGCTCCATCTGTCTACCTACTACCCGTGGGCCTCTGCTCCATCTTCTACCTACCCGTGGGCCTCTGCTACATCTTCTACCTACCCGTGGCCTCTGCTCCATCTTTCTACCTACCCGTGGGCCTCTGCTCCCATCTTCTACCTAACCCGTGGGCATCTGCTCCATCTCTACCTACCGTGGGCTCTGCTCCATCTTCTACCTACCCGTGGGCCTCTGCTCCATTTTACCTACCCGTGGGCTCTGCTCCATCTTCTACCTACCCGTGGCTTGCTCCATCTTCTACCTACCCTGGGCTCTGCTCCACTTATACCTACCGTGGGCCTCTGCTCCATATTCTACCTACCCGTGGGCCTCTGCTCCATCTTCTACCTACCCGTGGGCCTCTGCTCACTCTCCTTACCTGCCTCTCTCCATCTTACCTACCTGTGGCTCTGCTCCAGTTTACCTACCGTCGGGCTTCTGCTCCATCTTCTACCTACCTGGGCTCCTGCTCCATCTTCTACCACGTGGGCCTCTGCTCCAGCTTCTACACCCGTGGGCTTCTGCTCCACTTCTACCTACGTGGGCTCTGCTCATCTTCTACCTACCGTGGCACTGCTCCACTCACCTACCCGTGGGCTCTGCTCCAGCTTTCTACCTACCCGTGGCATCTGCTCATCTTTACCTACCGGCCACTGCTCCATCTTCTAATACCCGTGGGCTTCTGCTCCGCTTCTACCTACCACGGGCAATCGCCCATTTCATACCGTGAGGCCATGCTCATCTTCTACCTACCGTGGGCCTCTGCTCCTTTCTACCTACTGCCTTGCTCCATCTTCTAACCTACCCGTGGGCCTCTGCTCACATCTTTACCTAACCGTGGGCCTTCTGCTCCAATCTATACCTACCCGTGGGCCTCTGTCACTTCTCCTACCGTGGACTCTGCTCCATTCTACCTACCCGTGGGCACTCTCCCATCTCTACCTACCCGTGGGCCCATGCTTCATCTTCTACCTACCCTGGTGCCTCTGCTCCATCTTCTACCTACCCGTGGGCTCTGTCCATCTTCTACTACCCGTGGGCCTGCTCCCTCTTACTAATGGGCCTACTGCTCCATTTCTACCTACCCGTGGGCCTCTGCTCCAGCTTCTACCTACCGTTGGGCCTCTGCTCCAGCTTCTACCTACCCGTGGCCTCTGTCCAGCTTCTACCTACCCGTGGGCTCTGCTCCAGTTCTTACCTACCGTGGGGCTTGCTCCGCTTCTACCTACCCGTGGGCTTCGCTCCAGCTTCTACCTACCCGTGGGCTTCTGCTCCATCTTCTACCTACCCGTGGGCCACTGCTCCTCTTCTACCTACCCGTGGGCTCTGCCTCGTCGTTCTACCTACCAGTGGGCCTCTGCTCCAGCTCTACCTACCGTGGGCCTCTGCTCCAGCTTCTACCTACCCTGTGGGCCTTGCTCAGCTTCTACCTAACCGTGGGCTTCTGCTCCAGCTCTACCTACCCGTGGGCCTCTGCTCCAGCTTCTACCTACCCGTGGGCCTCTGCTCCATCTTCTACCTAACCTCGTGAGCTCTGCTCCAGCTTCTACCTACCGTTGGCCATGCTCCATCTTCTACCTACCCGTGGGCTCTGCTCCAGCTTCTACCTACCCGTGGGCATCTGTCCGTTCTACCTACCCGTGGGCCTGCTTAGTCTGCTCATCTCTACCTACCCGTGGGCATCTGCTCCCGCTTCTACTACCGTGGGCTTGTCCGTCTACTACCCGTGGGCTTCTGCTCCAGCTTACCTACCGTGGGCCTCTGCTCCAGCTTCTACTACCCGTGGGCCTCTTCTCTGCTCCATCTTCTACTACCCGTGGGCCTCTGCTCCAGCTTCTACCTACCCGTGGGCCTGGCTCCATCCTTTCTATACCTACCCGTGGGCTTCTGTCCAGCTTCTACCTACCCGGGGCCTCTGCTCCAGCTTCTACTACCCGGGGCTCTGCTCCATCTTCTACCTACACCGTGGGCATCTGCTCCAGCTTCTTCCTCACCCGTGGGCTTCTGCTCCAGCTTCTACCTACCCGTGGGCCTCTGCTCAGCTTCTACCTAACCGTGGCGATCTGCTACCAGGGCCTTTCTACCTACCCGTGGGCATCTGCTCCAGCTTCTACCTACCGTGGGCCTCTGCTCCAGCTTTACCTACCCGTGGGCTTTGCTCCACTTCTACCTACCCGTGGGCCTCTGCTCCAGTAGTCTACCTACCCGTGGGATTCTGCTCCAGCTTTTACCTACCGTGGGCATCTGCTCACATTCTATATACCGTGGGCATGCTGCTCCACTTCTACCTACCCGTGGGCATCTGCTCCAGCTTCTACCTACCCGTGGGATCTTGCTCCAGCTTCTACCTACCCGTGGGCATCTGCTCCCGTTACTACCCGTGGGCTTCTGTCCAGCTTTCTACACCGTGGGCTCTGCTCAGCTTTCTACCTACCGTGGGCTCTGCTCAGCTTCTACTCCCGTGGGCATTGCTCCAGCTTCTACCTACCCGTGGGCATCTGCTCCAGCTTCTACCTACCCGTGGGCCTCTGCTCCAGCTTCTACCTACCCGTGGGCTTCTGCTCCAGCTTCTACCTACCCGTGGGCTTCTGCTCCAGCTTCTACCTACCCGTGGGCTTCTGCTCCAGCTTCTACCTACCGTGGGCTTTGCTCCAGCTTACCTACTAGTGGGCTTCTGCTCCAGCTTCTACCTACCCGTGGGCTTCTGCTCCCGCTTCTACTACCCGTGGGCCTCTGCTCCAGCTTCTACCTACCCGTGGGCATCTGCCCAGCTTCTACCTACCGTGGGCATCTGCTCCAGATTCACCTACCCGTGGGCTCTGCTCCAGCTCTACCTACCCGTGGGCCTCTGCTCCAGCTTCTACCTACCCGGGCTTCTGCTCAGCTTCTACAACCCGTGGGCTCTGCTCAGTTCTACCTACTGGCTTCTCAGCTTCTTACCTACCGTGGCTGGGCTTCTGCTCCAGCTTCTACCTACTAGTGGGCTTCTGCTCCAGCTTCTACATACCCGGTGGGCTCTAGGCTCCAGCTTCTTCTACCTACCGTGGGTAGTGAACTGGAGGGTTAACTCACATGGAATGAACTGAGGGCTGACTAACAGTATAATAACAACTGGAGGGCCTGACTTTGACACTGTTCTTCTAAGGCTGACTAACTAATCATCTTTGCATGACAACACTGGGTGGAGGGCTGACTAACACTTGGTAATGAAATGAAGGGCTGACTTTAACACTAGGCTGGAGGTGACTAACTGGGAAATAAACTGGAGGGCTGACTAGCTTTTGGTAATGAACTGGAGGGCTGACT
This sequence comes from Hymenochirus boettgeri, assembly GCA_019447015.1. Taxonomy (NCBI): domain Eukaryota; kingdom Metazoa; phylum Chordata; class Amphibia; order Anura; family Pipidae; genus Hymenochirus; species Hymenochirus boettgeri. The sequence goes on along the minus strand of CM033476.1, from coordinate 4,251,247 downwards.
GGGAAATAAAGAGGCTGACTCTCAGAGACAACACACAATGGCAGCTTTTCACCCCCCTCCACACACCACATATCCAGCCAAGGCAGCAAAAAGTTAAATCTGTCAGTGTCTCCTAAACATTTACTGACCTGCAATACACTCCTGTCCCTCTTCTGTCCGCTGCTACTGCGCTTTGGAAAGTGAAAGTAACTCAGCAGAAAAAAAGGGGAGTTTCTGCCCTGAGCTGTGAACCAAGGAAAGTCCATGCTTTTTACTATTCTACCTGCAGGCAGGTATTAGTAGCCCCCACTGATGTCACCGTTCACGGATGTGCTGTGCGTCACCTTGCGTGACTGCCTTCAAGCCCGGTGTGAATGGAAGCATCGTCCCAAAGTTTTCATTTGGAGACCAGCTGGGGGGCATTTTGCCCCTCAGCCTACCGAGCCAGTCCACTATCTGTGATAGATCATTGGGCCAGAAGGATTTACACAGACCAATGACGTCACATGTCAGACATGTGTCTGGTCTCATGCATAGGTGCAGGTGCAGATAAGAAGTTTATTACTTTGTTCCATGGGAGATTGTTACTTAATGGCTCTGCCCTCTACTAGTAACCACAAGGTCAGAACTTTAACCCCTGCCTTTCCAGTCACTCCAGCATAACTAATTTATTACCCAGCGATCTCTGTAATACCACCCGGGCACTACAAGAGTTAAAGTTGTACAAGCTGTCTGTATTCCTACCCACAAGCATCCTGTATAACGTTCTAACTACATTACCCAGCGATCTCTGTACACTACCCGGGCACTACAAGAGTTAAAGTTGTACATAGCCGTCTGTATTCCTAACCACATGCCAATCCTGTTAACGTCTAACTACATTACCCAGCGATCTCTGTAATACCTACGGGCATACAAGAGTTAAAGTTGTACATAGCCGTCTGTATTCCTACCCACAATGCCATCCTGTATAACATTCTAACTACATTACCCAGTGATCTCTGTAAACATACCCAGGCCGTACAAGAGTTAAAGTTGTACATAGCCGTCTGTATTCCTACCCACAATGCCATCCTGTATAACGTTCTAACTACATTACCCAGTGATCTGTGTAATACCCACCAATGCCATCCTGTAAACATTCTAAATACATTACCCAGCGATCTCTGTAATACCTACCCCGGCGCTACAAGAGTTAAAGTTGTACATAGCTGTCTGTATTCCTACCCACAATGCCATCTCGTATACATTCTAACTACATTACCCAGTGATCTCTTCTGTAACACCTACCCAGGCACTACAAGAGGAAAGTTGTACATAGTGTCTGTATTCCTACCCACAATGCCATCCTGTATCACATCTAACTACATTACCCAGTGACTCTGTAATACCTACCCGGGCACTACAAGAGTTAAGGTGTACATAGCCGTCTGTATTCCTACCCACAATGCCATCCTGTATAACGTCTAACTACATTACCAGTGATCTGTTAACACCTACCCGGGCACTACAAGAGTTAAAGTTGTACATAGCCGTCTGTATTCCTACCCACAATGCCACCTGTATAACATTCTAACACATTAACCAGCGATCTCTGTAATACCTACCCGGGCACTACAAGAGTTAAAGTTGTACATAGCTGTCTGTATTCTACCCACAATGCCACCTGTATAATTCTAACTACATTACCCAGTGATCTGTGTATAACCACAATGCCATCTGTATAACATTCTAACTAATTACCCAGCGATCTCTGTAATACCTACCAGGCGCTACAAGAGTAAGTTGTACATAGCCATCTGTATTCCTACCCACAACGCCAATCTGTATAACATTCTAAGTACATTACCAGCGATCTCTGTAATACCCACAATGCCATCCTGTATAACATTCTAACTACATTACCCAGCGATCTCTGTAATACCTACCCTGGCACTACAAGAGTTAAAGTTGTACATAGCCGGTGTATTCCTACCACAATGCCATCCTTTATAACATTCTAACACATTACCCAGCGATCTCTGTATACCTACCCGGGCACTACAAAGTTAAAGGTGTACATGATGTCTGTATTCCTACCCACAATGCCATCGATAACATTCTAACTACATTACCCAGTGATCTCGTAATACCTACCCGGGAACTACAAGAGTTAAAGTTGTACATAGCCGTCTGATTCCTACCCACAATGCCATCCTGTATAACATTCTAACTACATTACCCAGCGATCTCTGTAATACCTACCCGGGCACTACAAGAGTTAAAGTTGTACATAGCTGTGTATTCCTACCCACAATGCCATCCTGTATAACATTCTAACAAATTACCAGCGATCTCTGTAATACCTACCCGGGCACTACAGAGTTAAAGTTGTACATAGCTGTCTGTATTCCTACCCACAATGCCATCCTGTTTAACATTTTAAACTACATTACCCAGTGATCTCTGTAATACCTAACCGCGGCACTACAATTAAGTATTAAAGTGTACAAGCCGTCTGTATTCCTACCCACAATGCCATCCTGTATAACATTGTAACTACATACCCAGCGATCTCTGTAATACCTACCCGGGCACTACAAGAGTTAAAGTTGTACATAGGTGTGTATTCCTACCCACAATGCCATCCGTATAACATTCTAACTACATTACACCAGCGATCTCTGTAACACCTACCCAGGCACTACAAAGGTAGTTGTACATAGCTGGTCGGTTA